>JBAJHX010000062.1:13032156-13051709 GCA_037176925.1 Amniataba percoides
AGTAGGTACTAGTGGAAAAGGGGCATTAGAGTTACTTCTATTGTGACTGTGACTTATGTTCTCTTTCAATAGATCGTAAGAAGGACCTCGTAAAACTGCAGGCAGGCGAGTACGTCTCCTTAGGAAAAGTGGAGGCGGTGCTGAAGAACTGCTCACTCATTGACAACATCTGTGCCTATGCCAACAGGTAAAACCTGCACACACTCCCTCTGAATCTTCCAGACTTTTGACTTCAGGCCAAGTTCCCGCTTTTTTATTTTTTATTTTCTTTAATGCAGGTCCACCAAGCACTCCTACGTTTCTGCCTGTGTCTTCTTCCTTCCATTTTTCTGATTTTCTGTCTCCTGTGGACTTTTTATTCCTTTTTTTTCCCAGCGACCAGTCCTATGTGATCAGCTTTGTGGTGCCCAATCACAAGCAACTAATGGCGGTGGCGGAGCAGATGCAGGTGAGGGGCACATGGGAGGAGATCTGCAACAACTCACAGATTGAGAAAGAGGTCCTGCGTATCATTACTGAGGCTGCTATCTCCGGTAAGGACAAAAAACTAAACTTTCTGTCTTCTTCTCTTACGTTCCTTCTGCTCAAACACTTGAAACTGCTTTAACTGACCGGCACTTTCTATCAAGTTCTCAGTCCACATTTGGTGTGATAGTGTCTGCCTTGAGCCGCTAGTTATTTCACTGTATCTGTGACTCTGACTTGTTATTCTGTTCTCCCCACCAACCAGCAAAACTGGAGCGATTCGAGATCCCCAAGAAGGTCCGTCTGAGTGCCGAGCCCTGGACACCAGAGACTGGCCTGGTCACTGATGCATTCAAACTGAAGCGCAAGGAGCTCAAAACACACTACCAGGAAGACATTGAGAGGATGTACGGTGGGAAATAACACCCACACACACTCCAGACAACACAGGAACACGTACACTTACACACACACACCCACATGGCGCTCAGAAGCCACTACCGGGACTCTTTGGAGAGGAGTTATACTTCAGATTACACACAGGTTAATACAGACACACCAAGCGTCTCATGCACCTCCTCCTCTGCTTCCCTGCGACCAGCTTCGATCAAAGGAGGTGGGGTGGAAAAAAAACAAAAACAAAAAAACAAAACTCTTGAATCCAGCTTAGTGCTCTCTGCAAACACCAAAAGGCAGGCGTGTCCCTCACAGACGACTGAACCGGCCCGACGCGCGGCAGTGCGATGCGCACTTTCCGATGGGTGCTAGCCCCTTTGAGTTTCCGTGACAACCGAGGCGGCACTCTTAAGTCGGACATCCGCACGGCTGAAAAGGAAACACACGCAGCACTCTTCCTCTCTGTTGCTTCCCCCTCCACCCTTTCCCCCCACCCTCTGTGGAGCCTTCCACCAGTTCAGCATGGTCGTGGGCTGGTAGTGCAGACACCTGGCAGGTGAAAGGGGTAGCATGAGCCTGATAGAGGGATCCTTCGTCGGCTTTAAGTAACATTCAGGTTGGAATCTGTGCAGGGATCTCTGTTTTAATGTTTTTCTTTTTCTCTGTGTCACTATGTTTCCTTCATGTCTGGTTTGCTAGCTTTGAAACCTCTTGATGAGTATTTCTGTGAGCAAGAAAGCGGTGTCGCAAAGCCATGAGAGATTCAGTGTTATTGAAATATCTTTTCTAACTGTAATGTTATGGTTGATTTATTCTTTTTTCTTCGTCCTTCCTCCCATTTTTTATTGCCAATTTGTTTACTCTAATTGTACTTTAATGGGCTTTGTTTACAGGCTTTTTCTATTTGTTCTCTATCTCCCCTTGTTTGACGTGTCCCAAAGTTTGTATCTTCTTTTTTTTTTTAAGTGTGTGTGTTTACGGACTTGACTTGTAGAAGCGATCCGGTCTTCTGTCCCTGCTGCTCTCGACCTTTGCAGCAGGGTCATACATAAATTGTAAAAGGCATCCACTGAGATTTTTTCCACCCCTGCTCTTTGCCCCCCACAACAACTTCTTCTTTTTTCTCCTCCATGTCTTAGCAGCCCCTGGATGCCTCCCAACCTGTGTCTTATTGGTTACTTTTTTGGTTTTTTGACATACTGTAGCCCTGCCTCGTCTGCCACTCACTCCTCCAGTCATGACCAATGCACCGTATGGATGTCTCCAAGGGAACTTAAAGTAGAGAAGTAGTTACATTAGTTAGCCTTTCATAGGTTGCTCCCCCAGTTACATTTTGGTGCAACTGTACATGTTATCCTTTTTGCCATAGATCTAGTTACTGTTTCTTTATCTATTCTTTTTTTTTTACTTATGAATATGAAATACAAATTGAATGTGCAATATTTATACAAAAATTCAAACTAAAATATGTAGGAAGGACAAACGCACAGACAGTAGCCCCTCCGTAGTGTATGAATGTTTTAGTCCTGTTGCTTTCCACCACAGTGCATATTAGAAGATGTGCGAGCTTATAGGAATAAAAGAGATGATAGGGAGACACTGATAGGAGAGTCGAAGATGTACAAACATACTGTGCTGAACAATGTAATGCTCTTTTTAAAAGACTGTAAAGTGGAAAATTTGAATATTTGGCATTTGTAGAATTTGCATGATGAGAAGCGTACAACTGTACCAAAGCACTTGAACATATATATATTACAGAGAGAAACCGGAGAGTCGCACTCCTGTCGAACAAGTGAGGAAGTCCCTCATAGATACACTCCTTATTTAATTGTGGGTATATAGCAGAAGCTCACTCAACCTCATAGGGTGCAAATAGCATTTCTGTATCTTCGAATTGGTTTATATGTGTTGATACTGTATGTGCAATGTATATAAAAAAAAAGGGGGGGTCTACAGTTCTGTCAACTGCCATTTATTTGAACTGTTGTACAACACTGTGCAACAACTGTAACAATGATATCTGTGCAAGGGACGCTATCTGCTTCAGGCTTTCTTCTCTTTATGGGCAGAAGATTAAATAGTTTGTGGTCAGTGGTCCTTTGTACGGGCCACATCTGTCCCATGGCTGCAAAATCCTGCTCCGCATTCACAGGTGTGATTTAGCATTAATAAAGGTACAGTCAGCCAATCTAACTAACGTCTCTCTGTCTACTAGCGCAACACCGACTGGTTGTTTTAGCATGTAAAAAAATTAGACGATACTATCATGACAAAGTGGAAGCCCACCCCTCCTCTGCTCTTCTTTTATAACACGTCTCTCTCCTGACATTTCAGTGAAAGTGAGTAGCTTACTGTGCTGTTTGCTGCTTTCCCTCTGCCTGGCTAGAGGCGGCTAGTTGCCTTTCCGACACACATGAGCTGTCTTCAGGGGTCTTAAGAATGTGAAGCACTCCCCGCGTTTTGTTGATAGCACACATGCCGTGTCTGACCACATTCATTTGTACATCCTACGGCGAGGCAAAGGACAGCGGGGTGGTTGAAGACGAATTTCACCACCCCTGTTGTTTTTCGTTGTAAATAAGTAAATTAAGAGGGGGAGGGGATCAGTGATCAAAGTTCATTCTAACTACCAATAAATGTACAGGTGTAAAGTCTCCTGATAACATATTTAATAATCTTTGTTACTGACCAGTTTTTTGGGGTCTCCTCCTTGGTTTTGTGCGGTTAAGTGGCCCAGCAAGCCGGGCCATTGCAAGTGTCTCCTTCCTTATTTATTTGTGATTTGGCCTTGAAAAATATGTAATGAAATAAACAAAAGTTGTGTTGTAATTACTGCTTGTCTCTGTGTGATTTAGAGGTGCGTGTGTATGTCAAACATCTGAACACAATCTGTGAGGCTCGACGTGTGACTGATACGATCAGAGGCTTGATTAGAATCATCCTGAAGCCAGAGTTTCTATGGCAACGAAGGCCAGTGTGTCTGTGCATGTGTGTTTGAGTGAATGTGGTTTGTGAAAGGCAGCGTCGACGCAAAAGGAACACGCAGTCCTGAGAGTCGACCTTCAATCAGAGTGAGTAAACAGATGATTTTTTTTTTTTTCCACAACATGTTGAATCAAAAAGGTGTGAAATCATTTGGTTTATGACAGGATGAAGCCAGGCTGCCTGCTCCTTCTGGTCCCATCATTGTGGCACAGCATGAAGATGATCAGCTCATCTTGGATTTTAGGCCTCCATCTGACATCTGTGTTTTGTATCACCAGTAGGGGTGTAATAAATTCATCTGACAGTTATTTTCTGAATGAATTCATTAAAATGTAAAATTGTTTAGCCCAAACTGACATATTTAAATAGTTTTTTTTTTTTTTTGGACCAACCAAAACCAAGTGCTGTCAAGTCCTACTTGAAAAGCTTGAAGGAGATAATTCCTGGTATTTTCTTAATTTTCAAAACTGATTAAATGTCAGAAAAATGTCCGCCCAGTCCACTAGTTGATTAACAACCTAACTGTTCACGCTATCATTAATAAGACCCTGTTTAATTTTATATATCCTGAACAGACACTGAGCCTTTGTGGCCACTTAGATTGAACTTTTTTGAGCATAATTTTAATAGCTTCAAGGTCTGAATTAAATTAACAATGAAGCTGTGTTACATATCACAGTGAAGTCAAGGCTTAGTGCTGAACCATAAATGAGTCTGAGAGGGAAACCGGTCTTCCCGTATCTCTTTATTGACAACAGCCAAGCAGCCTGAAGGAGTATAGGCGGTTAAAGTCCTACACAGTGAAGCAGGCTGCCCTGCTTTTGCATTTCATTTAGAATAAGACGGAAGCTACGAGACCACAGAGAGATGAGCGATTCTTCTAACCCCTCCTCTCCTCTCCATCCAACCCTATGGGACCAGAGAGTGCGTCACAGGCACAATGCTGCCTTCATTAGCCCACTGACTCTGACGCAGACACACACACACACACACAGTCTCTACCACAAAAACAACAATAAAGGTACCAAGCAGCAGGAAACTGTGAAGGACATCTTCCCTATTGTTTGAATTTTGTGTGTGTGTGTGTGTGTGTGTGTGTGTTTGTGTTTGTGTGTGTGTGTGTATGTGTTCCTGTGCTCGTCTTCTCTTAGCTCTCTGACACTTGATTCCAACTTTTTTTCTCCCCCCTACTCTCTCCCTCTCTCTCTCTTGCCTTGCTGGCTCCCTCTTCCTGTCTGCTCATGACTCAGAAGTGCGCAAAGAAAAAAAAAAAAAACTTTTATCTGTGTTCGTGCTCGATGCCAATAAGCCATGCTGGAGTTTACCCAAGGATGAGCGGAGCTGAACCGGAGCTTCCTCATAACTCTGGAGAGGTGGGTGGTGGACAGAGAAAACCGAGAATAATTACATCTCCGGCCCAAACATGACGGCCTGGCGAGGACTGAGACTGAGATGTGACACCCGAGTGTTGAAATGAAATGTAAGACACACTAAGCCAGAGTGGGAATAGGCTGGAATAGAAATATGAAATTTTGATGTATAGTGCAGGATAGGAAAAGATGAGTTGCCCTCTTTCTGAATTTTTTTTTTAAGTCTCTTTTCTGTCTACTGTAGCACCTTAAAATGTGCCCATGTTGCGTGGTAAAGCTCTGTTTAAACCCAAGTAACACTCATTTAAATTCAAATCAAATATTCAGGCCTCCAAGAAATTAGTGGCACACCAAATATGTTTATGTATGTGGAAATACAGTACAGTAAACTTTTTCTTTTGAAATAACTACTGCAGTCTTCAACATTTCACTCCATTTTAGTGTGATTTAGCAGCAATTAAGCACTGGAACAGAATTTTTTTTTTCTTCTCGTTTGATGTCACCAAAGAGGCAAACCGTTTCATCTGAGTTTGAGGCGACTCAGCAGGCATCTGAGGAGGCATCTATGGCATCTGATCGCCTAATTGGAAAGTTAGTGGAATGCAATGTTCTACTTTTTGCTTGACTGTTTTCCCTTCACATTGCAGCGCACCCCTGCTGATTTTGTTTTCTGTCCGGAGGAGTCAGGCTGACCTTTGGCTGCGCCCCGTAACACTGCGTGCGCCACGCGGGGCAGGCGCAGGCCTCGGCTTAGCCCAGCGGGGTCGTCGTGATGCGAGGGGGCCAAAGTGGAGGTGGGAAAATGTGTGAGGTCTTGGCAATGAGCTGGAGCAGAGAGAGAGAGAGAGAGAGGTACGTGAGAGTTGTGGGGAGGGCAGAAGAGAGAGTTGAGGATGGAGAGAGGGAGAGGCAACCGATACGTCTCGGCGATGACTCACCAATGCTGGATATTTATAGCATCAGGAGGGAGGGAGGTGTGGGGGTGGAGGAGCGAGGGGGCAAACGGTTTGGGAGGCGGCCAGGACGGCATCATCGCGCCGCCGACAGGGAGTGGTGGAGGGAGAGACGGAGACCGCAGAGATAAAGAAGCACCAGAAAAAGAAAAAGGGAGTTAAGAGAGAAGGAGAGAGAAAGATGGTAGGAGGGACGAAGCGGAGGAGAAGGTTGGAAAACAGGCAAAGTGGAGGAGGGGAGGATGAATGAGAGTGAACATAATGGAGAGATGAGAGGATGAACTGTGAAGAAGAGGAGGGGAGACAAAAGTAGAACAGCAGTCGCATGAGAAAGAGCATATTTAACAAAAAAAAAAAAATCTCATATGGAAAACAATCTTGTTGTTAACACACAAAACGTGGGCGTGCATTAATTACAATTTTGGACATGTTGGGTGATGGATATGACAACAAATCTGCATGTGTTTGTGTGTTGTGTGGCTGACATCCTCACACGTTTCCTGCAGCTTCACATTCAGACCCGGCCAGATGGAGTCATGCAGAGGAGGACAGGGAAAGGTGGCAGACTTTAATGAGCCTAAAAAAAAAAAAAGAAAGAAAGAAATCACCAAAGCGGTTGCCTAGACACTGTACATCTCAAATATTTCGAATACATAGGGTTGTTACATGAAGAAGCAATTAGAGGGGCATAAAAAAAGTAAAATCCAATTAGAAAGGAAAGAAAAGGGACTATTTGGAGGCTTGGAGCAAATAAATGTTGTAAATATGTGCATCATTACTGTTTTTTTAGGAGCTGTTTGTGTAGCTGCACTGTATATGTGACTGAATTCACTGCGTAACATTCAGGTCCCTCAGAATTGAATAAATAAATAAATAAATCATGTCACTTTCCCATATGGTGTTTTCACTCCGCTCACTTCATTGACTGGATTTCTTCATCAGAAAACACATCTCGCCTCTGCCTCCAGTGACGTCAGCCAGTGCGTCACGCTGCACCCTTTACCATACTAACATAATCTGCTCACGTGTGCTCGTGTGTGTGTGTGTGTGTGTGTGTTTGTGTTTGTGGGGGGAGAGGTGTGGGGGGGTTAGGGCACTGTCAGTTTGTTGAAAAGGGATGAGTCAGAACAAGGTGAACACTCGCGGCCATTAATACGTACAGGGGTTTTTTTGGGGGGGAGGGTTTAAAAGCAAGCGGCTGGAGGGGAATTATAATGAGCATAAAGAGTAAAATGGAGGTTGACAGGTTAGTGGGAGGCAGAGCGCGAAAGGAGCTGAGACTCAAGATAAGTTTAGGAGGTGCAAAAAATGGTGCTACTAATCAGGGGAACTTTGGCTAAATGGGAAAAAAATGAGCTCAGGAGTGAAACTTTATGACAAATCACGGGGAACCCAACTATAAACTGCAATGCTCCCAAATAATGTCATTCCCTGCACATCTATTCATTGTCTGCTCTTATAAAGGCACATAATGTCTGCTTTCTTGCTGAGTGTTAGATGAGAAGGTCAATTTCTCATGTCTGTTAAATGTGTAGATGTGTAAATGCGTAACATCAACAATGCACCATTTTAGGACGCTTACGCTTTTGAAGTTCGATAGACTCGGGTTCAGTTCGCCTTCACGCTGTAGTTGTCAAATGCACCAAACATTGTAATCAAATGTCACATCTATTGGACTCTCAGAGAAATAATGGAGCAACACTGAAAGTGAGCTCTTTTTTTTTTTTGCAGTTTTTTGATTTGCTTTGGTGTTTCCATCAATCGGCAGCTTTACAAGAAGGCCCAGATGACAGAGAGGGATTACGATGAGTGGGCCTTGTTACACAGGCGACCAGAGAGGTACGTAGAATAACAAGTGATGGATTTGAAAGTTATCATCCTCTGTTGTTGTTTGGTTCACTCCTCACACTCGAATTGCATCCTCACCTGCAGCGAACCGAAACACATATTTTCAGTTCGTTTGTTTGGCCCACACCAGAGTTTGAATCAGCTTTCACACCACCCCAAATTGATGAAAAGTCTCAGGGTTCAATTAAAACGGACCAAACAGTTGAAGTCAAAAAGTACCTTTGGGTCGAGTTGTCAAGATACCAGCAGACTAAACAGTGACATCAGTCGGGTGCCTTTAACCTAGAAAACCACAACTTGTTCACACACGGCTGAACAAACAAGACAATGTGTTCATTAATTAGTTTTAGAAATGGATTTTGGACACAGTCTGTCTAACCTCCCTGACTCTTTTCCCTTTCTTTATGCTAAATCCAGCTGCCTCTCACATATCCGCCATATCGATCAGTTAACTCTCCGCTCGAAAGTGAATACACGTGAGCCCCAAATGTCAGACTTCTCCATCAAAAGACAACCATTAGCGGAGGCTCAGCTGCTGAACTCACTCTCATTAATGCAGAGATATTTTGCCCACTCCCACATGTCCTCTGCTGCATTCCCATTGCATTACGTGGACATGTGCCCTTTTCAGAAAGGCTAAGCTTGCGCAGAACCTCCACCTTCATTTCTTTCACGCCTCTCTTCGGCTTTTCCCCTCCTCTCCCTACAGCATGTTGCTCAGGACGGCACACTTTTATCATTATTTCGTCCCCTCTGTCGTAATGGCTCAGACATTATATGGCAGCTCTAATCACCCCCACCACCACCACCACCTCTCACTTCCCCCTCCATCTCTGTTCCCAGCTGAAGCCACCTGCCTCCCAAAGACAAGGACCATGCTTCAACCACAGTAATTGGCAAAAAGAGGAGAGACGGGCCGGATGGGTACAACAGAGGAGGGAAGTAATGAATGCAAGCAAGAAAATGACTGAGGGACGAAAAAGGGACCCAGGGAGGGGAGGGATATACCAACCTGTGGGAAAGAGATGAAGGTGGGTGCAGATGAAAGGCTTGTGAGGCAGCGTCGCCATGGAGACGTCGGATGAGGAAGAAAGCGAGCCATGACAACTGATGGGGGTGATGGGGGAGGGAGTTTTGGGGAGGGGAGGGTGAAGAGGTTAGAGGGAGGATGAAAACAAACAAAGGGAGGGGAAGGAGGACCACATGCGGCCCTGCGGCCTCGCTCTCCTTCACGGCGATCGTCTCATCTTTTCTCTTCTTTCTTGCCTGTCGTAACGGCATCACGTCTCACTGTTGTGCCATTCGAGAAGAAAGCCCAAGGTTGAAACGATGCAGTTTCTCCAACCTTGGCTCCGCGGTTGAGTCACGGGTCCTTGAGCTGAGAGAGCATAAAAGAGAGAATCTGAGCACAAAACAGACACATTGAAAAAAAAAAAAGAGAGACGCAGCTCGGTGGGTCTGAGTGGATGGGTTCGTATCTTTGGAGTCAACAATCAGTGCGTGCGTGCGGACATATGGCCGCGTGCTTGTTGCATATTGTGACGCACGCGAGCTGATATCTCCCTGCAAGCTTTGATTGACAGGTGGATAAACAGCAGCGGCGTCCAAGTCGACTACTGTGGTTTTGCAGACGGAGAGGAGGAGGAAGAGGAGCAGGGGGGAGATACTGTAGATGGAGGCAGATACTATACGAGGATCAAAGAGACTAAACGATATGCGTGGGGTTTGTTTTTTTTTTTGGGGGGGGGGGGGGTGATCGTGTGTGATACGCAACACAATTCTGTTCATTTGTTGACATCACATTGAGGCTGCTCAGCTAGACTCCTGCATATCTAGTGCAGAATGAGGGGCCGACATTTAGACCAGCGATGGTGGAGAAAGGGCAATCACATCCTAAACCCACATGAAAGTCATTACACCCCTCATGAAAAGGGCTTTAAATGCAGAGGGAAGATCAAACAGAGGGGTGTCATCCCCTCTGCAAGCTCATCCTGGGGCTTGATAAACAACAATCCCATAACACGATGTAGTGAAAATACTTTTCTATTATGCGATCCATTGATTCTACTTAAATACTGGTGTTACTCAAGCAGGAACAGGAGCTAACATGGAGTTAAATTAGCATTTCTTGGAGAGTTAGGAGGGCTGCTCAGTGTGTAAGCTAATTTCTACAGAGAGAGAGTGTGTGAGTTAAATAAAGTGATGTAAACTGGGAAACCAATGAGAGAGCGAGAGTGGCACTGAGGACTCTTAATCTAATCACTATGATTTCCCTCTTCCCAGCTGTAATTCCCATCAATAAACAGAGAGAAAGAGAGAGAGAGAGAGCAGAGACTGAGCAGAGCCAATCACTTGAAATGTTTCCCTTGTTTATAGCGTGGGTCTGTCTGGAACGATGCTCACAGACAGACAGTACAGACAGCCCCGGAGAGGGATCACACATCCAGCCGGTGAATCTTCCACCAGCACCAGAAGCCTGCTGGGATTTGAGTTTAAAAACCTCTGATCCATCACTCCAAATGCTCGGGGGGATGATCTGTCTTACACAACAACAGATAGAACAAAAAAAAGCCCAGACAAACAGAAGTTTAGATATGCTAAGATTGCACTGGTGTCAGTCTAATTTGATTTCACACATCGACGTGGAAACCTCCATTGGTAAAGGGGACCAATGCAAGAAGCCTCAAGATGGCACAGCAGATATTTGATAGCTGAAACATGGCTTGATGTAAACAGTGAGTACGTTGCCTCACATTACTGCACATGTCCATCACATTCTACACTGGATGCACAATTATTAAGCAAGTTGCATTTTTGAAGACTAGTTTTATTATTTAACAACAACAGTGCTCTTGATCAATATGAAGTGTCAATAAACCTCAAACCTGAATATTTAAAAGGAAGTGAAAGTGAGGTTTAGGCTTTTGTATGAGAATATCTGTATGAATATCTTCCGCAACTATCAGTGGGCAGTTATTATGCAACTCAAAGGAAAAAATATTCCCATCTCACTTCTTTCATCTTTTAAAGTCAGAATAATAGACAAACTCAAACATTACGAATAAATATTTCTGACATTTAAAAAAATAAATCAGTTCCCAATACAGCCACCCTTCTTTTCAATAACACTGAGAAGTCTTCCATCAATGAAGTCTCTCTTTTCACCTCAGGAAAAGATGCTGCCTAATATTTGTGCGCACCTGATATAGGGTGTTGATCTCCAAATGCCACACCCGCCCTCATTATTTGCACATCACCAAATATGCTTAAATCCAATAACCATTCATTTTTTTCAACTTGGAGTTGGAAAGTATGCATAAAAAGGACGATATGGTCAAAATACTCACTTACCTAATAATTCTGCACACTGTATTTCATGCTTCAATTCCACTACATTTCACTCATCAGATTAAGATTTGACATACAAAGCATGTGGTGAATTTATACAATATAATGCAGTCATTCAGACTAAACTACATAATGACCAAATATAGCAGTAAAATGCAATTTATGCATATAGGAGTGGATATTAATAGTTTAATAGTGTAATATATAATAATCCATCATGCCCAGAGGTCATGTTTCTGCAGAACGAGCACTTTTACCTTGATGCTCTGAGCCCATTTTGCTGAAAACTGTAATTTAACTTACTTAGGATTCTCAATGTGGGACTTTAATACAGAAATGAGTATTTTTAAATGACTGTACTAGTAATTATACTTTCAGGTATCTCAGTAAAGCACTTTTTTTTTTTTTTGTGGTGCATAATGACTTACACTCACACACGCAGTACAGCACAGCGACCATGTGACCAAGTTATTTTTAGCAGTGAAAAAAGGCAAAACATTTGAGCACCTTTCCCTCAGATGCACGTAAAAATACATTGCGAGGGTGCTCGTGGCTGCAAAACGGACACGGGCCAAAAGATTAAAGAGCTCTTGAGCTGGACAGATATCCCCTTAATCTTTCCAAGAAAGCCCAAAAGATTTTGCATCTCGGCTCTTGTTTTCTGCATAAAACTTCTCAGCTCAGTGTGTCCACACATTCTTGTCAATGATCTGGCCTTAAGCTGACCCAAACAATTAAATTCATCCACAGGCCTTGTGTGCTTGTTCGTTTTCAGCCAAATTGATAGCAGATAATGAGCATATTCTATTATCGATCCCCTAATGGCCATGCAGGCGAATGTAACCTTTAAATGATTGATACTACAGTGTGGCGGCTGTCGTGACCTCTGGAGCTGCTGCTGTCTCTCAGGGCGGAGGCTGTTTCTGAATGGAGAGATGTGATGTCAGAGGAGTGATGCTGTGGGATTATACAACGCATCTCGCAGGCACCAAGAAAACACCACGTCTCTGTCGCTCTCTCTCTCCCTCTCTCTCTCTATCAGTCTCGGGATCTGTGAATCATTTCTTCTCCCTTCCTCCCTCTTTTTTTTGTATGCATGCACACACACAAGAACTTAAACAGGCCAACGCACACACACACACACAGCAGCAGCAGCACCAACCAGGCAGATGGATGTGTCTTTTAACGTCAGGAGGCTCTCTGCAGCTCTTCATCCCTGGAGAGCAGGCAGCTGACGGCACATTCAAGTAAAAAGCACCTCCAGTGTTGTCGCCTTTATTTGATGACACTGTGTGTTTGTTTGTTGCTCGGCAGCGAGGGGGAAGTGAAAAGATGGAGTGGTGATTTATTTTTTAAATTTCTTTTTCTACTTTAACAGACATCAAAGTATGATAATGTAGAAAACATGGAGCACATTGGATGCCGTAAGATGCCGAATGAAAATGTGTGTGTATGTGGGGAGGGGGCCGTAAGAGGAGGGCTGAAATGGATGAGTGGTGGTGCGTCACAGGCCATCAAGTGATATAGTTTACATCACTTTGGAGGGTATAAAGGAGAATTGAGAGAAATCATTTATTTGATGATTATGACTGATTGATTATCTGTCAAAGATCATACTTAACAGGGCGTTTGGTTGGTTTGTAGGCAGACGCCAGCAAAGACTAGAATGTGAATATCCAATTACTTTTTCATATATTAATTAGGCTACTTCACGTCACTGCATGACTTGGCTGCAGTTATACACATAGATCCATGCACTGAAGATTATTCCATATCTTAAAAAAAACAAACAAAAAAAGCTCATTTTAATTTTTTCAAAGAGAAATTAGTCCTGTTATGATGAACACTTAATCTTTCATTGTGCCTTCATACAAAGAGATTGCATCTGGTCACTGAACCGGGGCTTTTATTTTGGCAAGATGTTTATTTACACCCTTTAAGTGTTAATTAAAACAGAGGATGATAAGGATGATGATCATCACAGAGGGCTGAATGGACGGTGCCTGGCGTTGAGAGGAGCACTTTTACGCGTTTGATCTCACCATAAACTTTGTCACCACCTGTCTGTGACCTTTCAGGGGCAGGTGTCGCGCTGCGGCCCCCTTTATCACTTCGACCTGCGGAATGCCGGAGCTTTCTTTGGCCCCCGGCCGACAGGAGGGGTGTTTATCACCGTCTCTGTCAGAAGACAGAGAGAGAAAAAGAGAGAGAGAGAGAGAGCTGCTGAACTGCGACAGCAACTCCGCGGTGGTTTGAGCCTGTGAGTCATCGCTACGGGCTTTAACTCCTCGCGTGCCGGCGGTGAGTCTACATGTTGCTGAAACAAAAGCTTGTGGAAAATATCGCATAGATGCTTGCGATGATTCAATAAGAGCAACGCCGGCGCCATCACACTGACGTTTTGCACAATATGCTCCCCCTGACAGCTGCATGTTAGATATACATTCACATAAACAGCAGCTCTTTGCACGGCGGTGCACGATGGGAGCTGTGCGGCAGGAGGAGCGGTGGTGGTGGTGGTGAGGAGGAGGTGGGAGGGGGTGTCTATTTTTAATACTGCGAGTGTTTTAGCACAGCATATGAGAAACCTGAATCATTTCTATGGATTTTTTTTCTTTTTTTTTTTTGAGGAGCGGCTCTTGCGTGCGCCGTGTGATGACGCGGCGGTCAGGTGTCGCCTCATATAACGAGGGGAGCTGTCCAAGTGCTGAAAACAGAAGAGACCAGCACCGCTCAGGAGGAGATGCCACACACCCCCACTGCTGTCTGAGCTTTATACCCAAAGGTAAGACACGATTTGGTTTGCTTTTTTTAAAGATTTTGTTGTTGTTCTTTAGAGCAGTTTTAGTTCACACGAATATCACAATGTCTCAGACTGGAGGATGTTTTTATTTAATTATTTTTTTACATCCCGTTGATTTACATTAGATTGATCACCAGTAAGATTATGTTGATAATCTCATTCTTATAATAATCGCTGATTAAAGTGAGATGATGCTTTAGTGAATCGTCAAGGAAGGATTGTTTTGCTTTTTTTTCTTTAATGAAGGTATGTGTTGTTGAGATGAAATCGGATGCTGAGGTTGCCCGTAACAACGCGGGGAGTGACTCATCCAGTGATGTGAGCGCATCTCCTCCCGCTCGGCATCCTCATCATTCAATTTGCGGAGGGAGCGTAACTCCCCCGACGAAAACACACACACACACACACACACACACACACACGAATCCAAACACTCTCTTATTCTCGCCGCTTTCCACCTTGTTTCCGGCAGCGTTGTTCGGCGGACGCGCAGAAATCCAACTCAGTTTTTTTGCTTTCTTTTGTCGCTGCTTCACTGACATGCGCTCTCTTGCTTTGCAGGTAACAAATAGCCTATAATGCTGCATTTCCACCACAAGTTGCCCGCGGGGGGAGCCGTGGTCCTGCTCGCCTTCCTCCTCCGTGGATGCGCCGTGCAGGCCGCGTCTCTCCCCCGCCACTACCGGCTCCGCGGCGGGGAGAGCGACGCGCAACCGGCCGCCTACCCGCCCGGCTCCGACATGATCAAAGCCCTGGAGTACATTGAGAACCTGAAGCAGAGGAACGGGGGCCGGCCCGAGCCCGCGGATTACGACGAGGTGGACAAGTTCAGGGTCCTGCTCCAGCTCGCCTCGCAGCAGGAGGAGGCGCCCGGCGAGCGCCAGCCCGGCCCCCCCGCGCAGAGGCAGGACGTTACCGCCGAGCAGCTGATGAAAGCCCTGCTCAGGTCCCTCCAGGATCAGGCCGGAAAGGACGCCAAGCTCGGCCCCGCGTCGGCGCCCAGGAACGACCGCAGGACGCACCGGCACCGCGCCAAAGACGCCGAGAGCGCGCCGGTGGACTACGGCAACTTCCCGAGACCCCACAAGAAATACCCGCTCATGTTCGAGGACGAGGAGAACACGGACGCGGCCAAGCGGGCCACGGAGGACCTGGACGAGCAGTACACGCCGCAGAGCCTCGCCAACCTGCGCTCCATCTTCGAGGAGCTCGGCAGGATGCCCGCGCTCGGCGGCCAGAAGAGGGACGCGTTCGGGGGCGACGACGACCAGGAGGAGGAGGAGGAGGACCTGAGGAACCAGGCGTACGAGGACGTCGCCGGAGGGGAGGAGTGGGTGCCCGTGGAGGAGCGCGAGGAGACGGAGGAGATGGTGAACGGCAGCCACGAGGAGATGGAGCGGGCGCTCGGAGAGCAGCAGCAGCAGCAGGAGGAGGAAGAGGAGGAGGAGGAGAGGGAGAGGGAGGAGGTGCAGCGCCGGGCGAGCCAAGGAGACGCGGACGACGACACCAAGCTGGTCGACTACTACCTGCTGAAGGTGCTGGAGATGAGCGACCAGACGCAGAAGAGGGACAAGGCCGGGGAGCAGAGGAAGAGGCTGATCCGGCCCTCCATCGTGGACCCCCGCACGGTCAAGGAGCTGCTGGAGCTCTCCCTGAAGCTGCACGTCCCCCCGCAGGACCTGATCGACATGCTGCTCACGGAGGAGCTGAGGAAGCTGCACCGGGACCCCCACGGCCCGGCGCGCTACACCGCCGGCCAGACCCCCAAGATCCGGTACTTCAGCCGCAGACTGCCCCTCAAGAGCAAGCCCGCCCCGGAGGACATGGACAGGGAGGACTTCCTGGACATCATCGGCGTGGAGACCATCAGCAACGAGTACCCGGTGGTGCAGCGCCCCCTGAAGACCTCCTCCTCCTCTTCATCTTCAGACAGGATCCCAGCTGCGTCCAACCCCGCGATCAACTCGGGTCCGATCAAGATCCCGCCCCCCTCCGGGCGCAGGGAGAACCTCTTCCTGTCCGAGCTCAACAAGATGCCCCTGAAGCGTCAGGCTGCGGCTGCGGCGGCGGCGGAGGAAGACGACGACGACGACGGCGGCGACGTGGAGGACGAGGTGACGACCTACCTGGCGGCCAAAATCCTCACAGAGTACCCGAACACCATCGCCAAGAGGGACACCCAGGCGCAGCTGAAGGGCCAGTTCCCCTACGAGCTGTACGAGCGCGCCCTCAAGGACTACTTGGGCCAGGCGGACGCTGAAAAGAGGCCGCTGGCCAAGAGGGAGACCGAGGCGGCCGCGGAGGAGAAGGTCGCCCCCACGGAGGTGCTGCAGCAGGGGAGGGAGGAGGCCAAGACCTCGGCCCCACAGGCCGCCAACGAGGAGGAGGAGGAGGAGGAGGAGAAGAAGAAGAAGGAGCACCGCGAAAAGACGGTGGCCGGGATGTAGCCTGATGCCAAAACGCACGAAATTATGAATATAGTATTTATACTGTCTCAACAAAAATATATATAAATATAAATTCAAGTTTGGTGGACGTGATCTAGTTTACAAATTTCTATTATATGAACTATAGCTGGTATTACTAATATCACCCTGACGAAAATGAACTGTAGAGGTCTTACAGGTCAGATGCGTTTTTAAAGAAAAAAAACAACAAAAAAAAATAGTCCCTACTTGCTGCAAGAATATTATAGATATATTATAGTGATATCATAGGAGATTAAAGGTGCACAGGCCAGAAGAAAAAGTGTCCACAAAATACACTCAATTTGTAAAAACATGAATCAGTAAATGCATTGACTAATATTAAATCACAATGATCCAAGTTATTCAAGTTTTGTGATGTTGTTACAGGTTTGTTTACATCAATGGTGTCTGTAAACAGCAGGAAAAAAAACAGGCCTATATTTTCCAATTATAATCAACTGAGTAATGGTAAAAAGGCTTATTTTTCATCGATGTCAAACTATCCAATTACACGTGTGAATATATCTGTAAATGATCATGTGTAATTCCTGCTGGGCCTTTAAAACACACGCGTACGATGGAAAGATGGGAGTGCTAGGAGAGGTGTTGTGGGGATCTATCATTAGGGCAGCGTGCTGGGCTGAGGACGAGTGTTGTGGTGACTCTTGATATATTCAGGGTTAGTGTATTTAATGTTATTATTATGGGTAATTATTTCCAAGTCTAAATATCAGACCGTCGCCTGCCTTCCGACCCTTTCATACTGCGAAGCTCTGTATTGTTGGCCTACCAGTGGTTGTGCTATGTATGCTCATTTTTAAACCATTTTGTACATGTTCAATAATGTGTGATGACTCACAGATGAATAAAGCATCAGCGGTATTATTTTTCTTCTTGCTGAGTTGTGTTGCCTTATTAAAACAGAACATACAGAACACGATCAACTTAGCAGCTTTTTTTTAAGTCATGTTAATGTCAGTAAAGTTAGTGAGGTTTGGTGACTCACTCAAACATCAATATGAAGTTACTGCAAGAACGATTCCTCAAAGGAGACTGTTTATCAAAATACATATTTTAATAAGTTCCAAACATCATAAATTGAACATTATAAAAAGCAATGATATTTACACCCACACTTATAGACTGCTCCTGTAAAGACTAGTAGAGTACAATAAGAATAATAATAGATTAAACATATTCAAAACCAGCCTCATTCGAAATCAGTTGCTCCATGCTATAAAATTATTGATTCGCAGTGGAATCACAAAGCATCTCAAGACCATTAATTATAAATATGCTTGATGTTTTTCAGACTGAAATTAGCTTTTTTAAATATTAACGGAAGTCGATGAGAAGCACAATTCTTCCAAAATCAACGTCTGGAGTTTTTAGAATGAAACCATTCACCAATATATTAACACATGATCGAGACGAAAATACACCTCATTTATACATCTAAAATCACTTCATGATCACTCATGCTAAGGAATATCACACCCCAGCCCCCTCTTCACTACTTCATTTGAATTTAATAACAGCAATCAATGAAAAAAACAAACAAAAAAAAAAACAACCCGCCCCACCCACTCCTTCAGTTGAGTGCATGACTATGAACAAATGTTGGACTTACTCTCAAATGAAGTTATATTGCAGCAACACTTCAGGCAGGCAGCGAGCACACGTTCAATAATACACCCGCTTCTTCTTTTGAAAATGTTCGACGAAGTGAAAGCGAATCCCATTTTCAGAATGAGAAACTTCTTTGACTCGTGTGCAGTACATTTGGTTCCTGTACTCCTCCCTGCGTTACTTTAAGTCCTTTCATCCCCCCCCTCACATGGGTTAAAATGCAGGTTTGCTCATATACTCTTCCATGGTCTAGAAAAGAAAAGGCAGAAAGAGGGGAGGAAAAAAAACAATCAGGTTATGGGCCTTGCAGAAATCCCATTATAATACAATTAATATTCACAGGCACACATCTACACATCGGCTGTTATTGAGTGCCGAGCGCACCAAGACAAGGTGAGTAACTAACACAAGCAGAACATCTAACCTTTCTGTCCATATTCAAGGTCATCCAAACAGCTCCACCTCATACCAATCACTGTTGTCATCCTGAAGCGATAATGATCAAAATGAATGGGAGGCTACACTGCACACAATCCAACTCCAGATTTAAAAAACAAACATGAAGTGTTAGTCATCTCTACTCAGAAGCACAGAACAACACACCCAGTTAACTACAGTACCACACAGAGCCATGAACCTACAGGGAGAGCGGGAAGCATCAGCCAAACACTAAACCTACGGCACGTTCCATGGAGATCTGTCTCTCGCTCGCCACAACGCTGGCAGAGAGAGAGAGAGAGAGATCAACACACAGAGGAGGCAGGGGAAGGTGTGTGTGTGTGTGTGTGGGAGGGAGGTTAAGGAGGGGGGCCACAGCACAAACACAGATCTATAGAAAAAAGGAGCAACGGCTAATGTCCACAAGCCTACCAGCTACGGGGAAGACAAACACACACCAGGGACGGAGCAGCACCAAAGTTGATTGAACTCATTATGACGCTGGCTCGCCGGTTAAGTTCACACTCAAACCAACGCACTGAGACAAGTTCCCATGCTCATAAAGTGTTTAGTGTTTAGCCAAATGTAAAGAACGACATTTCTGTAGCTTTCTAAGAATCCCACAGCAGAGATTAAAGCAAAAAACAGATATGATCAACTCTAAACTGCATTCAAAACATGTCCCTGTCTCCTTTGATCACTTTGAGCCATGCGACAGATGTTACACGCTCACACTGCAGATGCAAACCTTGTGTCATGATTTGTGTGTGTGTGTGTGTGTGTGTGTGTGTGTGTGTGTGTGTTTGCGTTCGGTCTCACCTCTTGCAACATGTCCGAGGCTTCGATG
>JBAJHX010000062.1:13056568-13067191 GCA_037176925.1 Amniataba percoides
CAGTCTCCCTGATTTTGGATTTGTCTGGGCGGCTGAACAGAAGACAAACGTGCAGTGTTGGTCTGGAAAAAAGAATTTCTAATCTGAGGCGACAGTGTGTTGTTTCTCCTCAGAGACAGCAGGTGGTGCTGACACAACAGTGGGCCAAAGCAAACCCAGTCATTCACTTTTCTGTGATGCATCCAGGCTGGGTGGACACACCAGGTACTGACTCATCACGCAGCTCACCCACAGAGACAATAAACTACTTTGTCCGCTGATGACATTTTTCTTTTTTCTTTCTTTTCCTGTTCCAAAAACAGATCAATAAACAGAAAATCACACTGCACTTCTGCCCATCAGATGCAGTGACAGTCCTCATGGTGGTGCTACAGCAAATCTTTTAAGATCAAAAATTTAAATCATCATTAAAAAGAGCAAGAAAACCAGAATTCACCACACAGTACAGCAGGGGGAGAAACTGAGGAGTTTACAAGAGCTGTACAGATTACAGCTTGTTCTCTCTCAAACTGTATAACTTTATTCACATTTTTTTTAGAACTGGTGTCAATATTTCTTTTTTGTTGTTTTGAAAAAGACTTTCAAATTTGAGCCTAATGTAAACATCTGCCTTCATATCTAAATGAATGTTTGCCTAATAGCTGGGTTATTTTTATTATAAGACACAAGGTAGATGATTTAACCAAAACGCCACATTTTGTAATAAGTGAACTGTTTCAATGGATTGAGAAATTAACTATTTAAAAGAAATATTTTGTATTATCCATTCTCATGGATGGATTTGTTATCATTTGCACATTCCTTTAAAAAAACTCATCCTCATTTAGTGAAAAATTACCAAAATACTTTCAAGCCCTAATTGCACATCTTACTTTGGCTTTTACAGAACCTGCAGATAAATTCTGTGTTTAGTGGAAACTTTTGGAAATATTAACCAGATATACACACAGCACGGACCTTGGCTGACTTTCTTCCTGTTTCCAGCTGTTTCTACATCGATGCCTCAGTTCCACCAGATGATGGGGGAGCGGCTGCGCAGCGTGGAGCAAGGAGCCGACACTGTTGTGTGGCTGGCCTTGTCCCGAGCTGCCGCCCGAACACGCAGCGGCCAGTTCTTCCAAGGTGAGTCTGGACAGCTTCTTCCACTCACATGTCGAGATGTTCCCTCCAGTTTTTTCACTCCTCTCAGGTCCTTCAGACATCTGACTGACTGTTTGCGTTGCAGATCGGAAGCCCGTTCCTGCTCACCTGCCCCTGGCCTGGACTCACAGCTCTGCAGAAGAGATTCAGAGCTTCATGACTCAGCTGGAGACTCTGTCCAGAACTATTCAGTCACAACCTGAGGTGGAGTTTAACGGACCCACGGGCTCTTCCAGACCTCAGTTTGTCTGAACTGTGATATAAAATATCATTATATTGTCATTGCCCCATTAAAGGAAGAAAATTAGAATAAAAGAAACATTTCTGAAACATTCATCATAATTCTCATGTTTAGTCTTGTTTGTCTGATGTGCCCATTCATTTTAAAAGGCAGCCATAATTTCAGTGCATGGCTCAGCATCACCTGATTTATCTGTGATGTCAACAAGTTAACAGCACTGCACTGAAAATTTCATGAACTACTGATTAAAAGACTAAAGTAATGTATTTGGATTGATTATCTCATTAGCAGTTACCGACTGCAGGTACAAACCTGCCTGTCTGTTTTGATTCATGATAAAAAATGTCTCTTAAGGCGAGTTACTTTTTTGACTCGAGGCTCGCACGTGGAAAAGTGCATCATTTTGCACAGTCGTCTGCAATGTGCTGTGGTAAACATTGCTCCCCTTTGTGCTGGCAACTCTGAAATTGTTAAATATTTGCATTAAGTGGCAACTATAATGAAACATAAAGAGGCCAGTCTGCTGTATGGAAACTGCTCAGTACTCACAGGGGGTGAAAATGGGCTGCAATATTGTACTTTACTTCCTGTATTAAGATGCTGTTATCAGAGTAGAGAACATTGTGGTGGGTCCTTTTGGAGTGAAAATCTGCTCAGGTCCTTTTTTTTTTCATGCATGGCTGCAATTCAAAAAACACTGACAAAGTATCTAAAGAGTTAAATGAAGAAGGTGAGCGAAGCATTTCTGTGAAAAACTACAGAGCACCAATACTCATTATTTTTTTTATTTTTTGTTTTGTAACAATCCACATTTGCTGTTTTTAATAATTTTATTATTTTTATACAGTATTGAAACAAAAAAATAATGTGGTGCATTCACATTTTTCCCAAGGGATTCTTTGCAAGTTTGATCTCTACAAGGGTAAAACAGTGAAAAGCTTGAAGCTGGATCCATCCATGTTAAAACTCAGGGAATGGGAAGACTGGGCCTGATTTAAAAATCATCTAGAAGTTTTGGTGGATTCTTTTTTCTTTCTGCGCCAACATTTTATTCCCCATTTTCGTGTGTGTACTGTGTTTTGTTTTGTTTTTGTTTTATTTTTCAAGGGAGGATGAATCAGGATCCCAGCATTTGTCTTTAAAAGAAACTTCCAGTCCATGCGTAACAACAGTCCAAAGAAAACAAACAAATCTCATCATCCCAGTCCAGTCTCCTCCTCTCATCCACAGTTCATTTTCTATGCAACGTAGGTGTACACTTTACGGTCTTCTGGCGTCCTCGCCAAGTATTCTCTTTCTATTAGTCCTTCTATGCGCTTTTTAATTACCACAGGACTGGGAAGAAAACGTGCCCGGAGCTGCTGAGTCACCTGAAGACACAAAGTTGCAAAACTTTAGAAAACTGCACCTTTTCAGCATAAAAAAAACGGCTTTTCAAAATCCATATTCTTCTACAGATTTCCTTACCTCTGCCACCAGGACGTTGTGCTGCATCTTCTTCCTTGACTTCATGATTCGGACAATGGCTGCCTCAATCTCATGCTTCCTGTCATCGTCCACTTTCTGCCTCGTCTCTTTCCTTTCGGGGTCTGACTCTCCTTGTTTAGCAGCAACTGGGAAAGCAGATAAGGGAAATAAGATGGGGTCCATAGGCAAAATGTGAAAAATCATTAACTACATAATAATGTGAAGTGCTTTCTGTTACAGAGGCTGGCCTAAAAGTGAGGAGAGGCTCGAGCTCGAGCAATCTTTGCCCACCTGTCTGTATTTTGACTCTGTGCAGTTTGGAAGTAAACTGATCATTGACTGTAAACACGTGGCCGCTCTCAATCTCCTTAGACTTCGGCTCCTTGGTGAGAACTCTTTGTGTCGGCTTCCCACAGGCCAGTGACTGCAGCGCTCGCACCAACTCCCTCTCAGGAATATCCGTCTCCTGCTGGATCTCCTACAGATGGGAACCAAAGGGAAGGTGATAAGTTTCGAAGGAGGACACAATGCTCACACAACACTGAACGATGCATGCAAGTCACACAGTGAGCAAAAACAACTAATAATCAATGAGAGTGAGAGATTTAAAGGGTGCTTCAATGGGTCCCCACCTCGAAAGTGCACTTTTCTCTGTTGTTGAAGAGCATCAGGATGGTCATCTGGAAGGTGGAGACCTGCAGTATGTGCTTCCGGGTGTTTGAGCCCGTCACCTGAGCGCCTCCCACACCCACTTCTGACCCATCCTCCTGCAGGTGAAGTAAAAGGGAAGGAGAATTTATATTGTGGGTTGTTTTCCAATTTCTATACTAAATAATGCCATTGTTTCTTGAATTGTGTTGCTTTCAATAAAAAACTGACGGTTATCTGCGTTATCAAATGGAACTTCTGCATCTACCTTTTTAACAGCTCCGTAGAAAGTTGCGTTCAGGTCTGCCCCGCCCATGTGGTGCTGCAGTGTGAGCTGTCTACCACTGTGCTTAGCGAGGTAAAACCTGACAAATAACAGCCAGGACTGAGTTTTTTAGAAACCACACAGAATGGCACAGTCTTCCTACATACAGTAACATATTGGAGTGAAGCGAATTACCTTCTGAAGACTTCAAAGGCGTGTCTGGGAGCCGGGGGGATGGTGCATTTAGGTGTTGCAGACTGTGTAGGCCAGTAGCCAGTAGTAAGGACTCTTACTGTGAGGTCCACACCACTAAGAGATGCCTGAAAGAGATTCATTAATGTTTTTTAGAATTCATATATATTCATATATTCATATACCGACAGATAACATGAACTGTTGTTACACTTTCACTGCAAAATAACACAAGAGTATACAACAGCTGAGGGTCACTTTGTGTGACATCCTCATGTACTCCTGATTGAAGACTTTGAATCCAGAGATTTAAATGTTCCTCTATATCGATGAATCATGACTTGTATTTTAGAATACATGTATGTATTTTTACATGGAATTAGAATAATTTGAAAGGGCGTCCTTACCGACGTGGTTTGTATGTGTTGCCTGAACTCATCCATGGTAGTGTTGGAGATGCTCATGTCTCTGAACATCCCTTCCAGTTTCGATGTAAACTGACAGCCACATTCTGTCTGTGAAGGAGAAAGACAGAGGATGCTGGGTTGAAATCATTATCAACACAGGGCGAAGGCAGTGCAACATTAACTGAGAGGGAGTCACGAGGAAGAGTAGCAGAGCCATGCATATACATCTGCATGTGACACTTTCTCAGTCTCTTACCTTGAGCTTAGAAATCATATTCTTCTCTGAGTCGTCTGAGACGCTCTTGTTGCTCAGCAGCCTGCGGCCCAGATGCTGCTTGTAGTACCTTTCAAACACATCCTTCTCCTGCATGAACCTGAACAGCACCATGGCCTTGTCAAGGATCGACTCCACCTCCTGTTCTGTCAACTGAACAGACAAGACAGGGAGGATAAAGTTGAGGATGTGTAAAAAACGTTTTTTTCCAGAGCACAAAAATGAAAAAATATTTATTATGCACTTAAAGAAAAAAATAAATCCACATACCCCTTTCACCCCTTTCTTGAGTTTGTCATCAATAAAGAGTGAAAGGTACTCTGGCGAGCGGGAGTTGAGGTTGAGAAAATACTCAAAGTCTCCTGCTATAGTTTGTTTGAAGAGTCTGTCATTGTTGAAGGACTCGAGGAGGAAACGATCAAATCTTGTCTTCAGGTCTAGCAGGCCCTGTTGAGGAGGCAATTACAAAGAGGAGATAAAATCAGTAATGCAGGATTTCTCTCTCATTTAAAATTCCAAGCAGGCCTCTCCAAGTGTCCTCAGTCTCGAGAAAAGTTGTGTTTTTGGACCACGCAGCATACCTGGATGTAGTCGACGGGGTTCTTTCCCTCTCCTTCTTCTGACACCAGAGCTTTGCCTTGTTCCCTCAAGTAAGAGCTCATACACTCGCACATCGTTTTCAGCCCATTTGGCACACGGCTGAACAGTTTGTACATACATGCCAGGTCTGAAAAGAGAAACAGAGAACAGAAACTCAAGACCAAATCCATTCACTATTCTTTCATTTAATTAAAAAAATTAAAATTATAATCTTGCTAAATCAACTAGTCAAATATTTCACCTTCTGTCTTTCCGTTCTTGAGCATATGGACAAGACCGGAGTTCTCCATCTCCACGATGGTCTTCATGTGTTTTGAAATGAGCTCCCTCTCCACCACCTTGACAATGGGCTCCTCCGTAGACTTGTCCAGGCAGTGCATAACTCGCTCAATCTCTTCAT
This sequence comes from Amniataba percoides, assembly GCA_037176925.1. NCBI lineage: Eukaryota > Metazoa > Chordata > Actinopteri > Centrarchiformes > Terapontidae > Amniataba > Amniataba percoides. Next base: position 13,062,203 of record JBAJHX010000062.1, read on the forward strand.
TGATTCTGGCCTCTACCTTCTTAATGTAGACACTGGCACTGTTTTCTGCTAAGAACTTTTGGCTCTCCATCTGAAAACGCAGACATCATGGGTTGTTTTATAGCAAAGATTTCATTGGTTGCAAAAACACAGAGACAGCAAGAATCTACCACAAACTCGCCTGGAAAAATTCTGCTGACATATCCAAGAAGGGCCCCTCGAAGTCCTCCTCATACACAGATCGGCCATCCAGGCCAAGAATCATCAGCATCTGGCAGGCATTTCTTATGGCCCCCCTGCATTTTATGATATTATGTTAGTAATCAGTAAAATGCAAATAAAATAACAGATCACAATCAGATCAACTAACAAATATGCAACCAAAAGTAACTACACGATTGTGGATAAAGATGAAACATATAACATGAGATCAGGACCTTTAGGTCAAGCAAGGAAGGCGTGCTCATGCATACCTGTCGACAACCTCTCCCTTCCTCTCACGAGCAATCATGTCCAGTAACGTCTGTCGTAAGTGGTCTCGGATGCAGCCGTAGCGCACCACCTGGTCCCTGAAGATGATGAGGCCCAGGTTGTACACATTCTCCACGTTGTTTTGTTGAACATAGACCCGGTCCTGAGAGACCAGAGAGAGCGGGGTGATAAAGCCACGAGATACCGTGTGCATGGAAAGAAACACTGAGGCCCAATCTGACAGCTGGACATGTCCTGTATTCATTAATGTGTATACTTCAAATATTTTGATGATGATGACCAGTGTATAAAAAAAAAAAAAACACAACATCCACTGCGCTGAAAAATTACTTTTTGAGGGAGCTATAACTGCCAAAAAACCTTTCATAATCATATATAATCCCACTGACAGAGCAAAGCAAAGCTTTTACAAGGTTCTTCAAGTCTGAGAACAAACGACTGGTATGTGTCTGAATTACTCCCAGAAAACATAAGGTTACACCATAAGCCCCATCCTGAAAGCATAAATATTCAAGGAGGTGTAGGTGATAAAATATTTACTATGCCACACAATTTGGCATTACAAACATCCAGAATTAGTCCACAATGACAAATTACAAGAAATGGTTCCCAAGAGACAACTCACTTCTAGGTTATTACTTCCATGGTGACCATAATGTGAAGGTTTTTTTTTATTATTTGTGTAAAACGGTGCTTCCTGTTAGTCAGCCAATTTCCAGTGGCTTGTATAAGCTTGTATGCTTTTGGGGTTTGGTTTTCTAATGCCTTTACTTTTTCTTGATTAAGGTAGCGAAGGAAATCACATACAATTGATCAGAATATGCAAAAATAGAAAATAAAACATCATGAACTACAATTAAAAATATATATATATATGTGTGTGTGTGTGTGTGTGTGTGTGTGTGTGCATCCTCCAGCCTCTCCTTGACAAATCAATAATGAATAAATACTAACGAGAGGCAGAGCAGCAGGTTGCTCTCACCCCACAAACATGGTGAGCCGGCCGTGGTTAAACAAGAGAGAGCCAAGTGTCCGGGGGTGAAGCCAGGACAGGAAAAAGGAGAGTGTAAAACAAAAGAACCCCAGGGGAGCTGTGTCGTCTCTGTACTGACTGTGCCATTGTTTAGCCCACACTTGTGCAGCTCTCCAGGCTCGCTCTCTTGCTCGCTCACAACAACACAAACACTTTGGACTTGCTGCTGGCTAAAGTAAATCAACTAGTCTTGCCAGTTTTCCTACAAAACAAATAAATACAGCTACAGAGGCTCATTGTTAGGGCCCACACATAAAACAGCACCTTGCAGTCAAAGTCCAGAAAAGGATGTAGGTGAAGGTTGGCCACGGCTGGAAACAAAAGGCCACTTCTTCAAAAGCACAAAATTACTCCTGACAGGGAACAAGCACCATAATCCACACTTGCAGAGGCAACAGAGCCCATGGGAGAAAAACTGAACTTTGCTGACAAAAAAAACCCTAAATAACAGCCAACAAACACAAGAGACAACAGCCCACCTACCATGTACATCAGGATGTCTCTGATCATCACCATGGCAGTTTGATGGTCATTCCAGGCCTGATTGAGCGTTTGAAGAAAGTTGTTATTTAAAGAGTTCAGGACATCTTCACGTACCTGAAAATACAAAAACATTGACAGCATTGAGGACACATCAAGGTACCTCTGGTTTGATAGGTAAATATCAGGTAACGAGGACAAATCTGAAAAGATTTCAAGAGAGCGGACAAATTTGGACCTCATACCTCTCTAGAAATGTACTTTATATTATGTATTATGGTTGTTACCAATATAATCAAACATCATCAAGCATGCACTTCGCTGTAAAATGTTTTACATCTGATTGTTTGTCAGCAGGACTTTTACACGTTTCAGTCTGTAAATGTCAGCAGCCTGAGGAATGGAAACTTGGAAAAACGCAACGCAGCAGTAATGAACTCTCGCTGATTTTTCTCATTTCTTTTCTGAGCAGAAACAGGACAACAACTTGGTGTTCTGTTAATGATTTTTAAAAAATAGGCTGCATTAGAGAGGAAAGTGTCTCTTTACTTTGTTGATGAGATGCTCGGTGACGACCTCCCTCAGGCCTGTGTAGAGCTTCTCCCCGTGCTTGTGGAGCACCATTGTGTAGGCATTCCTGTACAGCTCCTCGAAGCTTAACCCACTGTTGTTCTTCCTCTGGATCTCCTGGATGGCATTTTTCAGAAGGTCCCAGATGTTGTTCACATACTTCTCATCCATTGTCATCTGAAAAAAGAGAGAGCATGTTTACTTTTCTTTCTTATACTATTTAAGTAGATAATTGCATTAATGTCAGGGATTATTCTTTCCAATGTCATCAGCCACCACTACTTGTAAATTAAGATCAATACCCAGAATACTGCATATACTACACTGTCATACCCACCTATCTCATGTACAAACCTATACCTATGTACCTGTTGCAATTGTCATATTTATTTCGGCTTCCTTTGTATGTTGCACCACAGCACCCCCGTCTCACTATCTATCTTTTTTATTTATGTATAGATATATTTACAACATATTTATTTCTACCTTGTCAAGCTGCTTTTCCTGTTTTGTATTTCTGTGTATGTACAGTGAGAGCATCAAATTTCTTGTATGTCTACACAAACCTGGCCAATACAGCTGACTCATTATTTCTATCTTTCAGTGCGGACAGGAAAGACATTGTTTTGAAAGCACAGATGTTTGATTGTCAAACTGTCTTACTAAAGTGTAGCAGCAATGTTAAAAAAATCCTCATTTATATTACATTTCTATCTGTGAATCAATTCTGGTGAAGCATTAAAAGGATTATTCTAACATATAACTTTATAATATCATTACTATGTCATAATAGTAGCTCTTGGATCACAAATATGTCAATGTTACAAAATACAAAATATACTTGAGTAGTCATACGTCACAGAAATCTATCATTGATGTAAGTGAGCCATAACAAACCAATCGAGAAAGAAGTGAGCAGAAAGCTAAACACAGCCACACCTGTGATTTGGTAACATTGAGATACCAACACAACAAGCTTTTTGTTTGGTTGCCGCAGAAGAAAGATCGAGGAATAGCAGAGTAAAAAAAAAACAAGTGGATTGTCAAATTAAATCCTCAGCCAAAAGACAGACATCACAGCAATTCTGGCAGCACGGTGATATTGGCAGTGTGGTGATATTTTGGCAATCAATATTCATCAAAAAACAATGTGCAGAACAAACTGTGTTGAAGATGCGAGCCCATGAAAAGCTTTGCAAATCCAAAATACACCCAAGTGCTGCTTGACTTCAGCAAACAGGTAACCAAACGCCCTGACGACATTACTTAATCTGCGGATTTAAGGATTTAAAAAAGTAATTAAAGTCAGTAAACCAAGACATGAAATCTTTGGGTGTTAACATTTCAAACTCTACCTCCAAAGCTGTTGCAACACAACAATCAGGTAGAGAAACAGCCCCAAAGTGTGTCATGCTTCTCAACAACATTTAACATTTAACTTTCTGACTGAAAGTATAAAATAGTTTCAAACAACAGTTTACCTTACAGTATGTCCACAGTTTTTACAAAGAGGGGTGAAGGTTAGCATAAAATTATTATTTCTATCATGACACGTTTTCTACCAACGCCCGAGCCAAGTAAGTAACTGTGGATGTCTCAGTTATGTCACTAAAGACAAACAACCCATTAGTCGACTTCTTTCACAGAACTCATAGAAATATAAAGAATGTAGAGAATACAAATCAGTGCAAATGCAGACTTTATTAAGCCACGTCTGACTGATGAGCACTGAATGAAGTTCACTTGTCAAAGTCATAAAAATCACTGTGGCACTATGGCTCACAGGTAACCTGCAAAGTTCAGATCAAACTATTAGTCAGACGTTTCAGATCGCAGTTTGAGCATGTCTCATAGAAACTGGAAATATAACAGCTGCAGAAGAATCGCCTAACATCGATCTGACTTCAAGTTTCTTGTCACACTGATTAAAAGACCACCTGGTAGTGGCTCAACTGTGGACGAATGGGCCAGTCTTGCGCTTGCATGTGAGCTCAACATCTGAGGAGGGATTAACTGTGTCCACTCGCTCATCTGCTCACTGACTCACTCCTGCCAGACACCCACTCACAAACCTGAAAATCCAACAGAGAAGGGAAAAAAAAGAAAAAAAAAAGAAAAAGCAATCTGTCTGCTTTTCACACAAATAATCTCCAAATACAAGAAACTGAAAGATGTTGCAACGTAGACAAGGCTGCACACCCACCAGATGAAGTGTGCTCACGATGGAGATCATCTGAGTGGGTGAATGATGCGGTTCATGGTGTTGGTGAAATCATTGTGCAACAGTGGTCCAACTAGTAGCTGCTCTGGCAACGTCAACAACCACTCGAGTTACCTTTGGCATGTTTACTGTGCAGTCTCATTGACACAGGCTGAGGAAGCTGTTGCGCCAAAAGTACATGACTACATGAATTTGCCACATCCTACGCCAAATG
>JBAJHX010000062.1:13067291-13083424 GCA_037176925.1 Amniataba percoides
AAATGAAACACAAGCAACCGAGAGAACTCATTGTTGCCATAGCTGGATGATACTGAGTGACTTAGCTCCAAGTTAGCTAACAGCGTCAGGCCTGCTACTTAGCCTAGCTACTACTGGCTGAAGTTTCCCTGCCAATGCTACCATTAGCTCATGTCAAACCTAAAATGCTTGGATAAACTGAGGCGACGGTAAAAACAGAGCTGCGGGTGATTCGTCCAGCTAACAGAAGCGTTCACATCGCAGTGACAGTGTTGTTTTAGTTTGACTCTCCTTCTCTCGCTCTCTCGTTTGACAAGCTAGCAGACAGGCTAGCCGCTAGCATCAAAGACCTGTCACCCCCCGCTGCTGGAGTATCACAGTTGGCGTCTGATAGTGAAAAACTTACAGGAAAGGCTCGTATCCTCATCTTGGTGTCCTTCTTGCTGGCGCCTTTGAGGTTGGACATGATTAGTTGGACCGACTCTCGTTTCTAAGTTGACTTGAAAGGCTACATGAAAGGCAGCGGCTGGTTTTGCTTTCTACGCCAGGAAAGCGGCAGGGAAACTCAGTGACCTCCCACCCTCTGTTCGGGAATCGGGTCGGTCTGTTTGACTGTTGTGTTGTTTTCACTCGCTCTCCTCTTCAGTGGGTGTTTTTTTGTTGTTTTTCGGCTAACGTTAGCCTGTGTGTGTGTGCAGTGATGGCGGACGGCTGTACACTGCGCAACGCCGAAGTCTCGCGAGAACAGAGCCGCCGCCACAGTGACAGGTGCATTCCACAGGTTGATAAGTGACTTTTATTTATTGTGTGCTTGTTTACTTGTGTTTTACTATTTGTACTTGTGAATTTGTTTTTAATTATTTTTTCCTCATAAGAAAAGGTGTACTGAATAATACGGAGCCCCTAAAGGGACATGGAGGAAAAAAAATAGTTTTGCGTTCCCTCGCAAAACTAGACGTAAATTTTTTTTCCCTCCATGTCCCTTTATTTTTTTTTCTCCATGTCCCATTAGGGGCTCCGTAGAATAATAAAGCTTTAAAATGAGAAAAAAGTATTTTTTATTTGTATAGTCCAATATCACAAATTAGAGTTTGCCTGATGGGCCTTTACAGTCTGAATAACATCACCCTCTGTCCTCAGATCTTTGATTCACATGAGAAAAACCTTTAACGGGAGAAAATGAGAGAAACCATCAGAAAGGGCAACTATAAGGGATCCCACCTCCCAGACATGCGGTAGATGTAAAATGTGCAGAAAAATCCACATCAGCATCACAGTGTTACAATTTAAGAACAAAGATATAGATTAGATAATAGCTGCTCACTTATGTCACATTTAAACTTTACATTTTAAATCAATAACTTGACAAAACAACATTTTAGCTTTTGAAATAACTGGTTCAGCTTAAGAGGACTGTCAGGAAGGGAAAAAAGGAAAGGAAAAAACAAAAAACGTTGTTGCGGGTAGGCTACCAAAAATAAAGTTAAAACGCCAAGTTATCCATTTTATTCAGGCCACTGTCCATGGTGCAGAAAGCTTAACCACGCTGTGTCAGATACAGTTTGAATGGTCATCTTTGCTGTTTTCCACTTTTATTATCGGCTAGCCGCCAGGTCTGCCGATTCACCAACGGCTGGAAGACTGAATATCTCCTTACTGTCATGACGATGCTTTCTGAGTGACAGAAAGAAAGAAACAAATCATCCACTGAACTCCTATAAAACACTCCAGATGCTAACATTTAAGGACATTCATTCAAAAACAAAACATATGTAAAGTGATTACCATTACACTGATTCAGAATATTAAACTAGAAGCTACCTTAGAGCACAGGAAAAACAGGGAAACCAAATATTGATTATCATGCATGTATGTTACAATCTAATAAGCAAGTTGAGTTCATCAGATTGAGTTTCTGGCTAATGAAGCAATTTATTCTGCTTTTGGATCTAGATTATTTCTCAAAACATAGTGCCAATATTAGTTACATTGTCAAAAACAGTTGGACACTATACACAAGGTACAATCTACTCTAATGGACCTCCTTGGACTAGTTATTGAACCTTAAGATAAGCATCATATCTATTTCAAGGGGAAAAGGTACATTTCTTTTCTCAAGCAGCTGATAAAATTTGCATGTATGTATAATTCCTTCTAAATGTTAAAAGTAACATTTTTTTCTTCTATGTTAGAAGGTTTTACTGTTTTGTTATTTATTCAAGGTACATTTTAACTTATAAGCTATGTCTAGGTAGCCTTAAATAAAAGAAATGAAAGAAGTGGGATTGCTGAGTTCTGAATACTGAGAACTGAGTTCTGAGATATTTGACTGATTCACACTGAATTAAATGTTTATTATTATCATACAATTAAATGGTGGACCTGTTTTTCATTAGCACCATTAAAAGTGATTTTTTTCAGACAAACACATTAGAAAACAGTGGGTTCGTTAACAGCTAAGCGTACAAATAAGCGCTAGATGTCAAAAGGTACAAAACCTGTCAGAAGGTCCAAATTCAGCACATTATTTCTGACAATATAAATCTACCTCTGCTTTCTGCTGTCATGATGGGAACTGTTGCACTCTTTCGGAGATTCGCTCCACCTCTCCTCTTCAGGCCCATGTTCTCCAGCTCCAGCTTTCGGATTTCTGACTGCATTACCCTGATGACCTGGATGAGCCTCTGTTCGCCGTCCGCAGTGCCGACCACACGCATCTCCACTCTGCCTGCGTGTCTCTCAAAGACATCCAACCCACCACGCGACCCCATCTGACCTGTCTACGTGTGCACACGGTCTCCGTGTATGTCCTCTTTCACTGAAAGCTCAACAGTGGGCCAACAAAGAAATAAGCAGCCAGTCGAGAGCAGCAATCTAGTCTGTCAACTGCCCATTGATGGTCCGGTCACATGAGGGGGAGAGTGTTATTTTCTTCTTAGTGACCTGATGCCTGCCACTTTCCCTCCTCCTGTTAAATATTCATCTACTCTGTCAACGTAAAGCAACAATAGGTACTTGGGAGAGGCGTAGGCTTTGGTCTCATGGTCTGTCAAGGTAGATGAAAGGCTGGACTGTTTCCCCTTTAAACTCAGGAAACTCCTCAGTACATGTAAAATGTAAAAAGACAGATGGATAAATTATTTACATTTCTCTGACTTTGTTGTTTGTGTTAATACCTTCAGTTTTTTCTTTCTTATCCCCAAATGTGTTTGGTATGCGCAAACAGCTTCATTCAGGCAGTTGTTGTTCATTACACAGTTAAAAATAAGTGCAATGAATAATAACTGTGCAATGAATGATAACAAATATTTAATGTTTGAGATTTTAAAGTAAGAACACCATTTTTGCAGCATTTAGAGGCGAGAATATGAGTCAGAGAAGGTCTCTTTGGTGGTGCCCTGCTGCTCTCTAGTGTCTAGTAGGCCCAGCATCGTGCTTAACCAAACACCGTGCAGAAAAGTGTCATTTCACTGACCTCTTCTGGCTGAAATAGTCATATCTGTCAGCTCTCTGATGACTAAATCTAATTTTAATGTATACCAGTCACACTATGATTACACTCCCGTATCACTGGTTTTATTAGTTCTTCATTTATTGAGTAATTCATGCCTTCCACATCACTAGCTCTGCTTTGGATTGTGTTATAAGAAACAAGTAGTAGTAAGTAGTGAAATAAAAATAGATGACTGACTGAGGCAGATGCATATTATCACACACTATTTGAAAATTTGTTATTCTGAAGTCAGCCTAGAGGCGTTTTAGCTTTATATAGTTCAATGTGCCTTCTAACACAGCTAAACACATGACCAAGTATCCACCTCAGACCATGTTGTGTTTACACACCTGGAGGCCTTCTCTAGCTGCAGCTGGGTTGTGGATGCCGCAGATGACCATGCTGTCTTAGTTGCCACACATTATACACCCTTCAGGTTTGGCTCTCACCCTTGAAAAACTCCTTCCCGTTAGATGCTTTTTGGACATACTGATGAGGTGAACGCCGATCACAATCTTTGTACAGACTACCTCATGAGTGAGACAAGAAAAATGCAGTACATTGCCCTTTTTTTCATGTCACATCCTCGCTGGTATTAACAGTGCAAGTTGGTGTCGTGTGAAGTGTGGTTTTGGTGGAGGAAGTGCCACAGCTACAACCTCCATGTGTGTTTTCAGAAGTCATGTTATTGTTGTTGTGAAGGATGAGTGTTGTTTTTCCCGGCATCATCAGGCAGTTTGACTGTATCTGTAATGACAAACAATGATATCATGGGGCAAATGGCAAATGAATTTATGCTACAAAGGCATAATTACACACACATATGATACCTTCCCTCGACAGACACTTTTGATCAAAGTGCAGCGCAATATGAAGTCGCCTGTTAGCTTGTGTGTTGTTTTCACACGACATTACATACTTTAAGTTCCTCCCATTCCACAGTGTGGTGTGTAAGCTGTTTGTCTACTGATAACAACCCCCCTCAGCAAGTCAGAGATAAACTGCACACGCTGCTGGCGCGCAGACAGCTAACATGACAAATGATCGTAGGAATGATGTGCGAGTGACAGATGTCTGGGTCGACTGTCATATTACTGTGGACTGTGCAAGGGTCATCACTTCACACCACAATAACAGCAGCACTAGTAAAAAAAAAGAAAAAAAAGAAGACATATTGATGAATTGTTTGAATCGTGTCGTACCCAAAGTGGCCAGCAGGTGGCGCGTGCTGCTCCAGCTCGTCCTCAGCCATGTGCAAATACATGACATCCTCCAGCATCAAGGTAAGAGGACGGAGAGAAAGAGGCGCATTTGACAGCAGAGGAAATTGATTTTTTTTTTTTTTTTTTTGCAAGTGATTACAGAGGCAGAATCTGATCCGCTGCTTTTGATTTCAGCTCTCTTTCAGCTTTGCAAACGCGACACCAGCAGGCTCAGGACAAACTGCGGCTCCCTTCAGAAAGCCGCACTCATCATTTTTAGCCAAGTTGCTGCTTGACCCGGCGCCAACGCCACAAAAAAAAAAAAAAAAAAAAAAAAAACAGGACAAGTAATTTAATTTGCCACCGACCTTGAAGCAGCTGAAATGTAGGCTACCAGAATCCCAATAGGGAGGCTGGAAGGAAACCGAGGGGTCAGACTGATGCTGATGGGGCTGAAGCATCACACACACACACACACACACACACCTGCATGCACACTTTTGTCCAGGTTGGCTTAAAGACACTAAGGAGATTAGTCTGTTCTCATTTTTTTTACATCAGGGCACCACCTATGAGAGAGATGTGATGGTGTTGCCAATCATTTCTTTGATTTTCCAGCTGTGGGTGTAACGTGGCAGTGCGATCATGGCATCTCAATGTTTCCGCCATCCCAAAGTCACACTGAAGGTCAAGGTTTTAAATTCTAGCACTCGAAATGTGGCCCATTTTTGTGGCTTAAAATCTGAAAAATGACGAATATGCAGCTTCTTTTTTTTTTTTTGCACCCCTCCCCAAAACAAAAAAAAGTTACCAACCTCAGAGTGGAAAATACTGCAGTTAACTCCATCATGGCAACTCATGATACGATCACACCAACGAGCACTCTGACCTAATCCTACTCAAGATGGGCGCCTACGTAAGCTTTTATGTGTCACAAACAGGGATCACATTATGACTCAGCGGGTATGTCACATTGGTTCTTGAAAGTGTCACCTCCCGATAAGAGAGGCGCTAAATAAAACAAATAGCATAGGAGGGCAACAGAAATGTGGGGCACATCTGCCTTTATTACGTGATACATGCCAAAGATGTCTGCCGGTGCTCCTATCTGTCATGTCTGCTCATCAGACGTGTGACGAGATGGGTCACTTTTTAAGATAAGATCAAATACCTGCGAAGAACCGAGCGCCTTGCGAAAAAAAAAGGGCCCTGCGGCAAGTTTAAAAAGCGACACATGAGCTGATATTTCAGGAAGCGCTCAGCCTCTGTGCAGCCATTTTGTCACTGTGACTTGTCACCACAATGACAATGATGATGTGACATTAAGAGCCTGGACAAATTCTCAAATCCCTTAAGCAAAGCAGAGTGTTGTGTTACCGCGTAACATGCTGACAATGTCTTATGCGCAGACACATTCCCGATCCCGTCTCTCATCGCCCGGTGGGAACAAATGCACCCATGTCCCGTCCCGGCCATGTGACGCGACGTGATCTGACTGTAATTGCGGCCGTAACTCGTTGCCCTGTGGAGGTGACATCTTAAATCACCCCGGTGAAAATACCCTGGGTCCGAATTCAATATTGGTCGTAAAATCTAAATATAAGGCCCCAGAGACTAAGCTGTTTCGCAGAGCGCTGCGGCAGCCGTCTGGCAAAAACACACACGGGGTAATAAGGCTTGAAAGGGGAGAAGTTGACGCTTACGAGAGAGAGAGAGAGCTTCTGCTATTGAGATCACCAGTGTAGTGTTCGGCGAAAAACGTTGTGATAGCTTTTCAGAAGCCGTTCGGAAGGCGCCTTTCGAGTCCTGCGCCTTACGCCCCTCGTCTCCCAGCGTGCCAGTGTTTCAAATGGAGACCTGCGCGTTCTCCGGCCGCTCGGCACCGTCTTTAATGACATAGCTCATAGCCACAGTCCCATCCAGCGGCCTTCATTATGACTCAGTAATCATAGGCTGCATTTGTTTTTCTTCTCCTCTCTGCTCTCTCTATCGCTCTCGCTCTTTCTGTCTTTCTGTCTGCAGGCCTCTAGGCCCCTTTCTCTCTCTCTCTCTCTCCTCTCTCCCCACACACCCTCACCCCCACCACACACACACACACACACACACACACACTGTCCTCCTCTGAGCAAGACGAATCCAGTAGCGAGCCTGCGCCGCTACTGGAGAAAGTGTTTGTTGACTTTTCGGCACAGACTGGTGCTCTGTAGGGGAGCAGTCTGTTATTTATGGCTCAAGCTTATGCGATTGACTGAGGAGAGATATAATTATGTCTGGCACTCAGCTTAGCTAGTTTTAGAATTACAATAGGTGCCATGTTGAGTTCACTGGTTGCTATGTTACTAAGTGGAGGGTCTTGCACTGTATAGAAAATGTTTTTGATATAGGCCTGTTTCTGGCAGTTGAACCCTTTTTCCGTACTTCCCCCTCTGCCCAGTGAGGCGCAGTCACCGAGCACTGCAGCCAACGTAACTCATCACTGAAATTGCTGAAAGAGAACAGATACTTTGAGGGATTTTGGTCGTGTTTAACGACAGGCCCACAGTTTTGCTCACAACAAGGACTGGGGATGTTGTGATTCGTCTGGTCAGATTTGCAACGAGCAAATCAGATTTTCAAGCTTTATTAGTTGCTTGATTTATTTTTTTATTCGTGATTGAATTTATCATACTGGGAACACACTTATCAGAAGCGAGGAGGTTTGGGAGAACTAGCAGTGGCTTGAGTCAGAGTTTCTGAAATGTCTGTACAACCGGAGAGCAAATCCTTTCAAAAGATTCATTAAACTACCTAAATTTTACAGCAGCTGATGCGGCAGCAGTCATTCTGAAAATACTGTCATGCACAGCAGTGCAATCTGACTGATATGTGATGAATTCTTTGTTTTTGATATTTGACGGCATCAGTATTATCCAGCCCTGTTGTTTCTCATATATATTTTTTCACTTTGGCATTAGATACAGTGAACAAATGAAAACAGTCCTGCTCCTTTTCATGCATGGAAACAAACAAATGAAGCAGCAGAAGAAACAACAGTGCCCATTTGAAGTGCTCTGAAAAATAACAGCTGTCTAGTTTGTACCTCGTAGTGAACATTAACTATTGAAATAATTATTGGCTTGCAGAACATTTGGATGATACAGAGATAAACACCCCCCTTGTTTATTATTAATTCACGTCTGTGACTGGCTGTTATATTAATGTACCGACAAGACAGGTACAACTTAAATACCACCAGAGTAATGGTGTAATATAATGTTATTGATGTCGCCTGTTGTTTAACAGCCCTGAGTTATGAAGTTGCTTATCTAATTGCGTGCTGGGGCGATGACAGCCGCCGCTCTCGTCGTTCACATGGATGATGTCAGATGGCAGAGTGATTTCCAAGGAGCTGCGAAGATTTCCAGTGAACTGCACTATATATGGAGGTGAGAAGGCCGGAGTCAGGTACAGAGCAGGCAGCATGAAACTGGTCTCAAACGACAGTCTGATGAGTTAAGACACAAACATAGCTTCTTCGAAAATGATAATATCTGTTTCCTGCAAGGGGAGACTAATTGAATTAATAGTTGACACAAGAGGCATGAATAATTCTCTATAAAAAAAACAGTTAGTAATGGATATGGCACTAGTAGCCTTTATCTCCTCATTATGCAGGGTGGTCAGACAGAGACCTTGAATAGACTAATGGGATTATGTCAGTTTGAATCGGTCTTTGCCGGGGTTATTCCGCACGCTCGCAGCGAAAACGACACTCACGTATTCGCGCGCTCCCTGTAGGAGGTGGGAAGATGAGACTTCATCTCTCCAACACGGATAATCCCATTGTGTGCTCCGTGCCATGACTTGTGTGATCACAGTGTTCAGTAACACGTGTAGTCGTATCACAAGTGAAAAACACAACGATGGGAAGGGAGGAAGAGGTTTAATGAGTAATCCTCATCTAATCCATTTATTTTAGATACACGGGCTGCCACAGTTAATAAACAGTGACGTGTCATTGATCATTTTCACAAGTGCGTCTCTTTTGACTTCTTTCTAAGTCTTTAGAGAAAACACACAGTAGCGCAGTGTTTAATTATACGTTATATTACAATAATTTGCTGTTTAATTTGAGGGTTTTTTTGAGCCAAGCGATTGCATGTAACATGGTAAATGTTGTATTTTTAATTACAGGTTTAATTTGAACTAAACACATTTGCAGGAAATTAATACATTATTAAAACATGAACAGTGAAATAAATCACGTACATGTTAAGAGTGAGTGGGAAATGAGTGTTGACTTTTTCCCTCCTCTCTCCCTCTTTCTCTCTCTCTCTCTCTCCCTCTGTGTCACATGAAAATCAGCCAGATCACGATGGAGAAGAAATCCTCTTCAAGGCCGACAGCGTCTAGTTTCAGTGCAGACCGGGGTTATTGAAGATTACACGACGCGGTGTCGGGGCCCGGCTGACTGGGCGGTGTAAGTATAGACTCCTATCAGTCCTCTCTTCGCACCTAATTACTGGCGTGATTTTATGACAAGCTGTTGTGACAGTGGGCAGTGAGTTTCAGCCATGCACAGGACCAGACTGTCTGTGTGTCTACTGAAAGTGGTGTAAAGATAGGATGATTGTAAAACTGTCCAGACTGGCAGGTTAATAAGCTGACGGCGTGAGTAATTTCAATAAATAAGAGCTCTGTTAAAATATTGACACAGTTCCCACCGTGCAAGGCGCAGCTTTTTTTCGACCGAGGTTATTATTAAAAATGGTGCTTTCACGTGACACGTCTTGACTATCACCTCTTCCCCGTTGTGTGTCTCTCAAGCTCCTTAGTGTTACTCGGTATGCAGTAGTGCCACTTGCAGACCGCAGTGTCCAGAGAGCCCTAAAAAGGGAAGGAGTCTCACACCGATTCCTGGCAGCTCATGGAGCAGTGGAGGCTAAATTAGGCCTGGTTTCATTGACTTCCATTCCCCCCGAGTCCCAGCAGCCACAGCCGGCTTGTGCTCAGGGCCTCTGATATTCCTCAGAGTTTCTCCAGACGCTGCCTGGGTAAGTTAAAGTGTCAGATGGAGGGATGATGTCTGGAAAGGTTGAGGTGGGAGGTTGCGTCTCTCTATACTCTAATATTCAGAGTAGAAAAAAAAAGAAAGATGAATACCATTAGATTCAGTATTTTATATTCCCAGGTGAATTCAGTGATCATGTAATTACTGTAAACAAACAGTACAATCTATCTGTAAAATATCTGCACAATTCAATACAACAGTACAAAATCTGCTTGATTGCTGCGTGACAGTGGCTCCCAAGCTTTTTAGCTTGTGACCCCAACTTAAGGTGAATATCAAATTACACAAAATAGAGTCAAGAGGTAAAAAAAAAAACCCTCTGCTCATATCCAGTGTATTGGTTTAAGTAGCTTTAAGCATGTAGTGTGATAGCGTGCAGAATTTTTTAAATATTTATATATAATATAATATTTGGAAAAAAAACACGATAATGTTGGGATGAGACAGAGGCGTCAGCTTGTCGTGACCTTTCAGATTTCACATTTAATTTCATCATTTAGCCTGAACAAACGAGGCGCTTTAACCACTCTGTGATGTGTCGTTTTCTGCTGATAAAACGCTTGTCTGCCTCCCACTCTCCTCGGCTCTTTCCCCTTTGCTGTGCTGTCCAGTGTGATTGACCGTTTCTCTTTCTCTGTGCTGGCAGTGGGAGACAGGTGCTGAGTGCTGCTGAGTGTTGCTGTGTGTGTGTGGGCTCCAGGGGGCTGGTTCGACATTCCGGCGGTGGTTTGATAGACACAGTCCTTGGAGGGCGAAGAGGAGGAGGCCAAATGTCTGCACCAGCCTCGCAGAGGAAGAACTGAAGGGGTAAGTGAAATCCTTTGATGGCGGCCCGGCCTCAGGAGGATTGTGATAACGCGCTGCAAGTCCATTTTCTTCAACAGCTGCCTTTACAACACCCCACTTCCTGATTTAAACTGCAGTTTCACTGCATATCTCTAAAGCTGCCAAAGTGGTCTAATGTCAGAGGAACTTCCTCTTTTCACACACTCGCAGGCTGCAAGCATGCATACATGTCTGTGTGTGCAAATATACATTAGACACAAAGCGCGCACTCACAGTTGTGAAAATGGAGGGAAAGAGGAAGTTGTTAAAAAGGGGATGCAGAGAGAGGCGGGGAAAATAACACGGTGACCATATTTGGCATCAGTAGATAATGCAAGCAGAGGATGCAAATGAGATAAAGAGTGGTTGTCATGGAGACTTGATGTTGCGCAGTGATGGTTCGCTCTAAACCTGACCACATTTGCGGTATGGCCGTTGCCAAGCAGAAGGTGCTATTATGAGAGCGAGAGAGATGAGAGTGAGTGAAGTAGAGGAAGAGAGAAAAGAAGATGTTGGTTCGTCCCACAATGCACCGCGCCAGAGTGACCTGTGTCGAAGTGGCTTTGTCTGTCCCAGTGGCACGTCAGCGATAGACAGACACACAGGTAAGCTAACTGGCTATAAAATTACTGCGCGTACGATCGATGTCTCTCAGCTTTAAAGAGCTTTTGATATTATTCACTGTTTTCTATTGATTTGTTTCATAGGATCTCATAATTATGTAACTGGTGATGTTTTCTTCTTTTCAACAAACAAAAGTTTCTCTGATATTTTGCAAAAAAGAGTGAGTTTCCCTGCTATTGGAAAGTTAAATTGTGCAGTTTTTCTGCCGTTATACAACTTTGTCTAATGTTTTTTCTGTTGTGTGAGGAGTTTGTAAGAAGTTTGAGATGTAAGCAGAGTTTATTTAATATTTGCAGCAGTGTATCTGCTGGCTACATTTAGACAGGAAAATTGTTAAAAGCTGCAGTGAAAGGCAAAGGGTGTTTCCATTCGTTTTTATTTTATCTCCAAGATAAGCTTCAAGCTTGAATGGCGCGCACACACACATACGCACGCTGGGCGCGCTCACACACACGCGCGCACACAATGGTGTCAGATGGGGACAAGACACTGTGCTATTTCCTCTCTCTATATTTCAAACTCGACAGCTTGAATTGCACCTGCTTCCCCTCACTGCGTCAAAGTGGAAAGAAGTTAAGATAAAACCACAAAGTGTGCAGCAGGGAAATATGTCTGCAAATTTACACCAGAAGAGAAGAATTTGTCAGCTTACACACATTTACAGCTCGTCAGACTTTTCATGTACGCTTTTAGCAACGTGTAGCACATTTGTAACATTTTAGTTTACACGAGGTACTTCTTATTTGTTTTAAACTAACACATAACGTGAGCGGGAGTTGTGGAAGTGACCTCAAAGCAATACTTTACTTTCTCATTCTGCAGCCGCTAAAATAGAGAAACGGCTGACATTGAATACTCCCTGCTGTGGGCCTTCCTGCAGGACTGTGTACTGTTATAGTTGTTGCTGTGATGGTCTGTAATGGGAGTGTAATGTGTATTTGCGGCCTTCGTGATAGATGAGCCGTCAGAGTTTGGCACACAAAAGCTCTGGGACATTTCCTCAGTAGAGTGAGAGTTCACATCAGCCAGCCAGTGTCATTTACAGAGGGCTGGGAAATAGCAGAGCGCTTAGATGATTGGGAGGCTTAAGGTGGAAAGTTGCGTTCTTCAGGGGGGAGGGAGAGAAAATAAGGGTGAACAAAGGTGAAAGGTTAGGATCTGATGGTTTGGCAGAGGCACTCGGGGTCATCCATGCTAGACTGTGTTGTCCGAGGGTGGAGAGCGGGGGGAGGCATTTCCAGAATATTCAGGGCTTCCTGGTAACTCGGCTGTATAGCTATTCAATACATTTACAGAAAGAAAGTAAAAAAGAGCCACGTCAAAATAGACGTGAATCCTAAAATTCCCATAACGCAGCTTCATTATGACATTATTAGAGTTACTTCCTCAGACTTCACAAAGCTCCATTCAGAGCCACAAAGGACAGTAGACAACTGTTTTCTCAGGCTGAGTAATACTCCCCGACGGCCACCTCACTGATCTCGATGTGTAAAATCAGTGGTATTCCCCTTTAACTACACCGCAACACACACACACTCACACACACACACAAACACACACACACACACACACCGCTTCCTGTTTTCAGTTGGTTAACTTTAGTATGCATGTGAATGTTTTGCTCAACCCCAATATGAATCCTGTTGCTCTTTGCTCACACTTAAGCAAGCTCATTGATCTCTGTGAGAGGACAACGTTCACACCATCCCCTTACCAGTGAGATACAAGAAGTGCAGAGCAGGAAGTTCAAATATATATATTACTCATGTCACTTCAGGTGAAGAAATAAGAACTAGGAAAGGAGGAACAGGCCGCTGTTGATCATTTGATCACATCACACGCGGAATAAAACTTTTCAGAATGACTTGTAAGCGGTACTTGTAGAACTTAATGAGTAAACCAGCTGGTAACCGTAAAGCTCGGCTCTGCAGTCATACCTCCGCTTGGACGAGGGGAATACAGATCTGTGGGTTGTGATAAATAGACGAGCGCTTGTGGTTGTTTGAGGGGATATTTTATCAAGATGCAGTCAAAACAGAGCGAAAGAGGTGAAAAAGACTGATATGTAAAGAATGATAATGACTGGGAAATGCGGACTAGCAGAGCAGAGGAGTAAAAGAAAGGCGTACAGAGACAGAGGGGAGCAGGAGCACTGGCGTACAGTCAGCTGCAGCAGAAGAGGGGAAATTCCACGTCAATGTCTGAGTTTCGCAGAGAGCCCAGATCTTCAGAGGCGTCGCTAATGTGTCTCCGATTGAACCAGAGCAACATCAATCACCATGTTTCCTCATTATGGGTCAAGAAAAAAACTCCATTTGGAGGTCAGGGTGACCTGCTGCTTCCACCGATGAGCAGTTTGTCCGCTAATCGAAAAGACATATACTAGCAGGGCTGTTTCCATGGTTAGACACAGACCCCCCCTATCCATCACTAATGAATGATGGCATGTACTTTGTTGTTGTGGCTAGTTATGGCGCTGTCTATCAAAACACGATCATCTCAGAAAAATAGCACGATGACGTCCTCCTTTTAGTGTCGGGTATACAACATGTTTTTTTTCTTTTGTTCTCTCTGAGCACGCAGGCACATTGCCCTAGAATATTGGCTAGGTAAAGGGTTAGCACTGCAGCTGCGGCTCTACCACAGATTGTCACCCGGGGTTTAAGGGCCTGCTGTGTAAATTAGAGATGACTTATCACAAGCTTTGTATTAAACGGAGCTGTGCGGCAGTCGAAACCAGTCCACCGAGAGGAGGAAAGGGTAGAACAGAGAGACAGGTGTGACAGTTTTACATACATTTTTTTCCCACAGTATTTATTTCATGCACGCGCAGACACGCTAAGAGAAAGCAAGGGCTCGTCTCGCATCTCCCCTACCAACGCGGTTGCAGGTGTGATCTGCAGTCGGCTGCAATGTGTTTGCAAAGGAAAAAAGAAAATACAATGCAAAGCTATTTTCTAATATCTCAAACAGGCGGCAGCGTGAATGTGCTTCCTACTTGATGACAATATAACGAAGTGAGTCATCGACAATATGCAGGATCTAGTCGGAAAACTTGGCGTCACGCGCTGCGCACGGCTCCAAATCTGCAAGGATTCCTGCAGAAGCCAAGGCCACTATCTCCATGGCTACCGGATATTGCAGCATCAGGTTCAAATCAAAATCTTGGAGGCTCCTTTAGCCCGCTCTGGCTTTCACCTGGATGCAAGGCTTGTGGCGGCAGAAGCCTTGAGTCAACAACAATACAGGAGAGTTGGCAGCAGCAGCAGCCTCAGTGTCGACTCAGTTGCTTCATAGTATGTTGCTGATCTGAGGCGAAGCTGCACCGGTGGGCTTCTTTTTCTGAATATGTGCACACTCTGTGTTTCTCTGAATGTTTAACCGCTCACCAGTCCGCTTTGATTTAGTGCAGTTCAACGTGTCCTGCTTTTGTAGTGCGCGAGTGTGAGGCTGAGCTGAGGTGTCTGGGGGTTGCATGCCACAGCAGAAGAAGGCAGTATGAAAGAGAGAAGGAGAGTGGGAGGGGGGGTGTCCAGACAGAAGCTTGCTCTAATCTGTCGCAAACTCCCTGTGTCTTTCCACAATTCTTTCCTCCACGCCCCGCTGTCTGTTCATTCTTTCCAGCGGCTGTTTCTCTCCTTATTCATCCTCACCTCATCACATCCCTTGTTTCACTTGTTTCTGTCCTGCTCTTTCCTCTCTCCTCCTTTTTAATACCACTCTTATTCCTTATTCCTCACACCCCTCATCATTTGTGCCCCCTGCCTTACTCCCATGTTTCTCCCTGTTACTAATTGCCCCTCTTTTCTCCTTTTTTTTTTAAAAATCTTCTTGCAGTGTTTTTCCCATGTTTCCTTCCACCCTCCCTCTTCCCTCTCTCTCCTTCCTCAGCCCCACTGGATAGGCAAGGGCAGCGCCGCTCGAACTGAAGCGGCACTTCCTGGTGTTATTTTAGGGGGGCGTGGCCACCAGCCTTCAGCGAGGGAAAGCGAGGGAGGGAGAGGGGACTGCAGGATCTGTATGCCTGGTGCAGTCAGGGCTCCCTCCTCCTCCTCCTCCTCCTCCTCTTCCTCCTCCTCCACAGCTGTTGCTACTGCCACCCAGCAAGCGCCGCTCTCCTCGGGCAGCAGACAGACGATCCAGAGGCTGGGGAGTCAGTAGAGACACGGCCCAGCCCGTCTCAGCGCAGCTCAGCACAGCCCAGCTCAGCCACTTCAAGAGGCAGGGGAGGGGAGACACTAGCGCACACGGCCAACGCTGCAACGCACACACACACACACACAATCACACAGACAAACACTCCTCCTCTCTCTCTCTCCCTCTCCCTCTCTCTCTCTCTCTCTCCGGTGCTCGGCTCCGCACAGCTCCTCCACTCATTCGCTGCTGATTCACTCGCTCACTCGCTTGCCTCTCTTGCCAGTCGCTCTGCCTTTGCTGCGCTCTGCCTGCCTGCCTGAAAATGGTCCAGCCGGTGCCTGGGGGTCTGCTGTCGCGGCCTGTCTGAACACACGCATAAACACAGGGTCAGTCGACAGGCGGAAGCGCGCACACACACAAAACTGGAGAGCAATGTGAGAGGTAAGAGCTCGCTCCGTAGCCCTCCTCCTTGTCTCATTGGTTTATCTAGATCTTTCCTCCCTGTGTGTGCTGCAGTCTTTACTTTCCAAAGTGAGCGCCTGTGCATTGGAGCTTAGGCGCAGATACGGGGACTGTTTGACTTAGTGTCTGCTGTGTGTGTGTTTGAGTGTGTGTGTGTGTGTGTGGTAAGTATGTGGGCCACGGGGTTAACATGTATTTGTTGCAGCTTGTTTTATAGATACAAGCGCGCACACACACATGCACGTCCACACAGAGACACACACACACAGTAAGACACATTCTTGGCTCAAAGCAGACAGTCACACAATAGCTACTTCCTGAGGGTAGCGCTAGTTAGCAAGAAAATTTGCTGCTGTACGTG
>JBAJHX010000062.1:13089435-13106430 GCA_037176925.1 Amniataba percoides
GAACATTTGGGTTAGGATTGGGTTTGATTCCAAAGGTCATTTGCAGAAGGAAGGCGAATGTGGCGATTTTAGGGGTTAGTAAAGGGGAAACCGAACAGTTTGCCCCCCCCCCCCCCCCCCTCCCCTTCCCCCTCTCTCTTTCTCTGTAACATATATCCATGTTGCTGGGTCATCATGACCTGGGCTGTGCTGCTGCAGGGCTCTGATATAGCGTGTTGCAGTGTTGCAGTGCCGTAAAGTTGGAGGCGGTTCGTGGCACTGCTGAAGGTGCACATGCTGTTCTGGGGAAAGCGATTTCTCCTCAGAGGGTGTGGTGAGTTACCCTGCCTGTGCGATAAGAGCAGAATGGGCCCCCGGGAGCCCAGTCATACAAATCCCGGAGCAAACCCCGTACAATGTAGCCACCGAAAATAGAAACCACTGGCATCATTACACAATTCTGGCCAAAAAAAAAAATACCTTTGCAACCCAGGATCTCTTCTGCCTTTGACAGATGGGGGATTTTTATGGGTGACATAATAAACATGGTGTTTTCACACAAGTTCAACTTTCAGTGAGATCATTGCACTATTTCTGGTGGTACTTTTTATCCCGGTACTCCTTGAGTTCATGATAATATTATCAAGTAATATCAAGTGTTGTTGTGTTTATTTTGTCTCTATTATTTAAAGCCTCTTCTAAATTGTTGTTGGAGCTGCTGTAACAGTGAAATTTCCCCACCGCGTGATCAGTAAAGGATCTTATCTTATGTTATCTGGAAGTATCTGTCAGAAGAGCTGTTTGAAAGAAATTTGCCATCGGTTTGCGAGGAATCGGTTAGTCATAGAAACAGTGAGTATAGTGATTAGTTCAGCCTCTCTCTCTCTCTCTCTCTCTCTCTCTCTCTCTCTCTCTTGCTTCAGCAGCGGGCAGGTCAGCCTGCTCTTTGCTCCTCCCCCTGCTCTCACCTGGCGCTCAGCCCAGAATGTTGCTGCAACTCTGCCGGCTCTCATTGGTCCCCCACTCTCGCACCGCTTCGCAAGAAGGGAAATGACTAACCTCCTCTCCCTCATGCCCTGCCTCGACTTCCCCTCCGCTTTCACTCTCTTCCTTTCTCTCACCTCTAAGCACATTTGCAATGGCCGACTTTGCTGTACTCGACTGTAAGTGATACGGGTCTCAATACGATTCTCCTGCGTCGCCCAGAAGAGGTGGAAAGTTGTGAATGGCTGCTTTGTGCATTTCTGTGTGTGTGGCGTGGCGTGATGAGCGTGTGTGCATGCCATGTGTGTTCAGAGCGCAGGGCGGGTGAAAGTTTTATTTGTTTTAGCTGACAGCACTGCATTTCTGACATTTTTACATATTCTTCAGTCCCACAGCTGCACAGCTTAGCAGTAGCATGACTTTAAAAAAACACTCCTGGTCAGAGTCTCCTACGAAGGAGAAAATAAACCTGAAAGTTTTCTTTGGATGTGTGTCATCAGACTAATCTTTATTTTCTCTTTCCCTCCTCTCTCTCTCTCTCTCTCTCTCTCTTTTTCTCTCTCCCCAGAGGAAGTGCCTTCCCTGATGTCTGCTGCAGCTTTGACCTGCTTCTACAGCTAAAGCTCCACCCCCAGCACCCCCCCGCCCACCTGCCTCCCACCCCCCGCGCCTCGCTCGCTTGCTGCCACAGTAACACGAGTACAAGGACAGCGACCACACCCTCCTCGAAGCCTACTCGCTCTGACCTGCTCGCCCATCCGCCGCCATCACCATCCACTCCTCGCAGCCGGGCTCCAGCCTCACCTCTCCTGAACCAGACGGCCGCCCCCGCTCCACCCCCTCCTCCTGACCATCCAAGCTGCCTTACCAGCCTTACCGCAGCAGCCCAACACACCACCAGGCCCGCGCAGCATCTCACCCACCTTGCCTTTTAACCTTCGCCTTCAACCCTCTAAGCCTCCACTCGGCCCTCAGTGTCCTTAACCTTCCTGTAGCAGGCTGCGCCCAGACTATCGCCTTGGTTGCCTGCTTCACTGCACCTCACCAGAGGGCTTTCGGGGTCAACCCGCTCATCGTTTTTTTTTTTTTCCTTCCTCTTTGGCTCGTGAGTGTCGTAGGTGAGGCCGCTCGCCGAGCAGCAGCGAGAGAGAGACAACTCACGGCGAGAGTGGCGGCTTGGTTCTCAAACTAAGTCCTCTCTCCTGGATATAAACACCTCTCCTGCAGTCAGGAAACTGAAACTAATCCTGTAACATTCACATCGAGAAAGCACCATCCTGCAACATTTCACATCGGAGCCAATCTCAATCAATAGGAAGTTTTTTTTGGAAGTTTCATTTCAACACCCCACACGCATATCACAGACTCTGACGACAACTAAAAAGACCTAAAGTTGTGGGTCTGAAAAACTAGAAGTACTTTATTAGCACAGATTTCAACTCGGAATACCTTTTTTTTCCTTTCTTTTCTTTTTTTTTTTTTTGACGCCGTGCTGCCATGGCGATGAACATGGCACATATCCGCGACACAAAGTGGCTGACCCTCGAGGTGTGTAGGGAGTTCCAGAGGGGCACGTGCTCACGCTCCGACCAGGAGTGCAAGTTCGCCCATCCCGCCAAGAGCTGCCAGGTTGACAACGGACGGGTCATCGCTTGCTTCGACTCGCTCAAGGTAAGAAAGGGAGAAGAGGGCGAACGGGAAGTCTGGAGGTCAGGTGTCAGACAGGCAGATAAGAGCCTGAGCACATTCAGTCCGACAGCTCAGGCACTTTAAAGAGAATGTATGAAGTTACAGCAGTCTACATCACTCTGGATTGCACCATCTGGTCTCGACATGTGCTCTCCCCGGTCCCACCTATTTCTGGTCAGGTGACTGTGACATGTGATCGAGAGCACAGATGGGGTGGGGTGGGGGGGGTAGTGGGTTTACAGTTTTTTAGATTCAGGAAGCAGAAGTCGGGCGTTTGTAACACTGTACTGTGGAATTTTCTAGGACAGGCTGAAGTGTTTTGGGGCGGTGTTTACTGCCCTCGTTTCAAACGGGAGTCATTTAGGAGTTAGTCGCACTTCCGAGCGATCGCGCCCTACGCGAACATTGTTGCATGAATTCACTGCATCAGCACGGTCCCTCTGGAATTGGTAAACACCGCTTTGTGCCAGCTCTTTGAACGGGAGGGCGCAGACGAATAGGCCGTCACATGCACAGACTCATATGGATGCCCTCAGCGCGGCACGTCTCAACAGCTAGAGAGGAGCGAGGAACGATGGCGTCATCGTGTAGAGCTCACTCAGTCGAACCACTTCCTGTGCTGAGGCCTAGGGGCAGTTCGAGGGAGCTTGTGTGAGCGCGCGTGTGTGTTTTTGAGCGAAGTTGGGGGCAGATTTGGGGCACCGTATGCAGTAATTTTCCATTTTTAGGCACCAGCAGAAAAGCAAACACCTCTTTTCCTTTCTCCCCTTCTCATTCTCTCTGCCTCTCTTTCACAATCTGTCTTTTTATCGGAGCGCGCAATCTCCAGAGATGGGCGGACCTCAATGCAAACTTTCCAGCACGGACACCCACCCACACAAGTTTTGGCTGTGTGTGTTTTGTTTTGGATTTTTTTTTTTTAATTCTTTTTGTATTCAGCCCCTGCAGACATTGGTGACTCGTGGTCATTGGCAGCGTGCGAGCAGGGCAGGGTTAGGATGAGGACAGCGTGTGTGAGTCGACTCTCAGAACAGCGTTTATAGCCAGATGTGGACAGAGGAACATTGTCCAGCCCGAGCTGAACTCTTCCCAAGTTTCCTCACAATGTGCTAACGCCTGTGCCTGTGTGTGTGCTTGTCAAAAATACAAGCTAAATTAAATCATCCTTGTTTATTTCAACCTCAGCCCTGTTTTCGTAGCTTTTGCCATTATTCCTATCGGTGGAGATTTCCACCATCTCTTCCCTCCTCTCCTGAGATCCTCCAGTGGCAACTTTGCCAAGTCAGACAGGGCGCAAAACACAAGCAGTTACACAATCATAAAGTTTTAAACAAAACTTAATAGGAAATGAAAACAAAGACAATGAAGTTATCGTCCAGACTGTCAGTTAACGGACTCACTTACCAGTTCAGGTTTTGATGTATCACACTTGCCACAGTTGTGTGCGCACATAATGTCCCTACGCAATGAGTGATTATGGCCAACATTTCTGATGTTCTCATTTTTGCTTTTACCTCCTCATAAGTCGATAATCTGGCTAAACTGCTGGCTCGTGCACAACCTGCGATCTGATCCGATCGCCCGAGTGCTCATTTGTTTTCCTGTTGGACTCCAATGAGGAGATGTTGCTGTGTTCCCAGATCTCGGGAATTAATTTGGCATAATGACAGAATGACCAACAGGAACGGTGGCCAAAGCGACAAAAAATAAGACCCAAAGTGAAAGATGCTGGAAGACACAGCAGAGATAAAACGTGGGACACAAATCTATCTGAACATCATGGATCCGTTACCACAATACAGTGACCACATGTAGACATTCACTGACAGCAACAGTGGAGCTTTTATGTGCAGGCGGAGGGGTCTCGATACGTGAACGTGCGTTTAAATCGCCACTCACGCTGAGGTAAAGGTCAGCCACTGGAAAGCAGTAGTTGGCAGATACGCGGAGGCTTTTTGAGGGAACCAAGGGGCCTATTTTAGAAATTTAGACTCATTTTCCACTAGGACTTGTGTATTAATGGAGGTGGGTGATACTTTTTTTAACTCTTCGCCCCAATTTTTTTCCACTGGTAATGAAAAACAGAGCATGTCTCTGAAAAACCCACAGTGGAAACAGCAGGAGAAAGCAAGTGAGAGAGAGAGAGAGAGAGCAAGGAAATCAGAAGCAAAGGTTGTAGATGTGTTAGTTGCATGTATGAACCAGGAGATTAGACCTGAAACACAAAACACATGGGCACAGGCACATTGACCACGCTGTCAAGGTTTCCCTCAAACCCACACGCTGAAAAATCACACGTCCTACTCCATTTTCACACACGTTGGAGTGGTAGAAATAGGGCAAATTCTCAGTTTAGTTGCGTTACCTCGCTCCCCATTACTAGTCTTGCACCCCCCACACCTTCGTGCACACACATACACACACACACACACACACACACACACACACACACACACACACCTCACCCTCTTGGACACATGTGTGCATGCTTTCTGCCCATGAGAGAGGATCGGCCTTCTTCTTGTGAGGTGTATAATTAGAACAGGTCTCACATGATCACCAGCGCATAGCTGAGCAGGTCACACCCAAACCCAGTCATTTCCCCAACAGCCTCTCTCTCTCTCTCTCTCTCTCTCTCTCTCTCTCTCTCTGTGGCCTCCTTTTTATACGGTACACAGACACACGCACACACACACACATATAGCCTGACACACAAAAAAACGTGTCCTACAATAAACCACGCTTTCACACAC
Organism: Amniataba percoides; assembly: GCA_037176925.1. Lineage (NCBI taxonomy): Eukaryota > Metazoa > Chordata > Actinopteri > Centrarchiformes > Terapontidae > Amniataba > Amniataba percoides. The sequence goes on from JBAJHX010000062.1 coordinate 13,094,841, forward strand.
CAGCAGAGGGAATTAGAGCGGGGAATATATTTGTACCAGAAATAGCAAAAACAGTTAAATTGTCATTTTTCACAGGATGTTAATGTCAGTTATCAGACGTGGACCCGCGAGCAAGACAATCAATCAGAATCGAGTTTTCATCGAGGCCACAGAATTCAAACTAAGTTGTGGCACATGTATTTGTGTATGTATGTTTGTGTGTCTGTGTGTGTGTGTTCATGCATTTCCACTACACACGAACGCGTGGGTGTTGAGCGGCCTTAGACTTGGCCTTTACCTCGGAGCGCAGCCCTCTCTGTTGCTTGTGTATCTGCTTGGCGCAGCACAGACAGTTCAGCTATGTCGAAGCAGGGTAAATATTTGGAGAAGGATAATGGCTGCCAGAACTCCCTGATTTATAGTCAGCTTTGTAACTTTGTCGATTAATGATTAACAAGCCGAGCCGACAGACTAGGTGAGACACGAAAATCTAAATCTGAATAAACGTTTCATATTTTCAACGGAATATTTAAATCTCCTCCAATATGAACGCGAAGCGAATAACCTGACGAGACAGGTGGAAAAGCAGGGTGCTGTATTTGCTCCTTTGAGCTGCATCGGACCAAAAAAAATAAATAAAAGGAGATTTAAAGGCGCACATGATATGCCGAGGAAGTAACCTACTTCTAACCTCCTCCTGGTTGTAATCACATGTGCTCTCTACTTGCTTCACTAAAGCATTCCTAATCAGATTGGAGTATAATAGTCAGCTCAGGTTGCAGAAGCAAGTGAGCTAATGCCTGCCTCATTAGTTTATACTAGAACGAGTCTGAAATAATATAGGTTACTCTCTACAGTAAATCAACTGTAACACTGCCGCCCCGCCACGCCCACACATGGAGGTAAACCGGCAGTTTGTTTCAAGCGCAGCACCATCCTACTTTCACTTGATGCAAGCCTATTCTAGTCCACTTCTTCTTTGCTCATTTTCCTTCCCCCCACGTCTTATTTTCATTCTCCTCCCATCGTGGTAGCTCCTTCTACTTGATTTCCTGCTCAGTGTGTTTTTTTGTTTTTTTTTTTGCCTCATTTGCTACAGGCCACACCCATTTCTGGACAGGATGGTTCACATTACACCCTGCTAGACACACACACATGCAGTATGTATATATATATATGACACAGTGGAGCTTATAAATACGCATGTACTCAGAAATATAAACCCAGGCTGGCTGCAGGCTGGAGTGATAGAAGCCATAACCTTGTGTGAACCCAGGAGCAGCAGCAGGTCCTTGTTTACCCCCCAACACTGCTGTCCATGCCATAAAAAAGGAGTGGTAACCGTCTACCATGGTGAACAGTTTGATTACACACACACACACACGGCATAGACCTTGTACTTTGTCTACCTGCCAGCCGGACACACCCACTGTCATCATGTCTGAGTTCTGAGAAAAAGAGACCAAGTGTGTGCGCGTGCATACGTGTGTGTGTGTGTGTGTGTGTGTGTGTGTGTGTGTGTGTGTGTGTGTGTGTGTGTGTGTGTTGGATCTGTATTAGTAGTGCTGTTGCAGCGGGTTCCTTTGTGTTACCACACTGTTCTGAGCCAAGATTACATTCCTGCAGAGCAGAGGGCGGGTAAATACCTCTTATTTATCTCTCTCTGTCTCTATTGCGCTCTCTCGCTCGCGCGGCCTGTCTCCCTCTCTATCTGTCTTTCCTCTCATTTTGCTGACCATATTTTGACAGCGTGTTTATATTCAGTGGTTAGATGGAACAGTCATGTTAAACACACACACACACACACACACACACACACACAGACACACACACTCTGAGAGACCAGACAGACATGTGGGGTAAATATTAGCTGCGTTGCTAGTCGACAGTGTTTTTTACGATTTCAAACAAATTATCCAGCCAATCTCTGGGCAGTAAAATCAACATGTCATGCTCTGCGTCTGTGTGTGTGTGTGTGTGTGTGTGTGTATTCATATGAGTTCAGAAGGCTAATGTGTATTTGACGCTGCTGTCACACACTGCACAATACTTTAAAAGACACACCGCACATGGCCACATGAAGGCAACAGCTGCCGTTTCTGTGGCCAGTGATGAACTGATAAAACTGCACAATTTACTGCTTAAGTGTTTCATTAAAGTTTTATTCTCTAGTTTAAAAGCGTTTTTTTTTTTGCAATATGTATTTCACTTGCACTTGTTTGTAATGGTAAAAATGTTTTCTTTTCTGGATGCTACAGATCATATTAAACACGACTGCGAACAAAGGGGAAAATAAGGGGAACCATCCGACACGTTGGACCGTCTACAGCGTTTGACGCAAACAGATTAAACTTCCTCCTTTGGTGCTGCCTAAATAAATCCGTACCACATTCAGACACAATCCAAATACACAGTTTATCTCCGCAACAGCCGCAGATGGGCGTGTGGGATCCAGAGCCACTCACAGACGTGTGATCCTCACATTTGCTTGCCGCGCTGGCTCTGCGCCAAGAAACACAAGCCCAAAGAAAACACAGAGAAGAAAAGGAAATGGGACACCTGCGCGCTGCGTTGTAATGTCAGTGTCTGACTGGGACAAATGTGTTTTCAGGAGGAAGGTTTCGTCACACCTGTGCTTGTGAGGGTTTGTTTTTCAGCAACGTCGTGCTAATCTCCGGTCAGCGTACTGCAGCGTTGCCGTAATTCAGACGGAGGCTCTTCTCCTGGATCCATATGGGGCTCTCTCCTCCGCAGCCAACGTGCCGGATCTCCATCCCTAATTGGATTTTTAATGGGATATCTGTGGGTGCGTCCACAATGAAAAATTCCTCCTCTTTAAATTAACAAGGCCGGGATTCAATCATCCATAAGATTCAGCTTTAACTAGAAGGGAGCTGTTCGTATCGCGGCGGCGTCTGTTCGGCTGGTCTCCGTCGTCTTCATAGCTGATTAAAGTGAGCAGGTTTTCACTAGATAAGAGCTGCGTCACGTTACAGGGGCTTTTATTTTAGTAAGTGGGGGTCTCTCGTGTATCAGTGCAGTGGAGAGTTTTTATTCTGTTTATTCTGACGTCTTTCATACTGGAGAGATTTGCAGGTCTAATGCAGGCCTGCACACACACACACACACACACACACACACAAACACACACTTACATACACACAGAGACGTTCTTCGATCTGCTCCCTTCATGGTGTGGTGTGTGCATCCCCGTCACATCAGTGCGGCCGTGGCGTCTTCTCTGTGAGCTTATGTGACTGAGGATCAGCGACAACAGCCTGTCTTTTCTTCTCAGTGTCAGCCGTCCCTGTCCCTCCATCACACTGGGCCCCTTCATAACACCACTGATACAATGATTACTTCTCTGGCCTCTCTCTCTGTGTCCCTCTGTTTCTCCCTGTAACATACAGACATACCATAAAACCTCAGATAGCCCGAGGGCTTGTTGGCTTCACTGACAAACAAATATTGACAGATCAAAGCTAAGATCACGGTATTACATAATCTAAACCTCATACAGTCACGGACATGTCAGACATTTCTGACGAGTATTGGTGATGTCACTTGGTCCCTTATGTCCAGGATTCTATCGGATGCAGCAGTTTACTGGTTAAAATATATTATATGATATAAATATAGCTTTTAGAGACAGGAATTACATCAAAGAAAACAATTGCATTTATTTGAAATTTTACTCATTAAAAGAAAAGATGTTAATATCCACACATACTGTAAAAAGAAATCAATTGTCATCATGTTACATTTTTAAAAGATAAATAAAACATAAATATTCACACAAATAACTTTTCAGGGATAGTAACACAAATATTTACAGCATGGAGTTAGTGGCGGCTCCATCCTGCAGACATTTGCTTGAACATGTGTGTTTTCACCCGTGCATATACAGATTGTTCAAACCCACAAAAGTTAATTTTCAATTCAGGTATTCAGGACAGAGTTTTTGATAAGACCAAACATCACCAGACGTTTAGTAAATGTGTGTATAAAATTATGCTCTGCGATGCATGCATGACATCTGATGACACGTGAATGAAGCCACGAACGCGCGAAATGAAATGAAATGGCGCCGCGATGAAAGCGTGTGGGGTTTGATTAATTTTAAAGAGCTGGAAAAATACCACCCGCAGAATATGTATGAGACTGTCAGACAGTGAAGAATAAGACCTTTTTTTCCGTCTTTTTAAGGTCCAAAGTCCAATTCAAAGTCCCGGTTGACTGCGTGACATCTGTGGTTACCAGAGTAGCAGCAAGTGTGGTTTAGAGTTTAGAGAGCAGCCAAACAAACGTGCATTGTTTCTGCAGAAAAGAAAAAATGCAGAGAAAGGATGTTATGACTGTCAGGGCTAACCATTATGACAAACACATCGCCTTAACGTGCATGCATCATTTTCCTGCGAATCCCACATGCTTAGGTAGGCGCTCTCAGTTCAGCACAAGTGTGACCGGCCCTTCCATCACTAATAGAAAACTTCTATAGAAGTTTGACTGTTCTAAATGACTGAGTGTGAGTATATTCATTGTTATTGCAGAAAAAACGATGACCATAGTGTAAAAAATGGGAGTTTTTAACTACTTCTTCACAACTGATGTGGCTTTTCCTAATTACGGTATTTTCCTCCATTTCAGTCTCTCGCTTTCCGTCGCTCTCTCGTTCTTGTCGGATTTCAGTCACGTATTGAGCTCAGCCATTATCCTCCCATTAGACAGGTGAAAGAGGAGCTCGAGGGCACAGCTATTCACTTAGACTCAACTCTCTCAACACCTTTTCACGCTGCCCCTCCCTCTTGCCAGCTGTTAGGTCCATCAGTCAGATCTACCTTGCCTCTTATCTCTGTGTTGGTGCCAAAACGTGACAGAGGAGCTGAGCACGAGGTGCCCGCTGCCGGCGGTTGTGAAATGTGCAAGAATGTAAAGGAAAAATGAAAATCTGTTAGAGAAAGTTGATGGCTGCCTGCGTAATATCTGTTTTTCTCTCGCTCAGCCGCTTTCTCTGTGACTGTGTTGTGTTTTTTTTTCCTTTTAAAGCACATTCCCTCTGCGATTCACAGTGTCTGGGCCTGTCAGACCCTCTGCCTTAATTATTTTTGTTTTTTTCTCTGGTTCAGTGTTCTTCTTTCCTCTCAGCACACTTTGAAGGGCAGGGAGAAACTGTATTAAAAAAAAGTAAACGGAGCCCACCCTTAAAAGTTTTTTGTGTGTGTGACACTGAGCTCCATACTGGCCAGTCAGGATCCATCACGCATCCTTTGTTTTTTGACCTGAAACAGTGGCACCAGCTGAGGTCTAATTACTGTTAGCCCTGATTAGTTCTGTGTGACATGTACAGACTGCTTGAGTCTCTGTTTGAACACCTTGTGCTGCACTGCACCCTCCACGTTGTCATTTACTCACACTGGCACTGGGAACATTATGCATTACTTTATATGTACATGAGTACAGCATTTGAGAGAGCATGACTTTCACTGTTTTTCAATAATAATAGTTATATTTTTATCAATAAGGATGCAAATGCAAAGTATTTTACTGCATTTGTAAATGACATTTTATTTGTCATTTGTTAAATGTTTTTCTTGATTATTTACATTTTTGCCAGTTAAAAAGTCTGGACGTCTTGACTAGACTTTGGGCTGATTTGTTGGTTGAATGTTTGATTAGTTGACTCTAATTACTTTCCGTTCAGCTTTATCAATTTTAGATCAATATATTTATTTATTGAGACCTGCAAATACAGTAAATGTATGTAGTTAAGAAAAGTCCAATAGTCTTTATAGAATAGAAAATAATGAAATAGCATCAACCCACTTGATGCTTTTCCTACCTTATTACGGGACATCAGTACCTTTACAGAATTTGTGAAACAAGTCAAATAGAAACACATTTAATCATCCTACTTGACTGTCAGTTCTTATTCTTCATTTGCAAGAGAGAAACGAGATGAAGAATGAATGCGAGAGAAAATCACTTTATAAACTGCGACACAGAGAGAGAAAGTGGGTGAAAGCATCCCACTCGTGCCAGTGCCAAGTCTGGAGGAGATAATCGCACGCAGAAACAGGATTAGGCCAGTTGACAGTGGGATTAGAGCTGTGGATAGGATTACAGTCTGTGAGATCAGATTAGCATAATGCATGCCAGATTAAATCTGTTAGTGCTGCAAACCAAATTAGTCATCTGCCCGGTGGTTATTACTCGGCCACTGATAGAAGACCTTTTTTTTGTGACTTCCCACAATCCAGGTGTCACAAACCAGAGAAGGAAATGAAGCGTGTGCAGATAATGGTTGTATCGGTGAGGGCTAGAAAGGGAGAACAGACAGCCGGGATCAAAGAAAGCTGTATAAAAGAGGAAGGGAGTGGTGGTGACATACCTCTAAACTTCTTTTTTTTTCAGCTTTTGAAGTTTTAAGATGCATCGCAAAAGCTGCCACTCTGTAGAGGTAGAAACAGGGATGTAGTCTGCATAAAAGAGACGGAAAGACAGCAAGATGGGGGAAGGCGCGCAATGTAACTCTTTTTAGCATTGACAAAGGTTTTATTCTTTCTGTGCACATCTGTGTCTTCTGCCTTACGCAATCACTTCCCCTTCTTTCTCCTGTTTTCTTGCATCCGTGTCAAAGTTCATGTGATTTTTACTGTTACTGGTGGTCTAATACTCACCTGAAAGCATGTATCTGTTGATTTTGATTGATATGATATCTGTCCATATGGTGGGGATTTGTGGAAGTACATTTGCTGTTACTATATCAGAAATGTCTATTCAAAGAAAGGACTGAGGCACTAAAAAAAAAAAAAAAGTCTAACCAATAGTGTCATGTCACCAGCATGCTCATCCTTCAAGTTTTGAAATGGCTTATTAAAATAAATATCAGGCTTTGATCCTCGGCCTGTGAGGCCTACAGACACGGCAGACAGGAAAGAGCGCACCTCAGCCATTTCAGAAACAACAGCGTCGTTATTGGCGCCCCGCTGCCGCCCGGACCTTGTGATTTCGGTGAGATGACTCCCCTCTCCTCGCTCTCTCTCTCTCTCTCCCACTCAGAAGCGGAGCTCGGAGATGATTAAATGAGCGCTCCCAGGCCGCCCCACGTACACACATAGCGAGCGCTGGATGGCTTTCATAAAGTGCTGCTCCTCCAATCGATACCTGCGTGATTGCTCTGTTATTACTGATAATGAAAAGTACGGAACTAACCTTGTTAGGCCTCACAGGAGAAGGAGCGGCGCTGCGCCTGACGGAGGTCAGAGAGAAATATGGGCGTAAATAAAGTCACATGAAAGCGTGTTTGTGGCGAAAGAGATAGAGAGAGATAGCAGAGGAGGGAGGACAGGGGCATGTCAGGGAAAAAAAAATAAAACACAGAGGTCTAAGTTTGGATCCAGGGCTCCTGTGTACGTGACATCTGACCTGAGGCATTTCTGAGAACCAACACCCTCTCGAGTGTGAATAACTCACTGCTGCATGTGTGTGAGTGTGTGTGTCGGCCTGTTTGTATATAAATAGTTGGGTTTGTGTCGTTGCGATTGCATCTAATGCATACGTGTGTTTATGTTTGACTGTGACGAATGTCATCTGCCAAAAAAAAAAAAAAAAGAAAGAAATCCACTCAGGCCACACAGACACGCTCATCCGACTAACCTTATCGTTCCCTGTGTGGTCTGCGCGTTGCTGCTCCACTCCAGCCTGTAATCCCTTTTCTCTCTCCTTGCTGTTGTTTTGGTGAGGGCGGTAATGCGTCACCGGGAGCATATTGCAACTATTATCATAGATTAACACTCCCTCCCTCCTCCATATCTCCATAAGCTCCACTGGTCACGTCAACCCCCCCCGACCACTAAGCTGCGCAGCATGGATCACTGTGTACGTTGGGTCCCGGCAGTCAGATAGAGACATAATCACAAGGGTATGAGCGCGTGTTCGTGCTCTGATGCAGAAGTACAAGCCACAGCGAGAAACAGCCCTGCGTAAATCTCTAACGTCTCCTTAGCCCCTCTTCAGAACTTTACTGCTAATTTAAGCCTGAATTAAGTGGCTCAAAACAAAAAGAAAATCAATTGTACTTTACTGTAAAAGGGTACTATTGATTGAGAATTGACGTCTGCCGTTTTGGTAGCAAGACAAGACCGCGCCACCGCGTCTGAATATTCATTCTACGATACGTTGCCTTTCATTTGCATGCTACTATCAGGAAATTCGGGTTTGTGTGCCATGTAACGCGATCTGCACACAGTCGGTGTATCAACAGAGTCGATATGTTTTATATTTCGGGGCCGTTTTTGAGCGCACAGTAGACAAAGAGACCAACCACTGGGCCCGGCCCTTTGAGTCTCCGCTGCTCTCCAGCAGAAACAAAGCCTCTTTCACAGTGTGTGTGAGGAGAAAGGGCTTTCATCTCTGTGGATGTTTAGACAGAAGTCACTGGAACGCAAGGGCAGAGAGCGGCGTAGCGTCACACCAGAGCTCAACACAACTGAGCCTCACACCATAACATCACACCACAGAGCAACAGAGATAAGAAGGATAAGAAGGAGAGGAGATGAAAGAGATATGATGAACATCCTGATATATGGTTAACCTTAACAGTTTATTGGTGGGGAAAAAAATTCTGTGTTCTTCATTCCTGAGAATTTGAGAAAAGTCTTTTTGCCTCAGTGCGAAGTCGGGAAAGGGTCGTAAGATAGATTTGAGGGTTCATGGGACATTTAAATTAAAAACAGCAAAGCAAATTCTGCCGCTTTAGTTTTTGTTTCATTTTGTGAATTGTGAATTACGACATGTTTTACCTCCTCGGGCCACAGTAAATAAATATGATAAAATCATATGAGATGAGGCAGTCAGACCTGGGTTGAAGTGGTCACAACTCATCGACACATACTGCAGCTTAAGGCAAGGCGAGTTTAATTACAGAGCACCTTTGAACAAGACAATTCAGAGTGCTTCACAGAAAGACAGTCAGACAGAAAAACAAAATTTGGTATATGCAAGATGGAAAAAGAAAAGAGAAAAATAAAATGCACACAGCACACGCTGTTTCAGATGTTTATTCCAAGGCTATAGTAGACACACCTGTGAAAAGACCTCTGAACAGTTCATAATATAGCAGCAGATCAATGATGTATTTTGGCCCCAAACCATGCAGCTCTTTATAAACCAACAGTACTGAGGCGTTGCAAGTCAAAAAGGCCGGGAACCACCTGTTTGCTTGATATATTTTGCCCTTAAGCAGAAGCCAGCTTTTTTTCACCTTGCCAATGTTTCACTCTTCCTCTCTCTCTCTCTCTCACACACACACACTCACATACATATTAATGCATCTTGCCCAATGCTTCATCTCTCCTCTTTAATATGATGGGATGCAGCCCCACCCAGCATTCTTTATACATTGGTTCATTGTTTGTTTTAGTCCCTCGCAGTCACAAAAGAAGGGTGTGTGTCTGCGGGCGAGAAAAAACGGAGGGTTAGAGGAGAGAGAGAGAGAGAGATCGGGGTGGGACGTGTTTTTACAACTTATCATCAATCAGACTGCACGGTAGCCGGTGGGATTATTGTTCCATGTTTGGCTTCGAGTGTGGCAAGTCTGATCTCACCACGAGAAACGCAGCCACCCCCCCAACCTATTAAGACAAAACACGGCCTGGGCTGAACTGGCGAAGAGGCAGGGGACATTCAGTTGTTCAGGAGGAGCGTGCAGGAAAAAAAGGCTCACGTTGCTGTAGAGTTGGCAGGACGACATAATATCTTATTGTCTTTTAAAATAAACTGGGCATTAATAATTTAGCCTTATTATTATTATTGCTTAATCACCACATACTTCAACAAGCATAAAAATAACAGCGCCCTGCAGTGATATTAATAGCAGGTAACAAATTGTGCAAAGCAGAAGCTAATTACAGAACATAAAAAATAAAACTATCAAACATGTTTTAAAAATATATGAAGTGATTATATTCAGTTTGTGGTATATCCTCAGTGCTATGATCTAGTAAGTAATTATATAGTAATTATATATATATATATAAGCATGTACCAAACTTTTAAACTTTTTTTTTAATCCACAAAAAATGTCTTAGAAAAATTAGAATTATGTGTTTTCTGCTTTGTCACTGTGAAATAGTGGCCCTTGATGACAGGAGAAGGTGGGAATTTTTCGTCATAATGTGCTTTCTGTATTAACTTAAGGCAGCAGAAGAAACACACATACAGCTGAAAACCTTTGAAGTGGGGTGAAAAAAATCCTGAAAACACAGTTTGGTATGTAACTCCTCTGCTCATCAGCGCGCACTGACACTGGGGGAATTGACTAATGACGTGGATGAATCAATCTGAAGTTGCTCGCTTCATCGTTCTCATAATTTCCGGCATTAAGTCGGAGTAGTTGCAAGTCCGTTTATTCGCTAATCACATTCTCGTAAGGCATTTTTCTCACCGTGCCCTGAAAATCATGTTTCGAAGCCTTCAGCTGGTCTCCATGGCACATCCAGTTTTTATTATTTTCATAATTACCTTTAAATTGTTATAATGAGATCATGTAATTCTGTCCCCTGGTTTTGAATCCCTCAGTAGAGACAAAACAAAAGACCAGTGGTCAATGATAAGAAATGTTAATGGTGATATGTTTATCATTCATATGCAGTGAGAGCCAGCTCTTTCCATGCTGGCTGTAGCAGCAGCACACACACACACACAAACAGACAGGGATGGTGACTGGATGCCCCTCCGCTCTTGGAATAGTTGTGGCTTCAGGGTCGGTTGCATCTGTAGTGTTTTTCTTCTGCTGAGTTCCTGTATGTGCCAGCGACCGGGAAGATTCCAGGAAGCGTCGTGTTGTTAGAGCAGGAGCGTCTGGCTGCTCCGTTGCCGTGGACACCGTCTCTAGCTGATCCTCAAGGCCACTGATGTCACAATAACAGCCACAAACATGATGGGAGAGGGGCGACGACTTCCTCCTCCTCCTCCTCCCTGTCTGCATCTCCATTTCTCTCCCTGCATGTGATGACCCACACTAATCACCTCTTCTGCAAGTTCTAAAATTTCCCTGACGCAGCCCGGCTAGAACTCTTTCTCTGTCTCTCTCTCTGTCTCTACCACTCATGCAGCCTGACGTTTCCTTTCCTGGGACCTTTTTTTTTTTTTTTTTTTCAAATTTCAAAATGGCTGCCACGGTTGGTCTGTGTTTTTTTATGCGTGATTCTGAAGAACAGCAATTGCAGTTTCGAAAAAGTCAAAGCCACATTCTCAAAACATCACCCCACCCCACCCCCACCCCCTCGCCTCGGCACACACCTACGCAGTCGCAGTTGCAAATCCAGTCGTCGACAGACGGGGTCGCACGGGGTGAAGGCAACATGATCCTTCATGCCTTTGCAGCCCCCTCTGCACACACACTCAAGCTCACGCAACACAAAAACACACACTCTCTCTGCACTCTCCCTTTGCTGCATGCCTTTGTCACTCTCTGGATGAGTGCTATTAGAACCAGCTTTCAGCTCCTCTCGTCTGACACGCACACACACACACACACACACACACACACCTCTCAGTGTTGTCAGTGTCAGAATTCTTCTGAATGCCAGCTCAGCTTATGTACACATGG
>JBAJHX010000062.1:13140956-13168068 GCA_037176925.1 Amniataba percoides
GAGAGAGAGAGAGTGGGACTGCTGCAGCAGTGACGTCACAGACAGCTCGGAGAGGTTTCCCCCTTTATTATCTCTCATTTTCTCAACAGGAGGTTGGTGCTGATAAGGAAAACTATCTATTAGACACTGAATAGCCTTTTTGAACATGAGTGTAAAATGTGCAACACAAAACTCTCCGAGTCAAGCAGCAGTTTACAGGGCTGTAATTATGTGACATGGAATCTAATGTTGCTGAGGCTTTATTTAGATAGCAGATGCTATTATGGTTACATAAAATCAGTGTTCTCTGTATAAATAGATGAAATATTTTGGAGGCTGTGCTATCAAGCTATGCTGACAGATGTTCCACACTGTGGGAAATCCAGGGTTAGGGTCAGAAGTATATATCAGTTTTATGAGTGCTGCGTCATGGCCGCTCATCTATTTCAACACGTGTGTGCTTACTGGATGGAGGTTTGTGTCTTAACAACAAAGTTTCAGAACTCTATTAAAGGTTTTTACTGGAGCAATTAAAGCAGAGCGGCTTGCCTTGAGGTAAGAGCGCCGTCGCCCGTTGGGGATTCGAGCCAAGAATGTAAGAGTTCTAGTTGACGCTTTTGACTGACACACTTTTAAATGGGATCGACGGGGGAGGAAGTTGTAGCCCTGGAGGTGCGGGGGACATTATTTGCATATTTGTCCAGCAGAACAGTTACTTCTCCAGAGCATCGGAGAACGATGATCAAGCCAAAATGGTGTTGGCCAGCAGGCAGAGAGGCTGTAGAAGATATAGAAACGGCAGATCAACAGAGCGTGAGTTGCTGGTTTTTTTTGTTGCTGTTGTTTTTTTTTAGTTTTTCTTAAAGGTTTTGGGATTCAGAGAAGATCGGTTTACTTGTTAGAGTGCTCCTGGGCCTGTGAAAAAAGTTGAATAGGAGTATCATGTATCCTGTGCCTCTGGAGGGAGCTTTTCAACGTCTTCAAAAACAACCCTGGTGATGTCATAAAGGTTATTTCGTCGTCTAATCCTTAACAGAGGCCTTTGTTACTCTGGAAAATAGTTTCAAACAAGCGCCCATTTATTAAATGACGAGTTTTAATATGTGAAATGTAGGATCCAGTGATTATGACCTGGACCAAGGACATGCTGGCTTCTCTTGTCCTCATGCTATAATTGTTATAGCTTAAAAAGACAAAATACAAGTTATGATTTAGTGTCTCATTTAACATGAATCAAAAGTTAGGTGGCATTGTTTGATTTCTGAAGGTCATGAGGCCAATTGCTTTAGTAGCAGTACAGTGAAGCATTGACGTCTATAATGTTCCTATGGTCTCTTAAAAAAGGCAGCAAACAGCCAAATCAGATTCATTTCATTTCGTCAGGCAACATATAGTTTCCTGAGCAACCTCATCCCCCCACCCGGCTGCTCCTACTTGCCCAGAAACCAACCACGGCATCAAAAATGACGGGGGCCCTGCCGAACTGATTTTCACCAGCCTCTACTGTTATCAGAAGCAATCGCGAGGATATAAATAAAACTGCGTTGGCCCCCGAGGTTCGTGGATGTTCAATGAACCATGAAATCCTGCATTGTCACATTACTGCTCAGTGGGGGAGGAAAGATAAGACACTGCGCTGCCTGAACACTGGTTTACGCTTTATTTCACCAAGCCACTTACAGTAACATCTGCTCTGCGATGTCAGCATCAGTGTACCCTTGGTACCTTTTGAGACTGTAACCAACTATAACATGGCACGTTTTACAGAACAATACACGAACAGCTGATAATCTGCTTGTACAGGAGTCAGAGATTGGAAGTTAGTACTCTTTTTACCGTGCTTGTAAAGAGGCCGTGCACTGTCATGGCAGATTGAAGAAAAGAGTGTGAAGCAAGTTAATTGGCTCATAAGTCATCACCAGTGAAGTGAAGCATGTAGTTATTAACCACCTTAGCATCCTGCCTGAGGTGGATTAAGTTAAAAAATAACTAAACACACGCATCATCACAGCTCTCTTGATTTCCATTCAGAATGTGCCCCTCTCTCTCTTCCTCCCTCACTCATCCTCTCTCTCTCTGAGTGTGTGGCGCCATAGTGAAAAACACTGCAGTTCTTTCAGCCAGTCAGTCAGAGCCAGTAGCCCATGCACGCCGTCTCTCTCTCTCTCTCTCTCTCTTTCTCTCTCCCTCATTCAGCACCTGACTCTCTTTCTCTACGCTCCACACACGCCGCGCTTCACCTCTTCACTGCATCTGTCCTCCTCTCCCTGAAGTGAGGTACCATGCATCCTCCTTTCTCCTCCTCCTCCTCCTCCTCCTCCTCTCCGCTTGTCCGTTACCATTCCCGGGTCTCTTTATCAAACAGAGCAGTCCTGCTGCAAAGCCGGGGACCATAAGAGCTGTCTCACTTGCTCGAGGACTTTGGAGACGGGACAGGGCTGTTTGCCAGGTTCGGAGGACAGCTTCTGGGAACGCTGCCGCTTCCTTCTGCTGGGATGCAGATCTTTGCGGGACCTCCGCTCGCTGTGTGACACCGCTTGGTTCCTTTCAAAGTTGCAGGAGGACCCACATCAGTCGAGACTGTCATCCTTGTCTGTCTGAGACAACTCCCTGCGCGTAAGAGCACTTGTGACAGTAAAATATTTGCTTGTGTCTGCCTGTTGTAAAAAGAAAGAAATGTTGTTTGCCAGAGAGGATTTGTGAACGTACAGTATTCAGTCGCGAGCGCTTGCTTCTCTGTGAAAGCATGACCTTATTTTTAAGATGTGCGACGAGAAGGAGAAGGGTGTTTGTGATGGTGTGTGCATGCGTCCACAGTATCGGAAAAGCACAGTGTGGTGGTGCAGTGTTACTCTCCTCACTCCAGGTGTTTGACTAAACAGCTTAGCTGCGGTTGGAGGGCGAGAAAGACTCCCCAGACACCCATAACTCCTGGCTGCCTGACAAAATCTTCCAGACACCCAAAAGAGCATTAAAAGATGCATTCAAGATAGACTCTGTACACAGATGTGGACTAATCAGAGACAAGCAAAAGACCAAATTCAAGCTCGTAACAGAAAAAAAGTGCACTTCATATAGCAATAGCTGAGGAAGATAAGGCAGAACAGAAGCAGGAAGAGAAAAATGAGATAGGAAGATGAGAAAAACTAGGGCAGAATTGCTCTCATTCTTCATCTTGCCATGCTGAAGTGGCTTAGAGATGTGTGCAGAAGACGTTGAACCAGAGAAAGCGGCGCGGAAAAAGAAAACACAAAGAGGTTCCACAGGTTTTTTTTTCCAGTCTTTGGTTTAGCAGGACACACCTTTAACCCGCACTCCTCTAACCCTCCGCAGCAACACGCGCTCTCGAGTGCTCGTCTCAGTTGGATGACTCTTTTCAGCGATTCATTCAGTGCCTCTTCTCCTTCATCCTTCTCCTCCCTCCATCTCCATCCTCTCTCATACTTCCAGGTGGAGTCAGACCGGCGCGGGATCCCCGTCTCAGCCCCTCGCACACTGACCAGGGACGCACGCATGTCCGATCTTGGCATAAGGTCGGCTTGAGATTCTTCTGAGCAGTCCCGTGCTAGCGTCATCCCAGCCTGCGATTTCCACATGAGATTCAGCAGCACCAGGCAGAGCTGGCCCGGACCACTGACTTTCAGTTTCACATAAGACTATCGAGGACAAAGTACCAAGGACAGGAAAAAAAAACTGTTAAGTACTTGAAGGACACAAACGAAGCCGTGTTTGTCTCAGAGCAGCTCTAGTGGCCTTTGCCAACAGCCATGCAGGTGTCCTTTGCATGCACGGACCACGGGCTCAAGGCCCCGCGTAACGGTGAGCACAGCAAGCAGAACGCCACCAGCCCCAACACAGCCAGCCAGGCCCGAGCCCGCTTCCGCACCGTGGCCCTGATAGCTCGCAGCCTGGGCTCCTTCACCCACCGCTACCACCACAACCTCAAGGAGTCCACGGCCAAGCTCACTGGCATGAAGTACCGGTACGTAGACTGATGGTGGCGGCTTGTGTGAGAAGGTCAAATGATGGAGAGGGAGGAAGTGTGTCGGTTTGTTGGTTTAGTTTTCCCTCCTCCGCTCCGGTGTATGCTGTGAGACCCTGCCGCAGAGTGAGAATGTGAGAAAATGAATGTGACTGACAATGCAATATATATTATGGGGGGAGAATGGTGGAAAAAAACGCGATACCTGCAAGGAGAAGAGATATCACATAAATGAAACGAGCCCTGATGGAGACAATGAAGACGTATGAGCGGTGACAGGTGATGAGTGGGATGTGTTTGAGCGTGCATCTGTGTATTTGTGTCAAGACACAACGCAGACATTTCTCAAGATGCAGATTTATTGGCAACTCCATATCGTTTTTCCACAAGTAGCAGTGCCTGCAGCAAAGTGGGATCTGGGGCAGTTTAAGCTGTTTAGTGTGCTCTATATGAACATGTTAATTTGATCGCTTGCAAGTGCAATTTGAGGAGAAAGAGAGAGAGCCATAGAAGTTATTTTACTGTGGCAATGACAGATAAAAATACAGGGGAGGTCAGGTTCATCAGGCACACAGAAAAATTATATTAAAGGCTTTTTTTAGCTGGATATATTGGTTTAGAAAAGTAGACCGATTTCAACCTTACAGTGTCTTCACCATAGTCAAAATGGTAAAAAAAAAAATGTGATTACACCTGGTACTCATTACAGACACTACACTGGAAACCAAATAATGAAATGACCAAAGAACACAAATCTTCTGTTTTTGGGACAGCATTATCATATTGTTTGACATGTCCCATTAATTAATACAAATGGGATAAAAATACAAATTTGAGTTTCTGGCAGTGAAGCTGACCAAAAAAAGGCGTGTTGAACATTTATGCCATCTGTCAAATCCAATTGTACGGAGGGGGTTTGAGGAGTTTGGTGGCGAGTGTCTGAGCACAAGCAATGCTGCAGCACAGTATGTTTAGGCACCATAAGGCACAGTTTGGGATCATTAAACTAAGGGCTTTTTTCCTTTAATCAACAAGATCGATTAGGATAGAAAGAGCTTTAATATAATGTATATCTAGACTAATTAAATATATCACGGTCAGTGTGGTGAGGTGCACGCCGCTGCATCTAGAACAACATCTCACTGCATCACAGCCAAGTCAGAGCTTGTTTAACACCGCCGGCATGAGTTTAAGACTCCAACTGAGCCGCATACAGTTCTCAATAGCTGGCCGCGACCGCACAGTACATTCTGGAAAGTGTGACAGTGAAGCAGAGCGGAGCTGTGCAGTAGAGCTCTCCATGTGTGTCTGTGTGGGAGTTGTAACAAGGCTGGGCCAAGTAAACAATGCTCTCTTATCTCGGCGAGTGAGCTCTTAACCCAGACCGCAGGAGCAAAATAGTAGTTTTCACCTCACACTGTTAACTCAATGGAGAGGGGTGACATCATCGTCAGTGTCAGGATCAAGAGAGACACCGGAGCCGGGGGCAGAGGAAGGGGAGTCGGGGGTGGGACAAAGAGGGGATGATAGGAAGTTGGGGAGAAGAAATGAGAAGGCAGAAATAAAGAACCAAAAAAAGGGATAGAATTAGTGATTGAATGAATGAGAAAACCAGGGCACGTGGGTCATTTCGCAGAAAAGAGGCAATTAGCAGAATCTGGGCAGATTGGATCGGAGCAGCTAAAAGTGATAAGTGTCTGCTTGTCACACAATCCCATCTCGTTTCCATAACAACATTGAAATGGCCAACTTCAATCTGTTCCCGGCACCGAACATGCCTGGTGACTCCATTGTGCTAACTGGATTGAGAACAAAGAAGATTAGTTTGTCGCATTCGTCAACTCCGTGATTTACAGAAAACAAAAAAAACACTTTTTCCCCTCCTTTCACTATAGCTATTGTTTTCCTCTCCAGATATTTGGCGCTGTAGGAGTGGCACAAAGTGCATGGCTTCTTAAATGTGTTCACAGTTTATTTTGGTCTGTTACATGACTATTTGCTCATCCTTGTAGCTCTTTTTGAAAACAGGTGGAGGATATTAGCAGTAAAGCTTCTGCCAAGCCTTCAGCAAATCCCCTATTTCCCCACAGAGAGGCAAATATTGGATAAAAAATCTGTCACATCCGCTCCCTGCTTCCTGTTTGTCTGATACTTTAGGTTCCTCTCTCCTTCAGTACTCCATCTCTCTATCTGTCCCTCTTTTGCCAAACCCCTGGCTCACAGTTTCCCACTTAAAGCGGATGCTCGTATCTCTTTGGACGCCATCTGACAGAGAATCTCTTCCTCTTGAGCCAAGTCCGCCAATGAAATCTGTGTTTGAAGTTTTCTCTGCGCGATAACGCATGAAAGCAGTTTTCTTCATGAAGATGAGTTGTGTGTGTGTGTGTGTGTGTGTGTGTGTGTGTGTGTTGGAGGGCACGCGCACTGGCACGTTGCGTTGCACACATGAGTGCATGTATGAACATTTGAAGGCGTAGCAAGTTGAAGCAGAAGATGTGGTGTGCAGAGCAAGCAAGCGAGCATAAACTAATAATACCACCATCCGCAGCATTTTGGTTGCCATGGCAATCCAGATATAGTATATAGTGTAGGTCTAATTGCGGTGTCCCCTAGTTGCAACCTTCTACAGCAGTTTGACCTCTTCCTCCTCTTAACGTGATATACAAACCCCCAAAACAGCACACCAACAGGTCAAAATTTACATGAGGATTTTATGTATTTATATCTGGTCATATGTTTCTAAGCTGGGCTGCATGTGACAACCAATCTCCATCTGCGACAATAAATCTAAATGTAACATGCTGTTGTTGTTGGCTTCACAAGTTGTGCTGATTATTTCTGGTTTTTCCCTGGTTGTCTGGATCGAAGTTCATAACGGTCATTAGGCAGCAGAAGGCCTTTTGACAGTCCAGGAGGTTCAGGGAAGATTGCGCTTGGATGGTTCAGAGCTGCGCTGCAGATGGGCATGCAGAAATCCCTTCTGTTGATTCCTTGGGATGCGAGCTTATCAGTAGCCAGCAGAGAGAGAGAGAGAGAGAGAGAGAGAGAGAGAGAGAGGGGCACACTCAGCTGTTCATACATCTGTGTGTCGGCAGTGTGAGACATACATGAAGCAGCCTTATGAAGTTTTTTTTTTTTTTTTTGGTCAGAAATGGCCACAGAATGGCCAGAAAATGGAGTTTCAGTGTGTCCCACACTTACACACCGCTGAGCTGAATGAAAGTTTTTTCGGAGGAGACTGCTGGAGTTTCTGTCCCATTTGTTTGTGTGAAGCAGCCCCAGAGCGAATGTCATTCTTGCATTCATGGATGACTCCGCTGTGCCTCTAGCCTGATCCTTTTAATTGAAAATCTCTTTCCTCTATTCCGTCCTCTCTATTTGATAAACCAATGGGGCTATCAGACCGTAAAGCAAGAATACTGGTGGAAGTGAATTTGGTTAACATTTTAATTCCTCACGAGTCACCTAAATCACAGAATGGGTTTCTTCTGCACAGATCTCAGGAGTGTGGAAATAAAAAATACTGAAGACATGTAATACATCACTGTCAACTGGAAAGCATTATACTGTTATTGTATGTTAAGGCATTTGATCAGCTCTGTCAAGGACACTTTCATTACAATGGTGCTGCGCATCATTTTTATATATTTAGCAGGAAGCCAGCAAGACAGCTGCATTTTTTGTTGCAATATAAGTCATTCATTGGGGTTAGACAGGGTGTATGGATGTTCAGGTGACTGAAGATTACACAGCTATAATCAGGACTGATGCAGCCTTTGTGTGGTTCTCTCACAAAGGTAACAAATGTTTCACTGCTGTGGCATTTGTCAGGATGCACCGTAAATCATAGTTTGCTTGGCTGTTGCTGTCTGTGTGTTTACATTTCTTTGTTTCGTGTTGAACTTTTTGCACGCACGTGCATGTGCCTGCGTGTGCATACATGCGTGTGTTTGTTTAAATGACTTCCTCTGCATCTTGTCTGCACTCACAGAGCTCCATCACGCTGTTTTTCCAGTCGCTCCGTTTGGCAGTGTGCATCCAGTTCTCCGAGTTGCTGTTTTTGCTCAATTTTCATCTTACATCAAAAGTCCTCACCGCCCTTCAGTAAGACGGATGTATTTTATGTTCCAGCGAGCATCATTTACTGCAGTTCTTGTCTCAGCCGTTCTGCTGTGATGTGTAGTTCTAATAATATGAGCCAGGGTGTTGCACAACAGGAGCCCTGTAGCGTGGAGCTCAGCTCTGCCTAAAGACCAAACAAGCCCCCAAGGATAAGAACCGTCCAATCTCTCAGTTAAACAGCCAGGGTGTTTGCAAGGACTTTGCATTTTAATTAAAGGCCACAACTTAAGTGGTTTTACGTAAGTGTAATGGTTTTATAATAGTGTTGCTTTGCAAATGCAATTTTGGCTTTTTCTCCTTAAGTAGCCCCTGTAAACAGACTGTAATCATTAAGATAATTGGAAGTGATAAAACATAAAGAAAGCACTGTGTACACTAATACTAACTGTATATCATAAAACTATGCTTGTTGGATGGGCTGAGGATGAGGCAAAAAAATCAAACAAAATCATAGCTCAAAAATGTCAAATCTCTTTATTATTACTGTAACATTGTAAATATCACTGAAAGCACAAATTGACTGAGGCTAACAGAGAGCCTATTAGCGTCTGAAATCAGGGCATGGCAAGATGCTGTATCAATATTGAGCATTTATTTTCTTTTATTATAATCAAATTATAGGATTTTTCATTGCATACCACCAGAACAGAAGCTACATCTAAAAAGATACCGTGACATACTTTCTATCAGTGCTGTGTGAAGGTTTTCCAGTTATCATGATGTGAGATTTTTTCCCCCCCACATTGCTAAGCTCTCTGTAAAATCGTTCAGAATCAACCACTTCAGATCTGCCCACATGTTTTTCAATACAGGATCAACCCACAGGCCACTAGCTTCAATCATGTGTCCCTGCCTAAAATACAGCTATTCTGTGTGTGTGATTCTCTGCCCATCAGTCACTTGGGTTTGCTCATACGATAAATTACAGCTTGGAGAAAGAGAGGTCCGAGCATTGCGTTTTGGAGTAGCCTCTCGCGCTGCAGTGAAAATATAAAACAGTGTTTGTGCACAAAAACAAAAAAAGTAAAAAAAAAAAAAAGTTGAAACAGAGTGGACTTCGGCCCTGTGGAAAAACAAAGCACAAAGTTGTGTCCAGAATCTGGCTCTTTACACACACACACACACACACACACAGACACCATAAAAACATGCACATTGTGCAGTGCCCTGTAGGGAGCTGGCTGTCATTTCCTATTTCCCATTCTGTGTCATATAGAATGCTTTATCTGTGGAGGGCGTTTGATCTGCTTCGACTCAGGGCTTGGACTTGCAACTCTGCAAGCCTCAGTCTGTTGCCACTGTCTCTTGGTTTCTGTCTCTAGTTAGAGCACTCTGTCTCCGTCTCTCCTCTATCCTTTCCCTTTTTTATGTCACTTGTGAAGCTTCCAGCATCAGGTCTGTGGGCTTCATCTGTGAGCCCCCCTCCCACTCCCCCGCGCTGCAGCTTGTCTTTCATACTTAATCTACTCATTCTTTTTTCCCTCAAAGTGTCTTGATTTAACTTCCCTACTTCCTTCCAGCCCACGCGGGCCCTGGCTTTGATATATTTAGAATACGACCCGTCTTTCTCTCCTGTGCTGAATTATTTTGATAACAACATTATGGTTGCCATCGGGAGAGCGGTGGGAACAGAGAGGGTGGGTGTTGTCTAATCCCTCCGCCCATAAAGGTTGGCTTGTGTGGGTTTGCTTAGTCTACATTAATCCCCGGCGACTGAGGAGTTCTGCCTGTTTGCTCACAACCTTGACAAAAGTGTTTGCTGACAAATATTGATTTCAACAGTACAATATTAGCAAATAAATCAAGAGAGATGCCCAGGTGTGACTTAAGAAACATTACTTCCCTGAAAATGAAAAAAAAACATCCTCCCATAATAACACGTCATTACTCTAAAGATTTAAGCACAATAAATCAGCCAGATGTTCATTTGATACATTTATTTCAGCTGGGGAGCCACTAAGAATAGAGCGGGCTACATGCTGAAGCAGCTCGCAGGATGTTCATAAGTGGTGACAGGTTTGTGTGAGGGGGCGTCTTCAAATGACTCATTTGTCATTTTACTTTAAGGCTTCTTTTGGGCACCATCCAAGCATGAGGGGCAGAGCCACACTCGGTGGCTTGCAAAGTTGTTTGTGTGCAAGTTTGTACAGACAAGTTGTCCTTTCCTCAGTGTGTGTTTGTTTTACCACTTGCAAGATGACGTATAAAGGACTCGCTCCTCTGCATCACAGCAGCCCTATTTTCCCTCTCTGTCTCCCACATGCACACAAGTATCCATTTTCTCCTAAACACAAAGTTAGTTGTTTTCTTTTCTTTGTTCCAAATGGCATGCAGTAATGCCCCTGAATCATTAGCTCCTTCTGCAGCGTGCCCCTGCTGGCACCCACTTCCCAGACCTGGACAGATCTATTAATGCAGACTGTGTGGTTAATAATCAGGTATGGCCAACGCTGCTGCTTCCTGACTCCCCACAAAACGCTGGGGACAAGAACACGGCAGCGAGGCGGCTTCTCCGCCTGCTGAGCGTCAGCTTTATTTTTTTCCTCCTGTCACCAGGACAGCCTGTATGCGATTGAAGTACAAACACGGCAAATTTAGCTCATGGAGGATCTCCAAAAACAAAGTTAGCTATTTTCCAAGGACGGCCAGCTTTATTTGGAAGTGGAACGCGCCTGTGAGCTTGTTTATTGTGGGGACGGTGTGCATGAATGAGCCACTGTAAACACAAAAACAGTATCAATGAGGACGCAAGTCAAACTTGTGAACAATTTACAACAATCCCAGGCATTTAGCAGATACTTTACCCAGAGTGACTTGCAACAAATGCAGCAGTGAACACCCTTCATCATCAGCGCGGTTTGTCCTCAATAACCCCCAACCAACCAAACACACACACACATGGATTCAGTCAGTATCACACTTCTAACCTACAGTGCAGCCCTTCCCCCACGCTTACATGGATCAGAGCTCCCACTCTATAATACATCAGAGAGACGGAGGATACAATATGCAAACTCCTCCACCATATCAGAGACAAGAAGCCATCCCACGATTAGTGACTGCAGAGAGATCTGTCTCCTACTTTTCGCCTGTCATGTTGTTGTCAGTGCCTTAATCACGCAATACATCAAAGGGGCCATAAATTGTTGGAATCATCCAAAGCGTTTATATGTAAACACTTTCATTTGTATGTTTTCCTCCATTACCTCGGCGGCTCGGACGGGCGACTGACTCGATGAGCGATGCTTACCCCGTGTCAGATACCTAATTGAATTGGCTGAGCGCACGGGCAGATAGCAAGGGCTCGAATTAGTCAGTCTTCGTCTTGACTGGCACAGGCCATTAGTTGTTGGGCATCAGAAAACGGCCGCTGGCTTTTTTCTTTTTATTTTTTTTTCCCAGCCTCATCCTTGCAATGAGCAAATGCCTACCGAGACCGAACAGAAGGCATGATCCCCAGATAGTAATTGGAGGGTTGTTTTTGTGTCAAGAAACAAGCATTCGGACATATTCTCCTCTCGAGATGAAGCGCCCTGCTTGTGATGGTGGCTCCGCGTGTGCATGTGGCCCTGATGATTCTGTCAAACGAATATGTCTCAATTTCACAGCGTATGCTCCGAATCATTTCCCCCATCAGATGACCGTGTCTGCCTTTGCAGGGCTGTCGATCCCCCTTGTCACTGTTTTCTTTCCCCCTGTGGTCTGCACACGTCACACTGTGGGTACACACCTGTGGTGGCTGGAGAGAAAACAATCTGCTCTCTTTGTTATCGCTGGCGTTAAAAGACATCAGATGTTCAACACGAGTTCCTCTCTCAGCTGGACTCGATGCGGCACAGATTGTGGAAGCGGAGTCGGGGGTGACAAGAACTCTCTGAGTTTATCTTCCATGGTGTTAATGAGAGTTGAGAGTGCTGCAGTACATTGCAGTGAATCAGCTGGATGTAAATGAACTTGTAGCGAAGAAACAAAACAAATCAGGAGGTGCACTGTTGTTCAGTGAATAGGTAGAGGGTTGCATTAACGCATTAAAGCAGAGAATAAGGTTGTGTGTGTGTGTGTGTGTGTGTGTGTGTGTGTGTGTGTGTGTGTGTGTGTGCATGTGGAGGAGCTATCTTGGGAAACGCTGATATGATACAACCTCGGTGCCTGAGAGCGAGCATGGTAGTCTGCATTCGGTGGGGAAGACAATAACAGTAAAAAGCCTCAGGACTGAAGTGCTTCAAGAGGATGTCGAAGGCTCCAGGTATAAGTAGAAGTAATTGAGTGAGGGATGGAGGGGGGTGGGGGTGGGGCCGAAGGACAACGCTTGTCAAAAAGTAGCATGCAAAACTTCCCACCACTGCAGTACAAACATTAATTGGATTTTTTTTGTTCAAATATGTAAAGAAATTTTTTCAGGGTCTTCAGAGAGTCCTCTCAGTTCAGAGAAGGTGGGATCTGTATTGGTGGAATAAATCAACTGTCCTCCCCCAAGTAATCTCTCAATTCGGATTCATGATTGCAGGTGTTACAAAGGTGACCTCCGCTTTCAGAGATTCTCCTCTCGATCAAACACGAACAGATACCAGCCATTGTTATTATTAAACGCTGTGTACTGCGATTACAATTGATTTTTTTTGCTTTTTTTCACAGATTCTGAGGGCAGCAGTTTATTTCATTTCAGGAGTTATGATGTGGAAACAACATAGATTTTGGTTTTGTTTAGGCAGAAAATCATTTTGCACGCCTGGAGCGAAACACAGGAACGCCGTAATTGCAATCACATTTGACTGATGACATCTTGAGCCTTAACAAAACAGCTTTTGTTAATCATACTCGGTTTTTCTTCACAGGAATCTTGGGAAATCTGGGTTGCGTGTCTCCTGTCTGGGGCTCGGTGAGTACATTTAATTAGGATCAGAGGCAAATGTCTAATGATTTCATAAGCATCGAAGTGCAAACTCAACTCATCTGTGTGTGTATGTGTGTGAATGTGAAGAGAGGGAGAATACAGAGCCGGCGAAAGAGCCAAACAGAAGGGCACAGCAGTTTCATTATATCATTTTACCTTATTCTAAACCTCATGTATCTTTCATGCAAACAGAGTCATAAGAGACAACACAAAGCTGTTTGCAGAGTGTTAATGTTTTCCCTCTTAATAATTAATCAATAGCACTGATTTCAGCAAACAAGTTGCTCAATTATCGTACATATCCAATGTACACCAGGGAGTAAACACTCTCATTCATCTCAAAAGAACTGATTTATTTGGTAAATTCTTGTGTGTGTGAGTGCTGGTTGTATCCTCATGTGTGTAAGTACCATGTTGCAGTATGTGTGTTCTCCAAAGACCCAAATAATTTGACAATGTAAAGGATTGATGCAGTTCTCCCTGGGCTGTCCAGCAGACACTGAAGCACATCTGATGATAAAACATCTGTGAATGAGTTAGTTAATAATTTCTGTAGTGATTTTATAAAGATTTAGCCACAGAGCGTCAGCAGCAGGGAGGAACTATCCTTCAGCTTAAAGGAATTAGTCACGAGTCTCAATATTGGCAAGCCTCAGCCGTGCGTTAGTGCCCTTGAGCTAAACATCGATTCCTCCTCGTTTCAGTAGAGGAGAGCAAAGAAAATGAGATCATGTTAAAGCAGTCGAATCTGCGCGGGTTTCTGTGTTTCACCATCTCAAACACATTATCAGATTTCAAAGAAATAGTGCAGCAATTGCATTAAACAAATTTGCTTTCTTTGGAAGTGTTAAACGAGTTGTGGTTTTGCAGGGGCTTACTTCAGGCTACACCTGTGTATCAGTAAACATTATTCAAATGCAGCATTGACTGGTTATTGGTGAGCTGTAGAGGTACTGGTTGACTGATCTGTGCGCACTGTCTTCCCTTGTTTGCAGTCTTGCAGTCAGTGAATGTCAATCAGTATAAATAAGTAAATAAGTAAAGGCTACAATAAGGAAGATAAAAGGCTGTATGTTATGATCATCATTACAGTCTGTGTGTGCGTGAACAAGCATGTGTGCATTCACCTCTGGCAACTGTAAGAGGACCTCACATGACCTGAGACTAAATCTAACCCCGATGTGTTTATTGACAGCTTCGTTGCTGCTATTCTTTATAGAGCCTTTTTTAGCTCTCGACAGACGTCAGGTGCTGTCTGACCATCTGCACTAACCAGTTTGACGCTTAAAGGAAAGAATGAGGAAAAGAAAGGTTAGGCCAAGCAGCATGGCAGGCCTCCAGTGGGGGTATTATTTTAAAATGTTGGGAGGAAAATAAGGAAGTGAAAAACAAACATGAACCCAGGTGCATGTCGTTTGACAGCTTCAGAGAGGACAAACATTTGTTTACTGTAGCAATGCGTTGAACACCTGTTCTCCAGCTGAACAAGTAAACAGAGAAGTTAACTCATAACTGGTCAGTTTAGCATTTCTCTGTGGGATTCATTGTTTCACTTTGGAATCAAGTGGCAGATAATATTTTGATAGATTTTTTTTTTCACTTGGCAATTACCAGTTTACAAAAATCAGGATGAGCCCACATCGATCTGCAGCTACAGTTCTGGTGCAGTTGGCTACAGATTTAACACCAGCTTCTGCATTATTTCTTATTAGTGGGAGATGACAAGCAGCATGTGACAGTATCAGGCACCAGAAGATTGGGAGGAGAATATAAAAATTCTAAAAAAAAAACTGTATTCATGCCATGCTGTTTGAGGAGGAACAGAGCATGGCACT
Organism: Amniataba percoides; assembly: GCA_037176925.1. Lineage (NCBI taxonomy): Eukaryota > Metazoa > Chordata > Actinopteri > Centrarchiformes > Terapontidae > Amniataba > Amniataba percoides. Next base: position 13,155,769 of record JBAJHX010000062.1, read on the forward strand.
GTTCTGGTTAAATATACGTATACGCAGGAATATTGCACATCATTTCAGTTTAAGCATGTTTATTTATTTTACTTTATTAGCGTGTTATTGTATGTAGAGTTCATACAGTAGACTCAATGGTTCACTGAGCTGAAGTTCTCTCTTAAAAAATGTAAATAAATAGATAAACAGTATTTTACCAATTTTATCATGTGTTGAAATCTTAATATATTATCCTGTATCATCGGCATATAACTGGATCTTTGGGACTCACTAAATAATGGTGTCTCCTATAGCTCCCTGTGGGATGCCAGAATATGAGCAGTAGTGAGAGCAATAGATTAATGACAACAATTTATTAGTAATAGCTTTGAAACAGCTATTACTAATAAAGGCTCTTTATTTTGATAGACTCTGGTTATGGACCTGGGAAATATGAATGCTCTGTGAAAACAAATTTACTCATAGAAACTCAAGATAATGTGCACACAAGCAAGAATTGACAGTAACAGACACAAACACCTAAAGCTGCTATATATAGAATTCTCCTACATTGGCACCCTCCAGTAGCTGGCCGCAACGCTTACCACGACTGAACCATTTGTCTTTCTGTTGTCTCTTTTAATACATACAAAATCTTGCTTTAATAACAAAGGAATCCTACACATAGGGAGTTTAAACCCAAGAAACTCACACTACAGTTAACCTTTTCTCTTTCAACCTATCAACACTCAACCTTGACATTTAGCTGTGATGGCTCTAGGATCATGGTGTTTTGTCATCTGTCCATGTCAAAATGTCAATGTTATAATTAATGTATGACTAAAAGGGCCTGAGTGTGTGGTCTTACATGCAAAAGGTCTTGTATGTTCTCTGTTTCTTCCAAAACTTTGACTCTGACATTTCCTTCAACAGGCACATGGGTAACATTTGGAGGTCAGATCTCTGATGAGGTAAGTCTAATCCATCATTCAGCTGTCACAGCTCATGAGCAGATGCTGGATTTCATTATCATAGATGCTGCAAACACAGCTAGAAAGCAGTTGTGATATCATCCAATTTGTGACTCCCATGGGAACAATTTAGTGTAACTGGATGTAAAATTGTGTCAGTTTGAGATAACTATAGTAATCATTCTAGCATCAATTTCCAAACATCACAGAAAGCTGTTTAGCCCCTGTTGGCTCTACCAAGGCCAAGTGGTGAGGCCTCACTCCTCCCTGTCACAAGTTATTAAGTGGCAGCCTCCTCCAGTACCTTGATCTGGCCTTGAAGGGGGGAAACCACAGCACCGGGGGACTGCCTGATGATCACTGAGATCAACTGACAAAAGCAAAGCCACCAGAACCGAACAGGAGCCGAGTACAGAAAGAGAAAGTCATCATGACAAAAATTGCTTTCCCATGTAAGGCTCTGAGTAAACTGCAGGCGCAGGAACTAGGTCAAAATAGTCTGGGAAATATTTTGAGCAGTAAACAACTTTAATAAACAAGCAGCCTGTACAGTTTTCCTGGTGATGCGTAACTCAGCGGCAAACAGATTTACTCTCCTCGAGCTTCATCTGGGAATTTCCTAGCTCAACCTTTTTGATGTGCTATTTGGGTAATATTTATTTATGTATATTGTACCACACTGAAGTCCATGAGAAGGAACTTTCCTTGTCTGTGTCAGGTGGCAGAGCAGCTGATGACTATCGCCTATGAGAGCGGGGTCAACCTGTTCGACACCGCTGAGGTCTACTCCGGGGGGAAGTGAGTGATGTCTCTGATTTGTTATCTATCAAATCCAGAGCATTTTTCTGGGACTGTCAACTCTTTTCTCCGTAGCCTATAAGATGTTAAAAACGTTTAGACGCAGACCAGGAATTATTCACCTGAAGAGGCCAAAACCAAAGGAAGCCTGGACCTTAAAGTGATTTGCATAATCTTATTCGTCACTGGAGGCTCCCCATTATGTTCACAGCTCAATCTAACTTTACAGACCTGGACATTGTCTCGGTGAATAATGTGGGACACGCTGTAACTGTATGGGATGAATATTCATTTCAAGGTTGCTGGTGAAATTCAGGCATACAATCACAAGAGGCATTTATCCTTTATCTTGAACTGCTTCTGGTTTTTAATCAGGTATTCATGCTGTAGATGTGTGGCAGATAACATTCACGCTTACATGCAGCCTGAGATATAATCTCATCATCTCCTTGCATACTCCTTTCTTTACAGAGCAGAGATAATCCTGGGAAACATCATCAAGAAAAAGTGCTGGAGGTAAAGTACAGCCTCTTAAGAGTTGAAATGTGTTCCATGAATAGGTTTAGGATTACGTTTGCGCGTATTACACACCACATGGCCAAATACGTGCAGACAAAGAAGATATGTTCCCATATCTATGCTCCCAGTAGGTGTTACCAAAGGTGTTCAGAGCTGTCTGCAAGCCTGACAAGTTCTTTCAATCAGAATACCATTCTATATGGACCTCAGTTTGTGCACATGGAAACTCAACTGTACCCTTTTTTGTGACTTAAATAAAACAAGAGATCTATATATGAGATAAAAGTTTCTAGTTTTTCAGAAGAAAAAAGAGGAGAAAATTTGCTAAATGGGGAGATGCATTCGGTTTTAACTTTGCACTTGTGTGCGTATGATGGCTGTCTCATGAATCCTGTTTCTATCTGGTCATAAACCAAAGTCTAGAAAAATAAAAATGTGAACCAATGATGGCTCTAGATGAAGGTCTGGAGATAAAAGTTATTATAATTCTAATTCTTCCACTGACACTATGAATGTTTTAAATTTTACAACAATCCATCCAATATTTGATGAGGTATTTCAGAAAAATAAAAATGTCAACCTGCTGATGATGAGAGAAAATTACGAGCTCAAGAAAGTAATTACAGGATTCATTGTCCATGTACTGTGAATGTCCATCAAATATCTGATAAGTGCTAAACTAACTAACAGAACGACACTGAGCTATCTGAGCTATGGCTGAAAAGAATAATTTTTTCTCATTCCTCCAGTCATCGTATGATCAATTATCGTGTGATCCCTTAAATTTAGACCCTTTCATATATGTTTGCTTTTGAGTTGAGGTGGTGGAAGGTACTGCCCATGAAACCTATTCATAATCTATGTGACCATGTAAAAAAAACAAAATTTCCACTGTTGTTGGTTCTTAGTTGAAAATGCAAACAGGTGCTGCTGAGGATGAGCTCATATCTGCCTCATAGAAAATTTCAGTTTTATACATCTATACTGCACACAGTGCCACACTGCAGTGAAAAAACTCGGTTATGTGTGTCGTCCTTCTCGACAACTCATGCCAGCTCTCTATGCCTTCACCTCAACTCTGGATCTGTTATTAAATTATAGATCATTCAAGCATGGGGGATTTCATAGTGAGGGAGCTATCTTGTTAGAGTTCAGAGAAAATAGTGCCTCTGTGATTCTTATTATCCAGACTACAGTTACATATTTGAAAAAGCAGTGCAGCCCATCTGCCACACGGCAGGACAGAAGGTCAGTGAAGGAGACTTTTATCATTATGAACAACAATAAATGTTCTGGGTGTGTATATCCGCGCAGGCCTGAGCAGGCTGACATACATACAACTTTAAAGTGCTTTTTTTATGGTCTTTTGATCTGTCTGTCTGTCACCCCTCAGGAGATCCAGCCTGGTGATCACCACAAAGCTCTACTGGGGTGGAAAGTGAGTGTGTGCATGTAAGCAAGTGTGTGTATGTGTGTGTCCTGCATGTGCCTTTCCCCTCCTCAGATGTTGGAGGGGCCATCTCACCAACAATAGGTCACACATTAAACTAATTGCCTCCAGCTACAGAGTGTGACATGGGATCAATTTTTTTAAAAACCTAAAGGCACGCAGACGTGGAGGATACACTCAAAAAATGACATGGCCATGTTCATACCCTCTCTTGCCTCACGTCATATGTCTGCTCAGCCTTCTCGCCAAACTGCCAAGAGTCATATCTGCTTCTTCTGTCAAACCGAAGTATTCTGCTCTCAGTCTGCATTAGTCACATTCGCTCTGTTTCTAAAAGTCTTCAGCATCGCACTGAGGGAAGCAGAAGTTCCACAAGTAAATGCACCTTGTTCTCTCTGTAGGTCAGTAGGGTCGGGCCCGGGTGCGATTGTATACGTTTAATTTAAGCTCATCCTCTCAGACTATCGTCAAGGTACCAAGTCTCAGTCTCCACAGCAGATGGATTAGAGAACAACTACTTAACCCCCCGCTGAGCGAGCTATGAGAGTGCCTAAGGCGCCTGTCAAGCATCTCAGTACAAAAACATACAGTAGATCTGCGCACTTTACTCTCTGTTGCACTTCCTCTTCCTCAAGTCTTTTGCACAAAAGTTTAAAAGATCTGGCAACATGGAGGAGGGACTGCATGTTTTTGTGATTGTTATATATTATTATAACCCTGAGCAGGCTGGAACTCCACAGGAAGAAAGGAGGCGGAGAGCCAAAGTGTGAGATAAAGCAAGGACAAGATAAATAGCATCAACTGAGCGAACCGAGAAACACTGGAGCGGTAATAAAAGAAAGAACTAAAGTGGAAAAGGAAAGTGCAGGCATGGGGAAAATCTGAAAGTGACTAAGTAAACACAGGTGATGTTTCTGACAAATCACCAAAGCGCGGTAAGCATGTTTTTTGCAGGTGTTTTGGTTTCATGGCCCACAACTTCCCTGATTTGGGGAATGTTTACACTTTTTACACGTTTTTACTCTCGCCAGCCTCGTTTACAGACAAACCAGCAGCTTTTTTCAGCCAAACAGTTCTGAAAAAAAACACTATATGCTCAGGTCAACATGTCAGACAGAGTTGGTGACTAGTTAGTCACATGGTTGAGTATTTAGCAGTAACTGAGCCACATATTTATCTCAGGAGGTGGTGGAGAACCAAACAGATCTAAATAAGAGTGAATATCAGACCTAGATTCGTCAAAATGGGCAACTGCTTGCTAATTGAGTCAGATAACAACTTTATAAGTTTGTGTTTTTAGCTTGTTGTACAGCCCACAAGTAGCCAGAAAATCGATTATCGATAAATGTGGGTTTAAGTATATATAAAAATACAAAATATAATGTAAAAATACAAATGTAGTATACTGCAGAAAATCCAGGGGTCCTGCATTCACAACTGAAAGCCATAAATGTGCATCAAAAGTACAGCATGGCTCCTTTCAGGCTGCTTTAAATTACCGATACATCCACCTGAAGGAGGCATTTTTTTTGCTGCAGATGGTTGACGTGGTGGTATGTCAAAATATTATACTCTGAAGATTGGCTGCCTCTGTCAGATAGAGGAAGCGCCTCCTCTGCCTACAGAACTATATAAGAAACAGTACGTGTTTAGCCAGTGAAATGTTTAGCATGGTGTTATATTTCAGAACTCCCTAAACAGTGGAATAGTTGTACTATAAGTGCAATAAATCAAGTGTGAGTGCCTGCACATAAATACTGTACCTGAGAAAAAAGTACTGCATCTAAAAGCTATATATTCAACTAAGTGCTTGGCCATTTCTTACCTCGCTATGTACTCACCTGCAAATCACCAGAACTGTGCTGACTGGGAGGCCATTTAGTAATTCAGTGCTAAACAGGACAGATAGTGACACCAAGCTTGTGTGTGTTTGCCCAGACGCTCTGCACAGTTTGTTCTATAGCTGTGGGCCCACTGCGGAGCATCGAGTGGGTTTATTTCTCTTCAGTGATTTGTCGGTAGTTTCTTACGCATGCTCTTGTTTGGCGTGTTTGACGATCGGTTCGCGAGAGCCGTGCGTATGGGCGCCATTGTGCATGTGTGTGTCGACACCCTTGTCATGCCCTTCTTCCTTCTCCTGTTGCAGAGCTGAGACGGAGAGGGGCCTCAACCGAAAGCACATCATCGAAGGTAACAAGTCGATTGCCTCTCCTCCGCTTTGTCCTTCACATCACCCCATCACTCAGGGCCCCCGCCGCATTCCTGTAATCTCCCTCTTTTATCTCTTTTCCTCCCCCTTCTTTCTTCCTGTCTGTGTCTTCTCTCTGCTCTTTGATTTGTCTCAGCGTGCTCAGCCAGCTGAATTTGAAAGTTGTACCAGCCAATGGCACATCAAATCCTGACAGATGTTTTGTCTTTTCGGTTGTAATACCTTTACAGGTGTCTTTTTTTTTTAAGGAAGCAGTTGCTTCACGATGGAGCGCAAAGTATACTTTTTCTTCAAACACTTCGCTCCTCTTTTAATCCTGCTTTAGAAAAATTAAGACCTTTGCTCAAGCTTATAATACCACCTTTCTCATACTGTTGGCCTGATCCACCATGCCTCTCCACAACTCGCCATCAGGTCCACAACGCAATGCACCTCCTGCAGTGACTCAGCTCTCTCCCACGTTATTAGCATTCAGCGCAGCCTCTGCAAGTTTCACCCCCCAAACAAGGGAAGGGGAATACACTTAGAAAGGGCTGGAGGAGAAAGGCACAGAATGAGAAAGAAAGAGAGAGCCTGGAGGAAAGGTGGCAATGCCAATTAGCTGACAGCGGTTTAGTTGGCCACATGATTGGTAGAATCCGTGAGTGGAGGGTGCAGTGTCCCTGTCACCGCTGGTTTGGCACATGTCAACCCAGGCTAATGAATTGGGTGAGTCCAACACCTTCCTTAGTACTGGATGTACGGCCCACCACAAGCCAGTCAGTGCATCATTTGATTGGTAAAGTGACGTTTACTGGGTACGATTGGGGTGTCAAAACTTCACGATCAGTGTCAGACATCAGTGCTGGTAAACTTTGAGGTGACAGTACAAGGACTTGTCAGAGTCTCTCCTGCAGCCAGCACGCGTCTTTACCATTTTCCTCACAGGACAAAGGAATTCCTTGACAATTTCATCATTTCAAAGGGACTTTCGTGGAACGCATAATTAAATGCATTATTCATCGCAGACGCCATTAGAATAGCTTTGTTGTTCAGCATCTTTTTTTTTTTTTCAGTTCCAAAAATAGACTCCCTTCCCAGCCAGTAAACTTGAGCTAATCCACGAGACAGCGGAAAGTGCTCACAATGACGGTGCAGGCTCCGATTAGGATCCATGTAATGGGTGTTTCTGAGATCGCGGGAGTGCAGATGACAGAAGAAGGAATAAGAGGTTGGAGCGGCAGTGGGGAGAGCATAACTCTCAGCTGGGATTAGCGGGCGATGATGAAGCCCCTGGCACTAATCTGCCACGCACACTCACACATGCTCAAGAGCGCCAGAGTGTCTTTTTGCCGTGTCTCTCTATTACTCTGCTGTCCTCCTTTGTGACAGTCTCCTGTGTTCGCTTTTCATCTTTCATCTGGTCCTCTCTCTTTGTGTGAATGGAGGCCGATTTGCTCACAATGCTTCGTTGCCATCTCTTATCCCCTCTTCAGTGTACAGTGTCTCACACCCAACAAACACCGAAAGTCGATCGAGAGAGATAAAAATGAGCGTGACCTTTTTCCTCATTCCCTAATCCCTCGTCTTTCTTATCGTCTTCTGAGCCTTAGTTCCTGCTCCACCTGTCAACCTGTGCTCTTTCAACAAAGATTTTCTTACTGGAAGACAGTGGCGTGATCTCAGCTTGACACTGTTTGGAAGCCTGAACTTTAAGAAATATACTACATTGTTTTGAATAAACAATGGGAAGAGTCCAGTTGATACTGAATTTCATATTTGATTGTCACAATTGTCATTGTGATTTTGCACTTTGATTCATGATTTTTTTTTTTTTTAGCCATGAGTTATTTAAAGCTAGAATATGAAAGTATTGCTGTAGAGTAGCTTCTCTGTCTAAATGCTAAACTAACAGTTTCTACTGTTTAGCATCTTCCCAAAATACTGATCTATTACAAAGCGTAACATGCTGATTGCTCACAGTGCTACTGTCTTCCCAAATGAGCAGTAAAAAGGGAATTTGCAAAACACAGAATTGGACCATTTATTATTTTCTTTTCTCATGTTTAATTTAGGAATAAAAACAAAGACTACATGATTTCATTTTTCATATTTGGTTTTTAAACAAGTAACAGATTTATGTTGTTTTTTATTGTTAAATTACAAATGAATTACAGATTATCTGATGTTACTCTGATCCAGGAAACATAAGTGTGATTGATTACATAAAGAATGGCTGAATTCCAGTCAGGGTTAGGGTTTTCAGTTCAGTTCTTGTTAAGCTCACACACTCGCTCTTATGACTTACTGGGACATTTAATGGAGTGGAGCCAGAATTAATGTTAATACTTACTGTGCTTTTCCTGCACCAACCAGTCGAACTGGAACTATAAAAAAAAGGCCCAGTTACAGCTTGTTCATCATGCTGAAACTTGTCTTTCATCATAGTAAAACTTATCCCTTTGCTCACTGTAAAGAAACTATGAATTAGGAATAAAGTGATATAAAATAAATTGGGAAAGAAATCTAAGATTCACTTTAACCTGCAACACATGGAACAATTCCTTGTTCAGAAGTACAGAATTTTCTTTGCAAATAATGTAGGATTTTGTGGTACCTGCACTAGATAAACCAGGCTAAATATGACAACACAGATTCACGTGCAAGCTGGATCAAAAAATGTGGCAGACCAGATGCAGTTGGCAGGCCTCGAGTCACATGTGGTCAACTGTCGCTTTGCCATGTTTATGTTGACCCCCCTTATTTTTTAACTTATTTTTTATGAGAGTTCATTCATGGTGATATGCTCTCAAAGAAATATTGTCAAGTTGTGCAGTTCCCCTCAGCACTGTGGAGCTTTATAGCATCTTCTTGATTATTATTTTGGGTTCTCTGGCTCCCAACTTTATTGTCTGTTTCCAATAGCATCATTTTCAGCGTAAATGCTCGAGAAACACACACACTACAGTATGTACCCAGCACCTAATGGCTCCAAATTAATATTAATGTTAATCTGTATCTGCTAGATGTGTAAATAAGCAATTGTTTACTGAAAATTTGATGGCCAAATGGCCAAAAGTGAGTGTGAAGTGTAAAGTCATTCCTATAGCGTGTCTACCTAATGGTGTTGAATAACAAGAATTGGAGGGAGAACATGGACACTGTGATTATCTCTCTTCCTCTGCAGATCCAGGCCAGCACATTCATGTCCAAAGGTGTCAAGGGACAAGATAATCTACTTGCTAGCATGTCTAAATGATACTGTAGTAAGTCTGGTATTAGCAGGAGTATTTATGAGTGAAAGGATGATACCCAGGGTTTGTGTGGGCTTTATAAGTCATTATTCCAAGTCATTGATGTGTTTACATTATGCTTGGAATCACAGCAGAAATGCTCAGTGCCCGTGATTGATTTTGACTCACTTCATCTGCGTCTTTCTCTTTTCTCCTCTCTCGCTCCAGGTCTAAAGGGCTCCCTCCAGAGGATGCAGCTTGAATACGTGGATGTGGTTTTTGCCAACCGGCCAGACAGCAACACTCCCATGGAAGGTGAGTGATTGCTGACCAGACCAGAGGCCTGGAGCATGAACAATACATGTTATTCTGTAAGATGAGAAGGTTAGAAATACTGACAAGCCCACTGTCGTCAATGGACTGGCAACCTTTGCCTTTGAACAAAGGGCTTTGTCTTTGTGGTTGAACGTGTGTTTTTGACACACACATACATTTCAAGTAATCGGACAATCCTTCCTCATCTCTCGTCCTCTATTTTAGTCTACAACTTTCCCTCGTTTTTTCCCTCTGTCTCTGTGGGATGGCTGGTTTCCACAGGGTCTCTGAGCTGCACCCGCTCCCAGCCCTCCCTGTTCTTCAGAAGCAGGATTATCTGCCCCCCCCCAGGGGAAGCTGGTGTATTTTTGGGCTGGTCTCACTAGATACAAGCCATACTACACGCTCTATTCCTTCAACACTTCTCTAGCGCTGCCTTTCCCACACATCTACCGTATGTCGCCCTTTTACACACTTCCAGTTTCTTCCACAATGACTTCTGCTTTGTAATGTGGCCATCACAGATACTTGGGCTCCTCTTCTGTGCTATCAACCCTCACCCACAGGTATTGTTTGGCTGGAAGGATGGACTCTCACTGGGCTCGCTAAAATATTTTCCAATCCCCCCCTCCCCCTTTGCCCCCCATGCTTTCCTCCCTGTGGGCCAGAAGAACACGGGAGGCAAATCTGTCATACTTATTATTCCTGGGGCTTTGCTGTCACCGGTAGTACTGGTGACTGGCAGGCAGACCCAGCGGCCTGCTCTGTCAGACTGCCTAGTAACCCGTCTCTGCAGACAAAGTCACTTCACAATTGACAACCGATGTAGAAAAGTCTAATCTGATTGACTGACTGATCGCGGGTCTGACAGGATGATAAAAACTGAACAGAGACATGCTGTGATAAATAAAAAAAACAGACAAATATAAAGATAGATAGCATTCAGCAGCTCTGCAACATAGTCCATCCATTAATCAGTGTAAAACATGGTGCATGTTTTCTTCATCCTTCATTACAGTGCAGCAAGGCCACTGTCATAAATCACCGCGCAGAGGGTCAGTCACTTTTAACAGCTGGAGAGAGCGTGGCGCTGCATGCACAGACCCACACAGTTTGTGGATCCTCCTGCAGTAACACCGAGATAGCTTCTCTTTGGGGAAGCGGCAGCGCCAACATGCAGCTTCTTCATCTCTGCGGGCACTTGCACTTCATCTGACCTCTTACGTACATGTCTATGATATCGATTCGCACACCCACGTGGCTCCTTTAAACTCTAAACAGGATTAACCGCAACAACTCAGTGCACAATAAAAACCCCACTTGAGCTCCAAATTCCTTCTTGTAAGATGGGGATGTTAAGCCAACTAACAGGTGTGTGTGCGCGCATTTGTGTGGAATCCGTGTTTGTGTTTTGTTCTCGTGACTTTAACAGCTTCCGACTTTGTGTGAGACAACGCGTGTCCCCTTGGGGACAAAAAAAGTGATGTCATGGCTGCAGAGTCTCCCTTTGTTACTGTCACGGCTTTCCTTCTCCCGTCCCCTCGGCCTCTTCTTTGTGTTTCTCTTTTTCTCCCCCTTACTTGTTCTTGACTTGCTTTGTCTTTTGGCTCGTATCTAGAGCAAAAAAATTAACACACCCAACTTGTATTACAAATATCCAACTTCCTCCTTCCTTTCCTGACTCCCTTTTCACCATGCTCGACTGCTCTTTACGGTCGCAGCTGTCACTTACAGCGATGAGAAGTGGTTAAAGGCCGAGCTGGAATTTCATCTCACATGTTGCCAAATAGTGTGGTTCATAAAGTGCGCACATTACTGCAAATATGATGAGAAGGTGCCTCAAGGAGCAGCATCTGTGCCATTGTCAGCTCATTGTTTTAATAGGCCTAGCATAGCCCGCAGAGCAAACTGTCCAAGTTTCTGCACAATGTTACTATCCAGTCACTCAGCATCATTTTTTTTATTTGACAGAGCAATATGGAGCAAATTGAATCCATTCAATCAACTGAATGTGAAAAATGAAAATCCCCCCGGACAGAGTGAGTAAAGAATCAGATACCCAGGCAGAGGAAAAGAGCCGACATGGCATCAATAAATAGACTTTATAACAAACCCTCCGGCCAAGGATTTTTCACTGGAGAGCTAACGAAATGGTACTGCCGCAGCATACCAAACACAAACCCAACGCCACTCAGTCAGGACATTCCCTCAAGTGCCAGGATATCACCTCTCTCCTCAAATGTTCAGCAATAAAGAGCAGCATGCAGGATGATCTCACCCACTCACTACCTCAGTACTTATCTTCCTTTTGGCTGCACATCCTTTCCCACAATGATGGAAGAAAGGAAGAGAGGGCTTCATTAGCTGCCGAACATCTTCTGTAGCTTGACACTGATCAACACTCCCCCCCACCCCCACCCAATCATGGATGAAGGAAGACAAACATTAGCTTCAAAATGAGCAATGCCTCCCTGTACTGTGACTCTCTGGAAGACATTTCATCTATGTAGACACCTGCCCAGACAAATACGGATATCAGTATGCTTACTTTCACACTCAGTGCAGAAGGGCACAGTGATACCTGCTGGTTGAAGTTGACCAAATGTTCCCGACTTGGTGGCACGTTGCTGCTGTGAGAGGACAGGCTGATACTGGCCGGCAGCCAGGCAGTTTGGCAAATTTGCAACAGTGAGTTGATGCTTTTATCACACAAACAGGATTTTATTTATTTTTCTTTCATGTGCTTACACAAACAGAACGCGCACACACACTTTATTGACTCTGCTACGATGATCTGAAATGTAAAATGATCAGTTCTAAACAATATGCTTTTTCACATTCTTGCAGAGAGCTAATCTCATATCT
>JBAJHX010000062.1:13173963-13215853 GCA_037176925.1 Amniataba percoides
CAGCCATGTCGCTGCGGACCGAGGCTCATTTTGGCTGCAGAAGTAAAGGGGACACTATCTGTGTGGTGCCCGACCTCTCTTCCTCTGATCTCCTGGAGGATGACTTTGACCTGAATAAATCCTACCCGTGTGCTCAGAGGCCGCAGTACAAGAACAGTCTGCTGGCACTGCAGCGTCGTTATTACTCCGGTTCACTGACAGGTGACTGCAAATGATTTGGTTGTGAGTGTTAGCAGAGCATTAAAAGATGTACCAGTCGACACACAGTTAATCCGCAACAGTTTCTATTACCCTTTAAGCAATACATGCAGGTTGAATTAGCTGATTTCTGTATTTTTGATTTACTTAATTAAATTATTTAAGTTTGGGGCTGTTTTCTGTACAAGCTATTTAAAGACACCCCTTGGGTTAATATGGAAATATGTGTAGTTGCAGCCCTGGTTTATAAGGATGAGAATGAAACTTTCTTTTATAATTTGTCCCCCTTCTTTTTCTTACAGGTGATCGTTTAGATGTCTGCACATCTGTTGCAGCAAGAGACCACCAGATCTCTAGTTTACACCGTGGCGCCCGAGTTTCTGCTCTTTCCCTGCCACACCCATCCACAGTGTCAGAGACAGAGGAAAACTTGTTGAGTCAGTTAATGTCTGGAGGTTTTGGCCTGCCAGGATCCCCGTCTGCCCTGAACCCAAACAAAGTCATTCTCACTGTCAACCATAACACCAAAGAGGTGCTGTGTGTGCCCTTAAAGTGAATCAAACAGCACTGCAACCAGAGCATACCTAGAAAATATGTTTTTGTCTTCATGTTTCAGATTCTGTCAGCAAATGAACAGGCCTACAGACTGTTTGAGTGCACTACTAGTGAGCTGATTGGAAAAAAGCTGTCCTCTATTGTGAGAAAAACCAGTCAGGTCCTGGAACAAGCACTGGAAGAAGATTTTCTGCTAGTGGATGGAACTATCACGGCTGTGTCTGGAAAAGTGGTATGAAATATGTTGACTAAAAGCTTAACATACATAAACATAAACATAAACATGACCATATCAGTGTACTATTCAATGAAATGTCTTTTAATGACCTAAATCGCTATGGCATGTGCCTGTGTATGTAAAAAGAGTATGGTTTGTATGTTTAACATGCTGCTTTTTCTGCAGGTGGATGTTGTAACATTATCTGGAGAGGTGCCAGTGTCAGTGTGTACCCACAGACAGTCACAAAATGAAGATCGCTGGATTATCATGATGGAAAATGTAGAAAGGGTATCAGCCTTTCTGTCCTTTTCACAATATGTAAGTATATGATTTAGCAGCCTTAGTAGCTTTCATTTTCTGCAGCTTTGCTGTTTTTTTATGTTTTCATAACTTAATGGTATTGTTCTTATCACATCTTCAAATAAATGCTACTGGGTAAAATATATATATTTTTTTTCTGATCCATTAATACAAATATTTTTGCATTTTTGGTGTAATTTCTAGGGCAGCATCCTAACCTGTGACTCGGTGTTTGCCCAACTCCACGGATACCACCATCCTGACGAGTTAAAAGGAGTGTCTGTTAAGGAGCTAATCCCCTCTTTACAAATTCCCCTCCACAGTAATGCGTTGCCTAAAGTAAGCACACTTTACAACCAAAACAGTCCCAGTCAGCTAAGCAAAGAATCCTTTTCTTAAGCTTTGCTTTCAAATTTCTGTCTACTGATGTGCTTCTCAGACAGTTCAGGAGCACACATAAATGAAAATGTTTCCCACAATGTTTTAAGCTCAGGTATTTCTGTAAATCTGTCATCTTTGCTTCTTCCTCTTTCCTTCAGATGCTGAGGGTTCAGAAAGTGTGTGGAAAAAGCAAAGGGGGTGCATCAGTCCCACTGTGCATTAAACTTCAGGGGGCAGTCGTATGTGCAAGGCCCCAACACCAAAACAATTTGACTGGTCGCGCCTTCCCCACAGACAGTCTTGAAGGACTGGATGAACCAGACGAGTGCAAATCAGAAGGCTCAAAGCCTGAACCCTCTTATGAGCCTCATGGAAAAGATCCATCATCTGGTAAGGTGTTAAATTTGTAAAAGAAAATTAGGTTGCAGTCTAATGCTAGGTCAGAGAGGGATTAAAAACACCCAGTTTCATTTTGGAGAAAAAGACACATAATCCACTGTCTGTTGTGCTGCTCAAGCATTCTATATCTCCTGCCGTATATACTGTTCAGCCTTTTACAATAAGAAAACTACACAGAAGCTAGACAAGCTCATGTAAACCCTGATGGAAAAGTAATGAAAATCTGAAGAAACGGGCAAACACTGATTTAAGAAAAGGAGCAGCAGTAGAGATTAATCCAACCAACAGGAATGTAAACAACATACACAGCCTATTGCTGGCCTGTGAAAATCACTTCTCTTCAAATATTGTAATTTTAAATGTTTGAGAGAAATCTAATCATTTCATTTTCCTCAGTGATATGAGACAATTCTCAAACTTCTTAAGTTGATTAACCATTTAAATACAAACTGACTCATTTACTCATGTTGACCATTTGTAGGACCTTTGTTTTTACAGGATAGTGACAACTTAATATAACCCATGTTCATTATGTGCCATATGGTTCTTGTAATGTAGTTTTGCGACTAGTCTCCTTTTTGTTAATGTTCTTTTTCCTGAAGCATTTTCTCATCTAACTTCTTGAGTGTGTTAGTTGAATAAAATCCTCTTTAATATTTGCTTGTATATCCTGTCTAATGTACAAAATAAACTCTGCTGGTGAAAAAATTTCATTACTGAATATTTACGCTAAAAACTGTTACTCATCATCATATGGTAATCTAGTGGACATGCCGTAACTAATCACACATCCTCATCCTCTGTCTCGACTCCTGCAGAGATCAAAGTGGACAGCACTGCCCTTTCTCCCAGCCCTGCACTGGAGTACTCTGGAACTGTTTGGGTGTTTGCTCCTGTGAGCGGTCTACTCCTGCTCCGTCCCGACGGCTCAATCCACAGCATCCACAACCACCTGGCCCTCAGTCTGTTCGGCTACAACAAGGACGAGCTGCTGAAAAAGGTCAAACGACGTGACCGGCTGAACAAGGCTGTTTGGATTGTTGACAGTACCAGTTCTCACGCCTGTCTCTGCCTCTTTGTCATCAACAGAGTGTCACCTATCTGATGCCCGGTTTCTATGGATGGATGTCTGACTCTGACAGACAGGCTTGCCCCTTCTCTGATTCTCAAGCAGAGGCTAGTAAACATACAGCCTCATCCAAAATTTCAGGGAAATCTGGTAAGCATTAGTATGTATTTCTGATGTGTACAAGATATCAGAGTGTTAGCTGTCTGAATATGCATTGATACATTGAAACAATATATTTTAATGGTGAAAATGTGTTAAATTGTGAATAAATACAGGCTTACAAACAGTGTGTTTTTTACCATATACACCCCACAATGGTGTCCTGTGCTAATGCTGCTGTGTTTTTTATTCCTGTTGTGTTTTTTGTTTTTTTTTTTTTGGTTTTTGTTTTGTCATAGCGTGTTATGATTTTACATGTATATGTATTGTAAAAATGTTACATATGTATGTATATATGTGTGATTTCATTATTTCTTTCATACACTCACATGTAGACCCCTCCTCACTGGTGGCTGGTGATATGGCCATGGTGCAGCACGCTTTCCAGGGACGAACCTCCACAGGGAGAGGCAGGATTTTCACTGGAAGCAGCAACAGGCTGGAGAAACAGAGCAGTGCTTTGTCTACCCTTTCTCCTCCTGCTGTCACCTCCACACGTGTAGTTATGTAAGTAACAATCCCTGTAGTATATGTTCTCGTTGTGATATGGCACGAGTTTTTTGTACTCAGTAACTCACACACTTCACCTTACCAAAGAAAAATTGACTTGAATATGTCAGAGCTGCACAGAAAATGATATTCCCGCAGACATTAGAATTCTTAGTAGCTTGAATCGGTGCTTTGTGTTTTCACAAATAATGGTCAGACAAAAGCTGCTGCAGGAACATCCAGGCACCTAAAAGCAGCAGACTGCATGTATATTTAATGTGCCTTGCAGTAAATCTGAAAACAACAACTCTATGGTCAAGCCTGATACGCTCTCTGTGAATGTAACCAGTCAGTATTTCTACTAATAAACTAAAACACTGTTTAAGTTACAGCTGTACCACTTTTTTATCTTGATCTTTTGTTTTCTTTGCAGAGTTTTTCAATCTGGATCATAATTGTTTAGGTGTTGCAATCTGGTATTATTATTATTATTATTGTTATATTATTATGAGGGTTTCACATTGTGGTTCAGCCTTTCTTAGAACAAACACATCAAATTATCTTAACTGTGGAATGATAATGGAATATTACATTTCAGATTTGGATCTACAATACATAAATACCCCTCTCTTTTGCCATCTATTGGAGAAATGGAGTCTCTGCATGAAAATATATATTGATTTACAGCATACAGGGACTTTTCCAATTTTCAGGTTTGGTGAAGGAGATGAATGAGAGGCACCAAGAGAGAGAGTGCGTGTGTGTGGGTGTGTGGGTGTGTACAGCAGACGTGAGGAGAAATATTAATATGGTGCTTCTGTAGTGATATGTCATTTAGTACTCTGCCAAGACAAGAGAAATCAATACTCTTGTAATTAAACATAAATCATGATTACTACAATAAATGACACCTGTAGTTGTGCATTTTTGTGTGATTTAATTATTTTTACAGTGTGCTACATGACACTTAACAAGTTAAAATGTTACCTATTTAATACTTGACTAATTGCTTGATATGAAACATTTCCATCATTTTTCACACAATTTTTATTACCTGATTTCCACCACTCCCACCTCCCTTCCCAACCCAGAACTTTGCCTTTCTTGTATAATTATTACATTCTTATTTGACCCTGATTAGCACAGCAATACTCACTAATGTACTAATACTTCTTTCATCAGGATGGATGACACTACAGAGCTGATGAAGGAGGCAGCCCGGGTTGCTCTCTGCAGCATCCAGTTAGACAGTGCAGACACCACTCAGGCACTCCTCAAGACATTTGCCTGGGTGGAACCTCCAGATGAAGACACCTTCTGCATGGGTCCCGCCGGGCCGCCACACCACGACCAAGAGCTACAGCCGGGCAGTGAGCTTCATAAAAATAATCAACCTGCCATCAACATCATCCCAAGTATGATGGCACTGAACTATTCATAGTTTTTGTGTCTTGTTTACAATTTGAGATTCCATATCAAGCTTTTTTCAAGGTTTTTTAGTTGTAATTTCTATTTGGGTTTTTTTTCCTCTCCAGACATCCCCATTCAGAATGGACATGCTGCTAACAGAGTGGGTGCCACCTCTGTCGATGTAAACAAAGGTCAGTCGGTCCTCCAAGACTCCAGCTTTGAGGTCATCTCACTAGAAAGCAGGTAAATTAAGAAGCTGCAGTTGTTTCTCTTAAAAAACTTTTCATTTACAACATTTCAGCACCAAAATATAACTGACTTTAAACTTATTTAATCCTCCTGTCTAATCTACTTCTAAAGGCTGTCCATCCGTTATGCTAGATAGTTGTATGTTAAAAGACCAGGAATTAAAATCTTTCCCACCATCTATTTTGTTCCTTCAGTGCTTTCAAATAGTTATAACTGCTTATGGATTATATGCAAATGTCCCCAAGGGATAGATAAAATATCTATGTATCTTTATGCTGAAAAGATTTGCCTCTGTTTGTTTTTTGTCATCACTTTACTTAAACTCAATCTCCCAGGTCTTCCTCTGGCTTTTGTGAAAAGTTTGCTGGTCATGGTGGTTCAGATCCTGGACAAGCAGAGGACTCGCGCTCAGCGCATATCGTGGATTCAGCCAGCTGTTTCCTGGACCTCAACAGCAACGGTGATCTTGTGACACGGGCCCTGGTTGACTTGGATCTGAGCGGGAGTGCTGAGCAGCTCAACGGTGCAGGGTTCAATGATGATGACCAGCACTCCATGACCTCCTGTGATACAGCTGAGCTCCTGCGCACACCTTCCCCATGCGTGGTGGTGTCTGACCATGAGGCAGAGCCTGTTGAAGGTGGAAACGCAGGTGACGAGGCCAGAAACGGCTCCAATGAAGAAAAAGTGGAAAAATACCAGGGCGAACAGGATCAATGGACAGGTCTCTCTTCAATTCATAAAGACAAGAGCCAAGGGTTCTGCATGCAAATAAACGGTGGAACTCAGTCAATGGCAGACATTCCTGCCACGTCCACTCCCAAGAAACAGAAGGTGAATGGACGCACGCTGTCCTCAGACAACACACGTATAAAAGAGGGTCGATATGAAGGGTGCGCATACCACAGAGATGGCACGAGAGTAGGTCAGTACTACTGTAACTGCTAATCTGTTAATCTGTCTCCCTTAAAACAAATCTACATATCTTGCTACATAAAGAAAAGAGTCTAAGTAGTACCATATTTCCTCTCCAGATGTGCAGTGTGATGTATGCAGGACTGACCTCCCTGACGGAAGCTCCATGTTCTGCGTGTGGATGAGCAGGGCTGGCCAGCAGGGGGCGCTGTTTCTAACAGATCAATCACTTCACGACCAATCAGGAGCCAGTCTAGGAGAGGTTTGTGACAGTAAAAATCTTTATTAATACATTAGCTAAACACGTATTTCTTTATCACAACTGTTGCTTTCAACTCCTCATTCTTTCCTCCTTTTAGAGGATCGGTGAGGTCAGTCATGGGGAGGCACTGCGCTCCACCATGGATCTCGAGCAGTCTCGAGCCTGTGACGGCCAGTTTGAAGAAGAGTACCAGCCTCTTAAAGCTGTGGGCAAAGGAGCCTTTGGTTTTGTGTGGAAGGCAGTAAGACGCTGTGATGGGCAAGAGGTAAGAAAATATTATTAGTACGGAAACATTCATGTATACACAATAAGTATCAATTCCTCTGTAGAAATACTCGACATGACTTGTTGTTTATTCTTTAACTGTATTTTCGAAACGTGCAGGTGGTAGTGAAGTTCATCAGCAAGGCCAGGATAGTGAGCGACTGCTGGGTGGATGATCCCATGCTGGGCAGAGTCAGCCAGGAGATTGCTATACTGACACGAGTGCAGCACCACAATATCGTCAAGGTGGGTCTGGGTTGTCACATCAGAACCTTTTAAAACACAGGGTTTAAAAAAAACTTCATGTATTAGGCTGAATTACTCTGTGTGTGTCATTAGGTGCTGGAGGTGTTTGAGAATGGGAGTTACTTCCAGATGGTGATGGAGAAACATGGAGATGGCTTGGACCTTTTTGAATTCATAGACATGCAGCCAAGGCTGGATGAGCCGCTGGCCAGCTACATCTTTAGACAGGTGTGTGAGTGTTTGTTTGTTTGTTTTTGTTTTTTTTATTTATATCCATGTGTGTGGCCGGAGAATGGCCTCTGAAATATAAAGTGTTCATTTGTTCCTTGTTAAACTGGAGGTTCTGTTTCTTTTAAGCTGGTGGCTGCTGTCTTCCATCTGAGGACTAAGAACATCCTTCACAGGGACATAAAAGATGAGAACATCATCATTGACAAATGTTTCCACATTCGACTGATTGACTTTGGCTCCGCTGCCATGATGGCCCCCGGGAAGCTCTTTTATAATTTCTGTGGTACACTGGAGTACTGCTCCCCAGAGGTGCTTCAGGGAAATCCGTACGTACAACACACCTGTAAATGAGAAGCAGTATTTGTTCCTTTTCCTTTTTTATTTAAAAACAAATAGGAAATTTTATAGTCATCTCTTTTTATAGCTGGTTTATGTTTGCACAGCCCACTCAAAAGCATTAAACCTGACACCAGAATATAGGTCAGAGCACTGCCTTCCAGTCCTGAAAGACTTTTATGACTCATTAACCTTTACGATGTACAATTAAACAACATGTAGCTTCAAGGATATTGATTAAGTTAGAAAAGCTAAACACTAAATTAACTAACAAATAAAATGCTGCTATGTTTTCCTCTTTGTCATGTATGATCTTATTTTAATTGTTTGTGTGGTATCTATTGTAGCTATGAAGGTCCAGAGCTGGAAATGTGGTCTCTTGGTGTTTTGCTCTACACTCTGCTATTCAGTGAGAACCCTTTCTGTGGCGTGGAGGAGATCCTGGATGCCAAACTGAAGCCACCGTTCCCCCTCTCACCAGGTATCCCACTGTTGGCTGCAGATAGTTTTTAATTGAATGTCACACAGAAAAATGACTTTCAGTCACCGGAGACATTTTTCACAACTAAACTTTCTGTTTGTACTCTCTCAGACCTGCACAGCGTGTTATGTGGGCTTCTGCATCCTGAGCCCACTCGGAGAATGACTCTGGACCAGCTGCTGCTGCAGTCCTGGATCAGCCAGCCCATTTCACTGGCAGAGTACAGCTGGACAGAGGTGGTCCTTGCAACTCAGAGAGACCGTGAGTACTTTTTAACAATGACCTGATATGATGAGGTTCCACCTGTGCTTTACAATAGTAGGAAATAGCACCTGACCAGGCTTGTTTTTGAGCATCTGAAATACAAAAGCTAACTGGTGATTATTTTTTGATGCCACGTTAATCTTTGTGTAGAAGTTACCACAAAGTACAATCTGTAGACTGAAGACTGTAGACTGCAAATTAAACATGTGGTAGAGGCTCACATATTCAGGACCCTGTCTTCCTTTTAACAGGCTCACCACAGTACAAGGAATCGAGTCCCAAAATGTACATCAGGCAAGGCTTGTTCCCGGATCAAGATGATGAGTCTCTTCCTGATGATGAAGAGGAGGACGACGATGAGGATGACAGGTTGTCAATGGTGGCCCTGGAAACAGAGCTTCAGAAGTACCTCCATGAGGATTAAAGACTGCATTTAAAGCAAGTGGAGCCCAAACATCCGTCCCAACATTTAGCCTGCAAAGATGACATGAAGTGCAAAATAAGAAAAGGGAAGCTTGTTTTAGGCCAAAACCAAACACTACTTTGTTTAGACAGTCTTTTGGGAAAAATTCATGTTTGCTTTTATGAAGTATACTCAGCTGTCTACTCAGTGTAATGAATATTGTTGTTAAGTGTTGGTCAAAGTATGCTTGTTGACCAGCTTTCTTCCTTTGACTGAATCTATTTTATTTATTCTTTAATTTGAGGGAAATTTTGAGGCATTAAAATGATTCAAAGAGTTCCAGCTTTGAGTGAGTTGTTAAGAGAAACTACAGATAACATGGTTTGACTGAAGGGAATTGTTTTATTGATCCGGCTTTTGTGTTATGATTTTTTATATGATTTTAATCTTGAGTGTTTTAATTAAAAATTGTAAGTATTTACAATATTTTATCTATTTATTTTTATACATCGATAAATATTTTACCACAAACTTGTATGTTTTTATATTTATAAGAATAATAATTAAGGAATTGTCTGTTAATCACAGCTGTAGGATGTTTTTGTTTCTTATGCAAACACTAAATGTGTAGCCAGTAAACACAGCAAATCAATAAATGGCAGTGCAATAAATTGTCTTCACGTTGTAGTTTCTAACAGGGTGACATACCAAATAGTTTAGACACTGCATTGCAACAATAAAGGTTTATGTTTGATATAAAGCATTAAGTAGCACACTCATCTGTGCAATAAGACACTCAATGAGACACTCAATCACAAACCACAAATAAAGCATTTTCCCCCTTTTGAAACACATCAAAGCATCCTGTCTTCTCTTTTATAAAACTATTGATAATGGTTAGCAGCAGCCTGAAAAGAAATCACTTAACTGTGATCATCGCTGCTGCTGCTGCTGCTGCGCTCCCTCTCTGACTGGCGGCGAACGCACAAAGCGGAACCTTTGTTCTCCTCTGCAGTAAAGCTGCAGCACGGAAGAATAAATACGACGGACAAGCATGGGCACCTTGATGGCAGCGAGTCAGGTGAAACAGAAAGCAGCTAAACGTTATAGTATTTATATTTCGTTGACTTAAAGTGACACTAATACGCTATTAAAATGTAATTTAAAGTGCCACGTACTTAAAAATGTCGCAGAAATGAATGACAGCTCGCTAACTTCCGCCGTCAGCTTCATGTTTGCTAACTCTAGCTAATGAAGCGCAGCTGGTTTATTAGCATGCCTCCTGCAGCTTATCTGAAGCCAGAGGCATGAACTAACTACTCTCATTGTTTTATATCTGTAGTTTTCTTCCCTTCAGGTTCTTCGGTGGGCTGTGAGAAATGCCACCCCTGCTGTCTTCAGCCCTCTTCAGTTTGGGAGATGCCCCCTCCAGCCTCTGTGCTCCAGCTGCAGGTTGTTGTGTTCATCCAGCGACCAGAGGACTCTGCAACAACAACAACAACAGCAGCAGCACAGCAGCCACAAGCTCAGCCTACATTCCACAAGGAGGCCTGTCACAGAGCTGTCCCCATACTCATTGCTTGATATGGGCTTCACAGACATCCAGGCCGAGCAGATCCAAGATGTCGTGTCCAAAGTCAGAGGGGCAGGCGCTACCAAACATGCTCTGTCTGCCCTCACCGCTTTGTTTGTCCTTGGTCTCAATCCCTCCAGTGTGCTCAAAGTGATGGAGAAATGTCCTGAACTCTGCACCATCAATGAATCACAGTTTCAGCAGCGCTTGGTCAACCTGCGGAAACTGGGTCTAATTGAAGGTGAGGTGTGGAGGCACCAGGGGTGCTTCATGCATAGATTATTTAAGGAGTACTTTATATAATGAGCAAAAAAGTTTTTTTTTTCCCCCTTCATGTCTTTTCAGGCAGTCTTCAGAGAGTGGTGGCCCATTACCCCCAGATCCTGACTGTGCCTGTGAAGTCCATGAAACATGTGGTGATGTTCCTGCGAGAAAAGTGCCTGTTTACTGTCCAGCAGGTCACCGACATCCTCAGAGACAGTCCCACCATCGTGCGGGAAAACATGGATCAGCTGGAGTACAAGTTTCAGGTCAGCGTGTAAGCCAAACAAGAAGTGAATGAGAGAGAAAGATTGCTTACTAATGAGACATATAGGAAGCTGAAGTAGTCAATAAAGTAGACTGTTATGTATATCGCTCGACTGGTACAAGCCAACAATTTTGATAAATGATTAATCGTGTAAGTAATTCATAAAATGACACATCCACTGTTTCCAGTTCCTCAATTGTCAGTCTTTTAACTGCTTGTTAGACAAAGCAAGCAATTTGAAATGTGAAAATTGTCATAGGCAATTTTGAATATTTTATAGAACAGATGAAGAACGTTGCTATAAAAATTAAATCACATTAGTTGCAGACCAAATTTAGTTCCAAGTTCAACACCATTAAATAAATTCTCCATCCAAAGACAGCAGCAGTTCACATGATAAAGTACTGATCTCACGGTAGACTGCAGATTGATTGACTCCCTCAAAATGTAAACAAACATAAAAGGCCACAGTAGTAAAAGATGACACTTTTGCACGGTGATTTCCCTTGACGTAGGCTGTATCCCAGTTCAAATTACAATATTTTTTTTAGAGTTATTTATAGATTTTTTTACCACATGGTAAACAAGAAATCAATGCACTTATTGTTTTCGGATACAACTTTTTTTTTTTAGCAGACTTTACTCTGTTGCTTTGCCAGTGTGATCACCCAAATAAGGTCACAACTATAGTGCTCCCTCTGGTGGTTGTGATTTAATTCTACATTTCCTGAGCAGTAGTGCTTTATTTCCAAGTATTGATTTGCTTTTAACCTGAAAACGGATCATTTACAACCCAATATTCTCATACATGCTATAGCTATATAGACAGATATAACATCTGCTGAGTTACTTGCTCATAATTCATCTGTAACGTGTCATTGTGTGTTAACCCATCTGTTCACAGTACGTCTACTTCCGAATGGGTGTCAAACAGGCAGAGATGGTGAAGGCCCGGCTTTTCCGTTTCACCCTGGACGATGTGCGCCAACGGCACTGCTTCTTGGAGCGCAGGGGCCTGTATCAGACCCCAGACAAGAAAGGACAAACGCTTATTGTCAACCCCAAACTGGACAGCATCCTTCACGTTGACGAGGACACCTTCCTGAAACACGTTGCCAAAGCGTCGGCAGAAGAGTTCGATGTATTTAAGAGACTAATGGCAAGAGAATGTAAGGAATCAGAGCAGCATCAGCTGCAGGGCAGCATAGATGCTGATAGCAACGATGATGAGGATGATGAGGAGGAGGATGAAGACAAGGAGAGTGAAGGAAAGAGTGGATACTTGAAGAGGAGAAAGAAAAGATAGCCTGGTAGAGACTGAAAGAACTTAATAAAACTTTAAAGAAGAAGTGACATGAATATAGAAATAACATATGATGGTGACCAATAAAATGATTGTTTTTTTATGTGTTTGTTGAACTCAGGCTCGTCATTAGGCAATTTAGACGATTCGTATCTAAAACATACAGGAACTTAATGTGGTCATTGTTACCTAGCTTGTTCTCATTTGAATGTTGCTATGATAGCAACAGATTGGACTGAGAGAGGCCTTTGGTTTGAAGTCGGTTTCAGTGTTTACCCATGTGGTTGAATGTGACGTGTTGACATCGGTATGAGTTCAGTCTCCTGATGGTCGAGGACTTGATTCTTCATCAGTTTAATGAGGGTAGTTTTCATGTGAGTTCATACAGTCTAAAAAAACATTTCTGGTAGAAAACTGAAAAAGCAACAGCATGAGGAGCAGCAAAGAGGATGGAAGCTCCGCCCCGTAACTATGTGACGGCCAAGTGGTTGCAGCTTTCTCATCCCTATATTATCTGTACGAGTCAACAAAGAGTACATCAGATAAGGCCTGTGAACGAGACAAGTTGTACGAAACACCAATTGATTTATAGAAGAGTTAAGTCTAATGGAGGCGCAACACAGAGAGGCTTTTCTGTTCTGGACATCAGGTAAGAAAACTTACCTTTGGTCGATCAATAATTTGTCAGTAAGTGTGTCAGGACAACGACTGAACAGGAGTGAGATTTTCTTTTTTGCCTTGAGCACTTGAGACCATTTTCTCCTGATATTTATCATGTTGTATTAACCCACTAAAACTTAGTTTATCTATTAAATACCTAAATTAGATACCTCACCTGACAGTGCATGCAAATATATGATTATTAATGGTCAAAAATATTTTTACATCCAAACCTTACAACAAAGTCATAATGTCTTTTCTTTTTAAAACAGCCCATGTTAAGTGTATATTTCTAAGCTTTCATACAGTGAGTTAATTATTTACAACTTTTTATAAATATTTGCATTTCTTTATATGTGAACAATAACACCAGAGACAGAGTCCATTCCTATATGGAGGTCATATTTGAATTTTGGCAAAGTGCTGGCCTCTCATTTTAATATGGATCTGGACTCTGCACTAATTTTATCTGGAATATAAATGACTTTCAAGACCTATCGATGCAATTTTTGTCAAGATGACATCAACAAAGCAGGGCATGAGAAATATGGATATTGCAGGTTTGTCCAGCCTGTAATACATCAAAATGATGGATATATGAACACCTAGAGAGAGAGAGAGAGAGAGATTGTTTAAACACAATAAAGTTTGTTATTTATATTACACCCTTGTGGACACCCTTGTTTGCTTAGAGCTGGTGATTAGATCACAGTGCGTTCATGGAAATATATAAAATAGTCTCTCTGTTTATGCTCTAGACTGCATATATGCCATTTTGATTGTTGATATTATTTTATGGTGTTTTCATTCACAGGAAGCTGCAGGAGAAAGTAGTCAACACACCATAAACACCTCCTCAGCCAGTGCGTTTGCTCCTCTGTATCTCCAAAGAGGAAATGACTGGGTCGATACTCATTTCAAATATCACGCAGGAATGGATGGAGAGTCTGTGGAGGTGGCACCTGGAACTGTTTTTCATCCCCACCGCAGTCGTCACTCTGGCCACCTTGCTGGCCAACACCGTTCTCCTGGTGTGCATTTTTCTCTCTCGCAACTTGCGCCAGGAAACGCGCTACCTGCTGGTGGCCAACACCCTAACGGCAGACATGCTCTTCCTCATCCTCAACCTGGCCACCGTCATCTGCAACGCCGCCAGAGCCCCGATACCTTGGCTGGTGTGTGAGCTGGTCACTGCCGTCACCGTCACTGCCTACTGCTGCGCCATCCTCACTGTCACCCTCATGGTGGTCGACACCTACGCTGCCGTCCGCTGGCCTCTCCGCTACCGTGACATCCTCCCGCCTGCTCGCACCCACCGCATACTGGCAGGGGTGTGGCTGCTGGCGGCCATGTATCCTTTCACCATGGTGATCATGATGGAGGTGGAGAGGGGAAACCCCAATGAGAAGGTGGCCATGTGTTTGGTCCTCATCTCCCTTGGCTTCATTCAGATTAAGAACATGGTGGGGATCCACATCTACTTCTTCGTGGCTGCGCTCATCTGTTCCGCCCTGATTCTTTACTGCTACATCCGGCTCTACATGGTAACGAGGACCCAGGGCATCTGGCAGAGCCGCTTCTCCAGGGCCCGCATCACGCTGCTGGCCCACGGGGTCCTGCTCCTGCTCTACTTCGCTCCTGGCTTTGTTTTCATCCTGGAGCTCTTCATGTTCCAGAGGACGGACATAAGCCAAGACGTTCGCGTGTGGGTCAGCACGGTCAATATGTGCGTTTTCATGCTGCTGCCCAGGGCGTTCGCTCCGTACCTGTATGGGCTGAGGTACAGGGAGATCTCTGATACTCTGATGCAGCTGCTGCACCAGCACAGGAGACTCAGCCAGACCACATTTTCATAAAGATATCATTATTAATACTTATTTAACGGAATTACCTGTTATATGCATATTTAATATGTTTTCTCAGCTGCCCTCCAACATGGAACTGAAAGTATTTTTATTTTTTATTTTGACTGGCCAACACATTTGTTTTTTCACATATGATCACAGTGCCTGTAATTCTGGTGGAGAGACACTAACATCCCTTTGTTTTATTTAATTTATGTAGCTTACAGCTGTAAAATTAAGAGTAGTGACTCACATTGAAATTCCCAGAAACACTACTGACGACGCACCCACTGTGTTCTCAGGAGTAGCTACAGCATGCTGATTGCTTCACCTCAGACCCCGTTCTTTTTTTTAAAAAAAAAAAGTGCCATGCCTACAGGGAAATTTAAATGACTAATTCAGCAGCACCGGCCATCTCCCACTCGTGAATCTTATTTGGTGATAAGCAGGTTCAGCACATGCTTGCAAATCTGACATCTTTTCTGAGTGATGAGAGCTCTCGTACAGCTGTGCGGATCCTAATGAGAATATGCTGAACTCGACTGCTTTCCAAGTTTACATCTCAGTGTTGAGGCGCCTTTAATCCCATATTTTTTTAAATAAAGTGCAACTCAAATATCTGTTTTGTCATCATTATGCAATGTGAAAGCCATGTGGAGCCTCACACTCCGCTTCAGTTTTATGACCACAGTAACAAAGCACTTAAGGCTGTGTTTGCCTAAACCTGCACGTCCAGAAAGATCATTAACAAACGGCTAACTGACTCGGCACTTTAAGTCACTGGAGGAGAGAAAAGAGCACTTTGCCTCATCTAGGGAGGTGTGCAGGACGGTGATGTGTCACATCCTGACTGCACCATCTGTAACAGGTGCAGCAAGTCAACAGCAGAGGGACGCAGTCGTTTGTGTCACTGCTCCTTCCTCGCTTGACGGTACAGGTGTGTTTGCTTGTTACCTAAATGCTGGGCCTCGCTCCCTTCACATGTGCTCTTTTGCTCTGTGCTCTTTATGTCTGCTCCTGCTGGGCTTTCTGCATCTTCAGGTGAATCAAATATGCACAAAAATCACCTTTGTAATTGTTGGCCATCGTGCCGCCATTGCTGTCACAGCTCTAATGATGCATGGCTCATTTCTATGTCAGCTTGTTCGTTCCATGGAATTGTTTGCTCTCCACAGTGTTGCCTCGCCTCTGCTTATCTTTTCCGCTGTGCTCTGGTTATGGGGTTTTGTTTCGGTGAACTTGTGCAGCAGGTGCCAGCAAGCCAAAACAAACTTCCTAGGACAGCCTCGTTGTCAGTCAGTTTAATTACTAAGTAGGTTTTCATACACAAGAAATTTCCCTCCTCTCACCTATGCCTACTTGTGAATTTCCTGAAGCCCGCCATTGAGTTGCTGATGTATTTTCCATTGTACCAAATTGTCCAAGTATTACTGATGGTAACAAAAGCCCATTCAGTGGTTATTATTTATTTATTATTATTATGAGTTATTGGCTGAAGGGAACTGCTCTGAAGATAAAATGTACGTGTCTCTGATAATGATCTTTCCTCTCAGTGCTGTGGATGAATGTCAAACCTTCCACTGACAGAAATATGATGTATACTGGGTATTTTCTGTAACCCCCCGACTAACTTACACTCCTACACACAAGGTTCAAAAACAGTGTGATCTGGGTCATCAGTAACATTGTGGACCCTTTCAGGGAACTCAGTTGGGAGCTCTAACAAAATATTTTGCAACAGGGTAGAGATGTTGTGACACCCTTTGTTCCTTTGCTCCTCCTTCCTCACCTGAAAAAGAAACGTAGCACGCTGCGTTTCGTCCTGTTTTCGCGTTGTCTCACAGCGATTACATTACAGCTAGATTTGTTTAAATTAGGCACAAATATTTTGTCGGCCATTGCATGTATACACAGCAATATAAACACACGTGCGTGTGGCTAGTTGTATACATAAAGTGTATTTAATGTACCACTTGAGGTTAATTCTACCCTCTAAACTATCCTCTACATATTCATAAGGATGACGCCACAAAAACCGCTACTACTTTTTAAGCGTGTTGCTCAACATCTATCACTTCTTGTTACGAAATGTTTTTATCGTCTCCGCTAAAAGTTCAGTTTGTTTGCAAACAAAGGACAGCCACGTGGAGAACCAGAGGCGCCTGGGAGGTGTTGTTTATCGTCAGGCGGAAGGTAAGAGGCAACGCGCTCGTTTGAACTCGGTTACCCACAATGCACCGGGACGCGCAGCTGAGTGGGCGCAGCAGGCTGGACTTTTTTTTTTTTTTTTTGCTCCTGACAAGTATATATGGATCTAGTGTTTACTGTGAGCCAGTTACAGCTCTTTGTTTTTTTGTCAGCAGCTCCAAATCAAAATGTCCCGGCTGCACGACCGTCTGCGTTATTTGCCGTGACTCCTCGAAGTTATATATTGTAAAAGATAAACTTCTCCAGGAGACACATTTATTTCTCTCCCTACTTTTTCGTTGTTGTTTTTATTTTTTTCTCCCTCTTAACTTGTATCTGAAGAAGAAGCTTCATCTGGACACCTCTGCGTAAGGTAACAGCTTTCATCTTTGACAAAGGATGTTTTTAACCATGCTCAGTCCTGAACTTTGGCTCATTTGGTGCTTTCTGTGATCATTAGTCCTAACATGCAGAGAGAAGCAGCGGTTTCTTATTTTAACGTCTGTTGTCAGGGGCTAACGGTCGGCACGAGGCAGGTTTCCTTTGTGTTTTAACCGACAGCGTTTTTGTTTTTTTGTTTTTTTAGCTATCTAGCTATCCAGACTAATTAAAAAATCAGATTTTACTTGATTATCTGGCAGAAATACTTGAATAAACGGATATTAAACCACATTTTAAAACCTTTTATAATTTCAAAACACTACAAATGGCTGTTGTATTATTTTGTCATCGACTTTTGTGGGTTTAAACTATACTTTATTTTTCTGTTATCACCTTGTAGAGGTGAAAAACAATTTAAGCGATAAATTCAGCTTTACTATTTATTTATTTATTTATTTATTTTCTATTCTTATTTTATTTTTTGTTATGATATTTCGTCCCCTCTCGATGTGAATTAATGATACGTGTAATTTTTAGTGCGTCAGACACCTACAGACAAACCTGCCCTCGAGCCGGTGTGACTTCAAGGAGGCGCTGCTGCCGCCGCCGCACGTGGACACGCTGAGTCTCCCGAGGCTGAGTTTAAAAATAACCCCGCAGAAAATGACCTCATAAGAGCAAAGGCCATAGCTGTAACAGAGGCGGCGTGGCCCTAGATAAAACAGTGTGTTGTTGTTTTTTTTGGTTTCTTTTACTCAAAGATCTTCAAGAACTTGAGATTTGGCTGTGCCATGTAAACACACGTATCTGTGGATGTGAGGAAAGGGAAAGAATTTATTTGAAACTTGAGAAATGCTTTATTTCTTTCTTTTTGTAAGAGTCATCTGGAGACTGCTGCTTTTCTCTCAAGCCACTCAAGGTTATCAAGAGCAATGACTGTTGATCAAACAATGATTGTGTAGTGTGTGAGGGCCTCCCTGCCCCCAGCTCTCCTGCTCAAAAACAAACCTGCCTGACATGTAGGTTGGACTTCTCAACCGTTGCTCAACCTCTCTCCTTTCTGTGTGTCATTGTTGACTTCCGTCTCATGCGGTCCATTGTGCTGCAGGGCACAACTGTTTTTTTTTTTTTCTTTTTTTTCTTCGCAGCAGTGATGAGCTGGAGGAGCTGTCACGCAGATCTGGCTCAGATTTCACTCTTTGAAACATATTTTTCTGAAACTGTAATGCAAGACAGTTTAGCCACCCCCCCTTCCTTCCCCAAGGGAAAATTGTTCGCGGGAGCCACATGTTTCTGCCCCCCCACCCCACTTCTGTACACATGCTTTGTGGCTTGTTTGTCTGTGGTGAATGTTCTCAATTTGTAGTACAGTGATCCAATTAAGTTGCTATTTATGAAATCATGACCTTTTCATTGGCAACCCCCTAATGCCACATCTGATAAGATGCCGTGATGTAGTATCCACAAAGACATGTTTTTGTTGGTAACTGTGCCATTCTGCCTGCTTTCATCCTCAGGTCATCTTGAAGTTAAGAGAAGGTCTAAGTTGAAGGTGGCAGCCATGGTGTTGATACTGGGCAGAAGGATGAATAGGGAGGACTCTGGAATCAGAGATTCACCAGCAGTCAAACGCAAGGTGCTGTTGAATAAACAAACACTTTTTGTGTTTTCTATCATGCCACTTTCATCCCAATGATTAAATTTTTACAAATCTGTATATATTCTGCCCTCTCAAAGGTGTTTGAGGTCGACTCCAAGACTTTAGCCAGTCAGGATGTCCTGGATTTCTGCTCCGGCTCGTCCCACTCGGAGGGCATTCTCCAGGTGTTCAACGAGTTCCGCGACTGCCGCCTGTTCACCGATGTTGTCATCTGTGTGCAGGGCCGCGAGTTCCCCTGCCACCGTGCTGTGCTCTCCGCCTGCTCCTCCTACTTCAGAGCCATGTTCTGCAACGATCATCGTGAGAGCCGCGAGATGCTAGTTGAGATCAATGGCATCCTGGCTGAAGCGATGGACTCCTTCCTCACCTACGTTTACACTGGCCGCGCCAAGATCACCACGGAGAACGTCCAGTTCCTCTTTGAGACCTCCAGCCTCTTTCAGATCACCACCCTACGCGATGCCTGTGCCAAGTTCCTGGAGGACCAGCTTGACCCGTGCAACTGCCTGGGCATCCAGCGCTTTGCCGATGCCCATGCCCTGAAGCAGCTCGCTAGCCGCTGCCGCAGCTATGCCCTGGCCAACTTTGCAGAAGTAGCTCAGCACGAAGAGTTCCTCGATCTGCGCAGGGAGGAACTGGAGGAGTACACTGGCAGCGATGAGCTGTCCATTGGTAAGGAAGAGGTGGTGTTTGAGGCAGTGATGCGATGGGTGTACCACAATGTGGAGCACAGAAAGCCCATGCTGAAGGCCCTGCTGCACCATGTGCGCCTGCCACTTCTGCACCCCAACTACTTTGTCCAGACAGTGGAGGGAGACCAGCTGATCCAGAATGCTCCAGAGTGCTACCAGCTCCTCCACGAAGCCAGGCGCTACCATGTGCTTGGAAATGAAATGATGTCACCCAGAACTCGTCCTCGCAGGTAACTAAAATGTTGACTTACTAGTTGTGAAGAATGTGACAGATTTTTATCTACAAGAGGAAGCAGACACTAGCTCATAAGCGGTTTATCTTGTCACATAAGTTTTAGCTTGGGAAAGTCTTGTTACTTGCTAGTCTGTTCAAATGCTTACGTTATCTCTGCTTTGTTCTTCACCAGTTTATTTACTCTTCTATTGTGAAAGATGCCAAATTTTTGTTTGATCTACACTGAGCCTTTTTGTGTTGTTGGTGTAAAGCGCCCACTCTACTGTGATGACAGAGGTCAGAGAGAGATATGAAAACATGTCTTCCTCAGCAGTTTTGTCCCACATTGCAGCTCGAGGTTACAACTCGTGCATGAACTTGGTGCTCCTGCCAATGTTGTTGTTACTGTGTGCGTGCATGTGAGCGTGCATGTAACAGAGAGA
Source organism: Amniataba percoides (assembly GCA_037176925.1). Classification (NCBI taxonomy): domain Eukaryota; kingdom Metazoa; phylum Chordata; class Actinopteri; order Centrarchiformes; family Terapontidae; genus Amniataba; species Amniataba percoides. The sequence goes on from JBAJHX010000062.1 coordinate 13,194,281, forward strand.
GAGACAGGGAGTGTTATTGTGTTGAACAGACAAGTGTGTCATTGACTGAGCTTTGTTTTGTAACTCAGCTCATTTTGGAAATGATAATGAGGGAGGCAGGGCATGTTCATACACAGACTGGTTTGCTGGAAAAGAAAAAAAAAGATGTGATGCAAGAAACGGTAATCACGAAATGTTGAGTCTTGTTATCATACCAGCAGTGTAACTCACCTTGCTGATGTGTTTGGGTCTTGAGTATGACCACCTGTTGTATTTATTCACCAATTGGTCCCCCTATTGATGTGTGTGTGTGTGTGTGTGTGTGTGTGTGTGTACATATATATCTATCTATATCTATCTATATATATATATCTTCATATATATATGTATATATATATTTTTTTGTTGTTGTTGTTTGAGGATAGTCCAGTTTGATGTGTCTGATAAGGCACAAAGGTTACTGCTGAGTGAAACCTTCTGACTGAGCTTCAGTCGCTGTAAGGGTAAGCTGAGCTGCTTTAAGGGTTAAACTGGGAACAGTGCCACTGAGCAGTTGTCAGTTATTGAGGCTGTGTGATGTGTATTTCAGGTGTATGGTGTCAGTATCCAGGCAGATCTCTTCAGATCAGCAAGCCAATCAGACAGCCAGTCCCTGCACAGTTGGTTTAATTTGCCCTGAGGGCCAAATCCGCTCCTGCTAAAAACACATGCCTGGTTCTTCCCTTTCTTATGTCTGCACTGTGGCCTCTTTTCTCTCTGGAAGCCTCTAGAACCTGATTAATCACACTTTCTCTCTCTCACACACACACCTTGCGTGCACCACATAAAGCTGAACCGCCCCTGGGCTCGACTGTCTCTTAAAATGTATACAGGTACATGAATCTGCCCTAATCTCCTACCTACGTCTAACCTACTTTCTGGCATAAATTGAGTAAACACACAGAGAAATCTGGGGGAAAGTGCATAGGAACATGCATTTATGATAGTTTTATACTGGCAGTGCTATCCAGAGTTTTTTTTTTGTACAGATGAAGTACTAGTAGTCTTCATCCAGCATCAGTATTTGTGACAGCAGTAGGATAAGAAAAAAAGCTGTTGTTAATTAGCTCCCCTGTAGGAAATGCAGTCATATCCATGGCATGTGTTGAGCAGCCAAATAGGAAAGCTTTGTGATCATGGAAATTCAGGTCTAGCCCCAAGTGTGTTGAGTTGTACCTTAGATTGATACTTTCATTGTGAACTGAACTTTGCCTTGAAGATAAGTGTTGGGAAACTGCTATTCTGTTCCTGCCCTGGCACCAATTTTCATAATCTGTAATTATAAATCCCCCCCAGGTCTTGACATTGGTATGTTTTATGTTTCTTCATACCTTTTGTATTGGCCTATGTATATATACAGTATTTTAATTACATACCTTGTCTGAGCATTCCCATCAGGAGCACTAGTCATTTCCAACATGTTCATTTTGTGTTTGTGTTTTTATGAAAGCTTAGTCTGTGTTGTTACTCTCCATCCATCTCTTAACTTTTCCATGTCTCCTCATCTCTCGCCTGCTCCCCTGTATGCAGGTCGACTGGCTTCTCTGAGGTGATCGTGGTCGTCGGAGGTTGCGAGAGAGTTGGGGGTTTCAACCTGCCCTACACCGAATGCTATGATCCTGTCACAGGAGAGTGGAAATCACTGGCCAAACTACCCGAGTTCACTAAGTCAGAGTATGCTGTCTGTGCCCTCCGCAATGACATTCTGGTGTCAGGTAAGAACCCTCCCCCCGCCCCACACACACATACACACGCACATTTATGGAAAGCAATTCAGTAGTATGGTCCTCTCTTGAAATGAACACCAGACAAACTGCAGTGCACAAGTCTCTTTTCACTATGGAGGATACTGTTGTCAAGTAGCAGGTTATTTGGCAGACGCTGATGTAAATTCTAAATAATGTTTCCAAAGTGTGCCGAAGCTTCAATTAGCCAGCGAGTTTATTATTTAAAAATAAGTCAGTGACTTTTCTTTATTAAGAAAACCATTTTGGCTATTTGAAATCCAGAATGGCTAATGATCCAACGTTTTCCTGTTGTCAGGCCAAGTATCTTGGTCTTGGCTGTTGCAAAGTTCAGTTTCCCTTATTAACTGTAAGATTGTGTCATACCAAAAAAGAAGAAAATCACGAGTATACATGGACAGAGTTTGTCTGTCCTTGCCATGTAATCCCCCAGTGGAGTGGCAGGAAAGGCCTTGCTAGCTGTTCGCCTTGTGTTATTTTTAAAGCCACAGCCTGTTTGACTTGAAGGAAAATATGAGAGTAACATCTGGATTTACACTCCAGGCTCAGTGCTGAGAGACGCTTTCCTTTGCCAGCTGAGTCCTTCTCTCTTCCTACTTGGCAGTCATCAGGGGTCATCACCTTTTTACATCAGTTCAGCAACTTTCTCGGATCTCCTTTCCGCCACAATGTAACGTTCCTGTTTTTTTAGACAACACAACTGGGTTACCTAAATCTGAGATATCATAGTTCTCATTGGCTCCTGGCAAGGCTGCTGCATTTTTTTAGCTTAGTATGGGCCAAGTTGTTCATCTTAATCGATGAGGTCAGGGTGAAGGTAGTTTCCAGAGCCAAACACAGATATAAACATACTGTGTTCCAGATTCAGCACTCTATGGTTGTTGCACCAAAGGCACAGAGGTTGAAAGTTGTTCCTTCTTTTCTTTGTTTTTGTGAAGTCATTTCCAAGAGCATACATCGACAGAAGTTCGAACATGCCTGCTAGAACTCATCATGCTCGAACATGCTTTATACGTGCTGCAAAACACCACTGGACAAAAACAGCCGTTAAAAGACATGAAAGAAAAAAAAATTAAGAAGAAGACATGGAGGGAAAAAAAGAGCCCCCCCCCTCCTCCTTCTCCCCCCCCCACCCCCCCTTTCAGCAAAGCGTCTGCAGTGTTTGTGCTTTTTTATGCTCTCACTGTGCCAAGTCCTCACGTGTTGCTATCAATCTACCCTCCAGCGCTGCCTGGAAAAGTCAACACACACACACACCTGTCTGTCTGTCTCACACACATACAAACGCACTATTACTTTATAGCATAGCATGATCTTCATGATGTGCTTTGTTTGTTGGCCCCTTCGTCTTGATGCATTTAATCCCCTCTCCTCAACTGTATTTTTAACCTTTCACTGGCTTGATTACATTCCCAAACAAACCTCTGTTCTGTCTGCTGCCCCTCTCGTGTCGCACTGGGAACTGGCAAAAATACCTTGGAGGGCCTCCAGATCCTCGCACAGCTGCTGTTTAGCTGTGGTTTTAAATAGGACGTGGCTCAATTGAGTATACAAAACCCACAACATGGGCTCTGGCCACAACTGGCTCTTCCAGAGATTAAGATTAAGATTATTTGGTAAGATTACAGATTACAGTTCTCATTTGTGATCTGAAGACAAATTATGTTTGGTTTAATGTGGCTGTATGAAATTAATGTCTCTTTGTTATCTGTCTCCACTGTAGGAAGCTGAAGCAAAAACAGATGTGCTTGTCTCATTTCAGAGGGTTGCATGTCCTTGTCACATCAGCATTAACAATAAAACTGCATGCAACTCAAGGAAATGCATAACTCTCAGAAAGCTGTCGCACAAATCATATAGGTGTCTCGAAAAGTTACTGCCCCTCTTCCTCTAAAAACTGTAATTAGCATCCGTCTAAACTGGTGGGATTCGACCAACTTGAGTTTTAACGAGAAAAGGCCCCTACTGAGGGTAGTTTTTACTAGTTCTCTATGCTTGCATTCCTCTTTTTGAAGTGGTGGCTCCTCCTTCAACGTGTTGCGTTGATGCAAATCAGGAGCCTCAAGGGCAGACTGTCTGGCTTCTTCACTATCCAGCAGATTATGAAGCAGACACACTCTGCGACTTACTTCCTTCCCATGTGTCCTTTCATCTGTGTGCTACAGTATAATTTAAAATGGCTGAACATTAATTACCCCCCACAAAAACAAGAGAAGGTAGACATGCATAGCCACTATTTTATTTAATAATGTGGCCTATTGAGGGTGTGCTTTTTTTTTTGTTGTTGTTATGAGGAGGCCTAATGCCGGTACACCTGTCTAGTTGTCAGTCAGCAAGCCAACAATACAGGAAAATCCGTCTTTGTTTTCAATGTAGAATAGGCCTCAACCTTTTATTTACTCTGGCAGGTTTTCTTTATGCCTTTATCATTGCTCCATAACACCACCCACATGTGCTTCTGTTCAAAGAAAACACCCAACAGCAAATTGCAGACACTTCCACGACAAAGCCTAACGAGATTGAGAAATCTTTGATTTTAGTTCAGGAGATTATTACCTATAATCTCTGCTGGTAAGTCAGAAGCTATAGGGCACAACGTTTCAGAGGGTGAGCTGTGGTTTGAAGGCAAGAGATATTTCATAATCTGTATTTTATTAACCAATATCACCATGACGGGATTGGTTTTAAGTCCCAGTGTGAAATAACACACAAAGTCAATGACCTTTCTGTTAATGTATTTGAGTCTTGTTCCCTTCTACACCCTCCAGTGGCTCCAGGGTATGCATCTTCTGAAGTTGAGAAAAGCAAGCAGAAAGCAGCAGAGAGATCTAATAGCAGCGCAATGGTCTCATAATTCACCTAATTTTCCAAATGACTTCTGGTTAATATTACATTTTTCTCCTGGGCTTAAATCTGACACTGGCTCCTCTGAGTTTTTATCCCTTAACCTCCATTTCACTACATCTTTTTCTGTCCTCCATAGTAAAGATTTCACACAGCCGTTGTTTTTTTGAAATATCACTTTAGTTCTTCCCTCAGTCTGTTGAGGATCTACCAACAGATCGACTGCAAGATCTGTGTCAGCTGTTGTGTAGAAAGGGAGGGTACTTGTCAGGGCTTGTTAAAAATTTGTCTGGGTCACGCTTTAGCACGGTCAGGTGCCTGTTATTCTTTACAACTTCTTGCATGTTTGCTCAGAGAGAACAGAGAGATAAGTCATGACGTAGCTCCGTTGGCTTCAGAAGATCCTGATTATAGTCTGTTTGCTTTCAAAATTATTTTAAAAGTTAATGCTTATTTCACATCTGTTCATACATATTGAAACATGATGGTGTGTGTGTGTGAATCATTAAATAGCCAACTCACAATATGCTTGTGTGTACGCGTGCGCATGCACACGCTTGTGGAGGGAAACCTTTTATTTGCAAGGTAAACTCTCATGACCAGGTCAAAGTCAGATAAGACACTTAGAGCTCTGCCTCAGTTAGGAGATAAAACAATCATTTGACATAAACACACAATGCAAACCTTGGCTGCTGACTAAGAGAAGTTCAGGTTTGTTTATAAACTTATAAACTCATTTATCTAATTTTTCAGTCAGTTCTGAACTTACTTATTGGCTCTTCCACTCAAATTTTACAAACTATCTTCTTGAGCATTAACAATTGCGTGCCATGTTTGTCCCCTTTGTGTTTTCAGGTGGTCGTATCAACAGCAGGGATGTGTGGATGTATAACTCCCAGCTCAACCTGTGGATCAGAGTGGCTTCTCTGAACAAAGGCCGTTGGAGACACAAGATGGGCGTCCTGCTGGGCAAGGTAAGGGGTGAACCTCAAGCCAGATTTATGTCTCTGCATCAGGATGCAGTTATCACACTGTGAATGCCTTGATACCTGATGATGGAATTGATTTTTGGTTCAGCATCAGATTTCACAGGCCCTCTCAAGTAATCATGTAAACGTTTTCATGTGCTTTATTAAAAAGAGTGACTAAGGAGCCATAATCCCAGTGGACAAAAGGTTTATAGTAACATTTTACTCGATCATAAAAGCACAAGCACACACACGCAAGCATACATATTATCAGCAAAGCAACTGTTTGGTTTCTCAACAATATGTAATGTGCATATGTGCACTCACTTAAATCTGAGTCAGTGGTGCTTCAGGCTCTGCAGTGCCTCAACACAGTCTTTATTACCTGTTGTTAACTTACCTGGGGGAAAACAGAAGGGGGAGGACATTTGCACAGTGAGCAAATTCTGTGGAATCACCTGCTGGAAAGGTAATTGCCTATCACAAGTCTTACCCCACCGTTACACATACTCCTACCAGTAGGCCTGAAGGAATTTTAAACACGTCGAAGCTATTGCACACGTAGCGATGATTGACGTTAAGTATCTCGTTGTAACCTGTGTCACTCATCGGTATTGGAAAAAGAGACCACACTAAAGAATGTTAGTCACACTTGGCCAGAACCTGCTTTCTGCTTATCAGTGATACTGCGTGTCGTTTGATGAGGGTACTTTATGCGGAAGGAGCTATGTTGTATTATTTTAGTGTGTGACACGTTTGTTTGGTGCCTCAGGGTTAGCAAACGACTGGCGCCAGCTCTTGGATCCAGGATACATAGGAGCAGATTCAACAGAGAAAAGGAAGTCTGCCTTTATTTAAAAGCAGCATATAAACAAGTGCCTCAGCTACTGGAACAGTGCGGCTGATTCAACCATTACGTACCCCAAACATGGAAAATAGCTTAACCGTCACTTGTAGTTATCTGTACAAATTTTCTTCTCTATTCTGTTTCATTTTCATATCTTTTTCTGTCATGTGTCAGTAGTATTTTAAGTATTTTAACCCGCATACACACACACACACACACACACATATTATATGTCAAGTGTCAGATTAAAACCAGGTTCTGACACCAGTGATGAAATCTGAGCAACATTAACATCTACACGTGAGCTCATCACTAATCCTTGATCACTGCCTCTTCCCTTGAGCTGTTACTATTTGCAGTCTCTAGTACGAGGTGGACATTCTTGTTTGAGGTCAGTAGGAGTTTAATGGATGTGTGCCAGGTTAAGGACTAGCTTTGCCCACTTACCCATATCATATTTCATGCGACTTTGCTCAATCACTTCCACCGTAACCATACAGGGCAGCGAGAACCCCCTGTTAAATGTTAATAACCATGTGTTGTCTTTTGAAATATTCTCAAACTATTCATGGTGCAGTATTTGCATGTGTAGCATTTCTGTTTGTGAAGATTATAGTAATGCAAAACCAATGCTGACCACTTGTAAGACAATGCTGTATGTTCCTCAAGAAAAGTCTCTGAACTGTGATTATCTGTCATTAGTGTTGCGTCAAAAGAAGAGTCATTGATTGTTTTGGTTGGAGCAGGCAGAGTGTAATCAGAGATGACTCACATCACTCACAAACAGACACGTGTGTCTTAAACAAACAAGTATGCGTATTCTTGGAAAGCTTTGGGCCAAAACTGAGCTTTATTTCCCTTGTTAGAGAGGGCACGACTCAGGAGGGGTTCTTGTCATCCACCATCCACATTGTGCAAACATACTCGCATGTTTTGGAGGTCTGATTGTGGCCAATCTGGATTGAATTTTCTGTGACTCTCAAACAACACCCAGAATTCTTAGTTGCCTCACCACAGAAACAACAAACACAAATGCGTACTTTCAAACTGCACACTGGTCCTTCACAACAGTGAGGTAATCAGCTGGACAGTCACACTGTGGTAATAAAAGTAAATTATTCATTTCAAAGTGAGTCACGTATCAAGGTATGCTGAAAACAAGATGGACTGGCATGGCTGCCATTTAATTTCACCGTATTGCACAGTCAGAGGCCGTTAATGAAGCTTAAAGCTACTGATCTGCAGCTGACTTACTGTTTAGGTCCAAGGCCTTCCACTGAAGAGAACTGACCAGGCATCAAAGGCACTGATATATACAGTATGCATAGTCCTGCACAGTATAACCATAAACATAAACTCTCTAACCTCTCTAAAAAACTGCATTCCTCTGGGATGTTAAATCCCTGAATAGGCTCTTGTCTCCAACCACTTCCTCACACACACATGCTTTTGCTTTGGTCCTCCTCTTTGCAAATTTTTGTCTTTCCGTCCTTCTGTCTTTCTTGTTTTACGGACTTACGGAGAGTCAAATGCCTTCATCCTTTGTGGTGCCTTTTGGTAGTTACTAGGCATTCTCCAAAGAGAAACAACATTTTCTATCTGAGACACTGTGAGTGGTTTGTCTGTCCTCTATGTCAGCCCTGCGACTGACTGGCGTCCAGTCCAGTATCTACCCCGCCTCCTGCCAAAGATAGCTGATAGCTGGCTCCAGCACCCCCAGCAGGCATAGAAAATGGATGGATAGATTTATTTTGTGCTATCTTCTTATTTCTGCCATTTATTTGTTTCATTGTTTTTGCGTCAGAACTGTCTGTGGTTTTTGGCTCATTTCATTCCTCATATCTTTTAACAGATTGGTCAGGAAGAAAGGCTTTTTCTCTGCAGTTTGAATGAGACACTGTCTCTTGAGATTACCCATCTAAATAAATACGTTTTCCCTCTTATCTTAAAAACATACAATGTTTATCTCTTTAGGACGTGCTGTTGTTTTTCCTCAGAATTCAGTTCTCCCTCCTCCTAAGTTTAAGCCCAGTCATTTCCTCATTCACTCTGTAATTTCCCCTTTTGATGTGCAGCACAGATGCTCCAGTTGCAAGTATGGAGAAACAAGGCTAGGCATTGTAAACAAGTGTGTGTAGTGAGCACGTATGCACGTTTATGCTTTCATGCAAAAGCCTTGGTGCTGACTTCCATTAGCACTATTTGCATATTCAGCCGACAAATCACATATTTCTTCACTTGCACACATAATCACACCAACATTTGTCTTGGTATACTTGTGCTGACCTTACATTTAAAGTGCAACTACATCCTTTCACATACTTGTTGCTACAAGCCCTAAAACTTTTAAAGTTGTTTCTTAAATTATACACAACACACACACTTCTATGTGTGTCCTGCATTTGATGGTGTCGTGTCAGACTGATCTTGTTTCCATAGAGTATAAGCAAAAATAGGTCACCAGTTGTTTTCGTCTCCCTGTTATGGCTGCACTTAGTGACGGCTGTTCTCATCTATCACAGTGTCTTTCTCTCTTTCATTGTCTTTCTCTGTCAGCCTGTCTCTCTCTCTCCCTCTCTGTCTTTCATTTTCTGTGTTTCTCTCAGTCACCACTCCTCACTTCTCCACTAGCTGAGGAAAGAGTTAATCATTCAGCTGTGTTTGAACGCAGTCGCAAAATAAGCAATGGATGTGCTCGTCCACCAGTTGGCAAGTGTATCCACAGTGAGTCATGAACTGTGTTTGGCTTGGTGTTTATGCGATGGCCACACACTTCAGGTCGGTGTTGAGTACGGTTCCATGCCATTATCAAGCTAATGTGGAATATGCCTTTATTGATATACTGACACTTTCACAATGTATCGTTGCCGTGTGGAGTTTTATTGCACCAGTACAATAGAGTGCTTATGATGGTATGAAGAATCATCCCAGCCATCCCCAACCCCCCATTGCTGTCTTCAAACACGCAAGTGTCTGGATATTCTCAATGGAGCATTAAAGGATCAGTTCAACTAAATTATGAAAAATAGATATTTTTTGCAAAGATCTGCTACAATGTTTCTGGGAAAAAAAGCTTCACTGCTAAGATTTGAAATCTCCCAATGCTTTTACCACCATAAGCACAACTCCAGAATTTATCCCCATGGTGTTACAGAGGAGAGACAAATCCTAAATGTGCGCAGCAGTGTATGAAAATAATGGTTGACTTGACCTTTAAAAGCAGCAGAAAAGAGAAAAACATGTCCACTTTGTCCTTGATTAACTTTATCTCTCTGCACCACATACTCCTCATCTCTTTCATTTGTGGCAGTAAACAACCCATATTTAACAGTTGTTATCAGTTACATCAACACAGAGAATTAAAATAAACAAATTTCATTTGTTCTACGTGCCCGTGGTCTCAGTCTGTTGAAGTGTTGCAGCTGCCCTCCACTCAAATGTGGGCTGCACTGGCGTGGTGCTGTCCTTGAAAACGCATGACCAGATGAAAGGAGCGGTACTTTGGAAATGCCAGTTTAGATGTTGAGATGAAGGATAAACAAGTTTGTAAAGCCTGTTTTGTTTTTTTCTGTGTCAGTTTTTCAGTTAAAAACAGTAATGCCATCAGTTAGTCCAGGTGTTGAATGTAAATAGTCATGCACCTCATTCACTTCTGTCTTTTTGTGCCCCCCTTTTCCCACCATTTTTCTTTGTCTCTTTGTCTTTCTCTCTTTTTCTCTCTCTCTGCACTTGTTTAGAGTTTCAGGAGAAATAGGAACAGGTTTTTCACCAGCGTGTCGTTGAGCACCATTTTGCTACTAACCAGCAATGCTGCTCAGTGTGTAGTCTCTCTCAAAGAATGTTGTTGAGGACATTGAAATTTACCATAATTTTTTTTTACTCTTCCCCTTTACTACATTTTTCTCTGTTCTTCATACCTCACATTCCAAACCTCTACTCATTTTTTTGCATTCTTTACGCTCCAGGAGGGTAGTATGTGTCACCACAAGGTCACTTTAGCTTCCGCTAAGGTTTGTTTATTGTTAGTAGTTCAGATTTAATTATGAAATGAAAATGGAAGGAGCCAGCATCAATGTTGGAACAACATCAAATGTGGCTAATATTATTTAGAATTCAAATTATAATGGGGATTGAGAGATTATGATGACGTGTGACAACGCTATTGTGCCTTGTATTGTTACGCTGTTACTGACGGTTGAACAGAGGTGGGAGAAATGGAGAAGTTCAGGGTTCCACGGCCGTGTTTACTGTTATAACATCAACAATGAGATAATGGTGCTTGTTCAGAAGCTGCACGTCACCTTTCTCCTGTACCTGACTGACTGGTTCTCAACGTAGAAGCCATTGTTCATACTCATGACCTCACAAGCTTGAATACAAACATCTCTTGTATAGTGAATGTTTGTGTGTGTTTTTTTCTATGTACACACTGTAAGAGGAAAAGTATACATCACACGTGAACTTGACTCACAGTTTCTCCAATTCTCAATTTCAAGATTTTGCTCAGCGTAAACAGCTTGTGGTGCACATCAGATAGTGGCAATCTTGACTCCTCCTAAATCAAAATGCGTTTGTTTGTCTGCCCGTCAGGTCTATGCTGTAGGTGGATATGATGGGCAGAGCCGCCTGAGCAGCGTGGAGTGCTACGACTCCTTCTCCAACCGCTGGACAGAGGTGGCTCCCATGAAAGAGGCCGTCAGCTCTCCAGCTGTGGCCAGCTGTGCCGGCAAGCTCTTTGTCATCGGAGGCGGGCCGGATGACGAAACTTGCTCAGACAAGGTGGGAAACAGACGTTTACTTGCTCTAACCACACAGTTAGGCACATAGTGATGACAGCTGAGGTGCTTTTTTTTTGTCTCAGATAACCTCTATTTAGTAATTATACCTTTAAAGACACAAAGCAGTCACACAACCGACTGCTTTGAAAAAATGAACAAAAGTTGACTTGCTGCTGTGAAGAGCTATGTATTCAAATTAGTCTCTAGCCATAAATTATGAGTTACAGTGGCTTATTTGAATTTAGAACAAAAAATCATGAACTTCTTAACAGTTTCTTCACTCCTTAATAAGAAAAGAAACAGAAAAGAAACAAAGCCCTCATACTGAATGATTATGTATGTTATATGAATAATGAAACATTAATGAGGCATACTTGTGCACCAATCTGCTGGCAACTGAGGAAGTAACATAAACCTAGTTGACTGTTGTGGCCTGTCTCTGAGAGATAAATTTTCCTCAAATAAAGCTTCCTGAGTTACCAAGAGTTGATTATGAAACATTTGATGTTTAAAAAAAAAGGCTGGTAAGATATGAGCTACAGTATCAAAACAGACGTTGTGTGTTTATCTTTTTTATCTGATGTGATAACACTCATATCCTAATCAGTCTGGTTAATCCTGATTAAGCTAGTTTTACTGCATTAATTGTGACCTGATCACTATCTCCACGCCCACACATGCAGTATTTGAAGTTTAATTTCACATCAGTGAGTCATTGATGGACGCACATTTACTTAATGAGATGACAGTGACGTGCTGTGACACGATGCTGATGGAAACAGGGAATGGTACAGGAAGAGACAGAAGACAGCAGGACGAGGCAGTTCTGAATGTGTCAGCAGTCCGTCTGTCTAATGCCACATCTTAACTTTGTCCCCGAGATCAGGGAGTTGACAGGCTACCCTGGAATAGTTTCATTATGTTTTGACTGACAGCTATGTTGCTGTTAGTAAACAGGAAGATGCTGGCATTCGCAGGAACCCAAACTTCAGTGGAAGCATTTGTTTTCCCTCTGTGGAATAGCTGAATAGCTGGTATGTTTGTTTATGACCGCACATGCTAGTAAACAGACACGCAGAGAGACAGTCTGATAAGCGTTAACACAACAATCTACGTCTATCTGCACGGACAACTATTTGTACCTGACTCTACGTAGCTTTGAAGGACTAGAGTTCATGCAGGCTCCACTTCCTTCGAACCACTATCTCTGGAGCGTCTCAGCAGGGTCATTTACATTGATCCCAAAGGCCTTTTTGAGTGAGATCCTGTGGTGTTAAAGTTAGCTGTAGTCAGACAAAACACTGTTGTTGGAAGGAGGCTATTTGAGAGAGAGGAATGGTTGGATTGTATGCTAAACCACATAGAGTCAGGCTTAAGTCAGCCCACAGAGCACTCAGTAAAACCACATACTAAGCTATATACATTTCAGCTCTCTCACCACATGGTGCAAAGACATGTTGAAAGAATGACTCCTTCTTTGCTTCACCACAATAAAACAAAACTAATTACAAGGAATTGTATGTCACAGGTTCAGTGCTACGATCCGGAGACAGACTCTTGGTTGCTACGAGCCAACATCCCCATTGCTAAGCGTTGTATCACGGCCGTGTCCCTCAACAACCTGATCTATGTGTGCGGTGGTCTCACGAAGTCCATATTCTGCTACGACCCTGCAGAGGACTACTGGATACATGTGGTCCACACCTTTAACAAACAGGTAACAGATTAATGAATACGAAGGAACGATGAATTTGAAAACTTTTGGTTTACACGCGCTGAAGCTGCATCCTCTAATTTCCGGCCCTCTCTCCCTCTTCAGGAGAGCTGTGGCATGTCAGTGTGCAACGGCAAGATCTTCATCCTCGGTGGCAGAGGGGAAAACGGCGAAGCAACAGACACCATCCTGTGCTACGATCCATCAACGGGCATCATCACAGGCGTTGCAGCCATGCCACGGCCGATCTCCTACCATGGCTGCGTAACCATCCACCGCTACAATGACAAGTACCACAGGCCCTGATCGTCAGCACACGAGCCACACACTCACTCTCTCACCTGAGAGCACACACTAAGGAACTTACACTCTTTGAAACTTAACCTCTTCAAGTTCACTCCATGCACAGCACGAACACAATCACACACGTCCTTAGAATGGGCACATTTAGTAATTCAGCCCACAGTACCAGTGAGCTAATTTATTTTCTCACAGCATCATGTAGCAGTACTCACTCCCCCGACCCCACTGCACTGAGTACTTGAGCCTTATGACTTTTGCTGAAGAAGGCCATTGTTGAAAACTCAGTGAGTAGTAAGTACAGGTTAGCTCAGATTATTTTACCACTTAACTATAATATTTTTACACACTTTCAAAGAAAATTAAATTGATGTTCCTCAAGGACAAGGAGAAAATTGTTTGCTTTCTTAAAATTCATATTTTATGGAATTGTATTTCCAATGAATTACTACACAAAACCCCTTACAACATTATTGAGTTTCCATAACTTCCATAATGATCCTGATTACAAACAAGTAATCAGCTTTAAAGACAGCACTTTTATTACGGTGCAAAGTAACCTCACCCTGAGATGTAGGTCACTCACGAGCTGAAATGATCACACATTGTGCTGATGAACAAAACAACATTCATAATATGCCCACACAAGAATGAGCTTCAAATGATCTCCCAGCAGAGGAAAAATAAATATGAATTCATTAGGTCAGATTTAGTAGTACTTTTAGTTTAGTAGATTTAGTAGAAGTACTCTCCTCCATTTTTCTTCTCTTCTCCTTGATACTTTACCTGACCCACTGAAAATGTGGAAAACAGTCAGCCAGCTGCTCTCCCACAGTGGTCATAAATACAAGCTGCTCTCAGCCGCTGAGTCAGAGTGGAGGTTTAGAGAGGAGATAAAAAATGGAGGCGGTGCCAGAATATGGGAACATAGCCATGGTTAGCTCTGTCCTCGTGTTTCCTTTTTCCCCTCATCTCCCTCCACTTATCACCTGTTTCTACTTCCCATGTGCGTTTCCCTTTTTCCTCCTCCAGCTGTGTTACCACCTCTCACTTCCCCTTTTCTTTTGTTCCATCATCATTATTATTCTTACACCCATTACTGACAGTTTATTTTTTATTTTTTTAAGTTATAGTTGTGTTGTCTGTGTTTTTTTTATATAATTGAATGTTTATTGTATTATATATAGCTTCAGTGTGTCTGTTGTCATATCAATGTTTTCATTGGTGTGCTGGGCTTGCGGGTGGTTTTATAGATGAGACGCCTTTGTAGATCAAACTCGAGGACTGCTCTGAATAAGTGGTGTCCATGTTTTGTATGTCTGTACGTTTGTGACTTTTTACGACTTGGTGTGGACATGTCGAAGCCAGGGGGCTTTATCAAAGAGGCCCAGTGTGAGCGACGCACGACTGCTAACCTCCGTCAACAGAATTTTTTTTTTTACAGCGATGGCGGCACCTCTCACCTGTGCACTTACATGTAAAGATGTAACTCGGGGTAACCATAGATACCTCCAGGTGTGTATGTGTGTATGCATGTTTGTTGGGGAGCGATGGTCTGGGTCTAGCAATGCTACATCCCACACAAGGGGGGGATGGGTAAAGAGTTCTGAATGACAAGGATTATGGATGATGTGGTTCATGGTCAGTAAAAGTCACATTTTACTACAATATATGTAGTTTGACAAGAGATGTTGCTGTGAATACACCTTTTAATATGTTTTTCTTTGTTAAACATGTATTTAAATGTACCTTTCTTGGATATTGTGTTTTTTTTCTGTAACTGAGAGCCCCAATTGTGCACTTTGACAGAATCCTGTTAAATGTAGAATAATATGACAGCGATTTCCTTCTTTCTTTTTCTTTTTTTTTACTGTATCAGTAAATGTTCTTTGCTTTCATGTGACGTAGGGAAGAGACGTTAAAAGGGGCTCGTCGGCTCCTCCTGTTGGCCGATACCTGCGATGCCTCTGATAATCCATCAACAACAACAAAAACTGCCGCAAGAAAACAATGTCAAGAGTGAGTGAGTGAGAGGGAGCGTCAAGTTTTAGGGTTAAAAGTAGAGAACGGGTGAGTTTGTTTCTGTGTAACAATGAGGACAGTCATGATGCACAGTATAAAGACAGCAGAGCTTGTGCTTCCATCTGTCAGTCACTCTGACAGAAACGGTTGGGGTGTGGGGGGGTCTTGGGGGATTTTAAACTGTCCTACAGGCATTTTTCTTAGAAGTCCAATGTCAGGTCTTCAGCAGTACTAAAGCCTAAAAAGAAAACATCCTCAGGCACCCTCGCACTCCTTTGCAGAGCAACATAACTCAGGAGGCCAACGGGAGGAAGGCTGGTGGGCCAGAACGTGGTAAAGCAAGAGTGGGAGTTAGATAAATTGTGAGAGAGAGAGAGAGAATTTGAGTGTGTGTGCGTCTGTGATTTCACTGAGTATTTACTCAAAACATTGTCTTGTTATGTTGATTTATTGTTTTTCATTATTAGCGACATAGAGGCTTTCATACATTGTTTACTTTGATAAGATTGTTTTTGTTGATTTTTTTTTTCCTCCTTGCTTGTTGTGGTGAGTTGTGGGGACTGTTTGTCGTTGAGATTTCCAAATGCAAATGGCGCGCCTTAAATTAAGCTCCGATGAGCTGAGGGGTAAAAGTTGATAGATGGGATTTAATATGAACGTAGATGTAAGCCAAAGTGGATCTGATTCAATCCCAAAGGTGAATTTGTTGAGAAAATATCAGGGGGTAAACTGCGCTTGCATGCAAGATGAGGGCTTTAACCTGTTAACTGCAGAATGCTGCCCTGTGTGCCTTTTTAATAAAAGAATAATGAGTGGGGAATTAAATTGTTTCAGTTTGATATAAACTTTTGTTAGTGTATGTACGATGTGATATTTTATTACCACTTTCTCCTCCATCTGACTGGGAGAAAGATTTTTATAAACTGCAGTATGCTGAAATGTAATGGCTGACTTGTGTAGAAGAAACAAATCAATAAAGTTTTTCTTTCTGTACCAACAGTTGTGCCTCGTCTCGTCAGTAAAAAAAATCTTTAATTTCACCTGCACTTTTGATAATGATATCCATTCTTTACAATGTGTTTCGAGCTGTATATACTTCAATAATTAACGGTACTGTATTTCACTGCACTACCAGTTTAGGATGTGAACATGGTGGAGTGGATCATCTTCATGTTCTTCATTCACAAGCCCAAGAGAGATGTAGAAAGATTAAACCAAGCTTCAACTCCATATGAAGGAAATCAGAAGGCCAAAAGGAAAAGCAGCTCTTACATTAGATATGATAGATGGAGCTTCAGTCTGCATGCTGTTCATCACACCATAAAAATGTGGAAGCCAGAGTGATTACACTGCTCATATAAATGATCAAGCCCACAGCCGCTGTCGCCTCACACCACAGATTTTAATGAAGACGCCACAGATTTTTATCTCAAAACCAACAACATAAAATACAGTATGAGGTCTTATTAAACTCTCCGCAATCTGCTCCACACGGCTGTTGAATCTTTTGTTTCATCAAGTGATGTATCAATCACGTTGCTGATGTTTTAAGGAGCCATTGTGTTGGACACCAAATAAAAGCAAACCATTTCCAGCTAGAGGTTGAGCAACTTGTACTGTGATAAACACCCACAAGGCCCCTTTTGTTGTGTCTTGTGTCTTGATTTATATACTTTATGGATTACGGTTTGGTTGAAACCACAAACATTGTTCTCATGGATTCTCATGGGCATGACAACTCTTCATTCACATTAAACAATGCAGAAAGAATTCAGAGATCATCATGTACAGTATTTACATGCAGCGCTCAGACCGGAAAACAATGCCTTTCAAAGTTCTTATCCGTGCATAAATTAGTCTTGTTTATAAGACATTTGGCAGCTGACTGACGCCTCATGCCCGCACTCATCCTGAAGGCCACAAGCAGGGATAAATTTATAACCCTCTGTGGTGCTGTCGTAGGCTTAATTGTTCAGGCCTTAATAAAAAATAAAAAAAACAAAGAAGTGTAAAATGCTCTACTGACACTACATTTCAATAGTACAGAACTCCCTAATGCAGGATTATGTAGTGATTTTTCCAGTGGTGTGCAACAGATGCAGAAACGTGTCTTTATAAATGTGCTTTGGAGTGCAGTAATTCCCCTGTCCTGGTTCTCACCTACAGAGAGGAAGTGAAGAGGGTGGACTCGTACCAGTAGATTGGGGGTCAAATAAGAATATAAACGCCAAAAAACACAAAGGTTAAAAGAATGTTATCACTTTTGTGTCAAATTCTGTTAGTTTGCGTGCGAATCATCTGAGTTACTGCCAAACCAAAAACATGTTTTGTGAAGATACAGTGACGTTGACCTTTTAGCAGCAAAATCTTATCAGGCCATCCTTCGGTCCAAGTGGACGTTTATGCCAAATTTCTAGAAATTTTACCAGACGCTTTCCTGAGTTATCGCGTTCACGAGAAATTTGAGCACAATAAGAGCTCGGTTGCCAGGACAAGTAATGGTGACACTGATAAGTGCTTCTGGAAATCTGACAGAACAATCAATAATTGTGCAAAGATTTTTCACCATCTAATAAAAATGTTTTTGTGCGGCACAGATGATTCACAGCAAAATCACTTGTTTAACAATGTGCACCGCAAAGATTTAACTATTTGTGTCAACTTGATAAGCGTAAGAAGATGCCGTTAAAGAATGTGGAACTGATCCCGTTTCTGATCATCTAAAATGTGACATCACCAGCCATCAGATACTCACCTTACTGCCACATGCTGACTTGCTAAGCTTTCATGGCATGCTGCCTGACAGCAGTGGTGGAGGAAGTATTCAAATCATTTAATGCATTCAAAGCATTAAACACCAATGTAAGGTTTTGATGGTATTGTGAAAATACTCCACTACAAGTCAAGTCCTGCCTTGACAAACTCTGCAAGGATTACCAGCAAAATCTACTTGAAATATCAAATAAGTGTTCAGTAAAAGTATTAATGGTGCAGTAAAATGGTCCTTGTTGGTATTTTACAAATACATGCAATTTTTCTAGATTGTGCATATTACATTTCCGGCTGTTGATGATAATGGTTCAGCTCATTTCAACTGCTTTAACACTGTTCATGAGTTCGACCTACCACGATGCATCACGGTCTGTAAGATCATCAAAGCTTTATAGTGTCACTTTCCTGTGAGAACTACGTGTCTCTAAAAAGTCCCATTGTACTGACATGAACAGCCTGTTCTCAGTTCCAAGGAGAGTTTAAGAGATCATTTAACTTAAGAAGGAGGAGAATCTTCTTAACACATAAACACCTCATCCTTGGTTCATCGGAAACATACGGCGATTAGATTTCATGAGACATGAAGAGTGTGATAAACTAAGCTGTCAAACAGACAAAAAGTTTAATATTTACCATGTTCAACTTTGCATTTGTTCTGAAGTGGGTTCAAGATTTTATTTGTCATGGGCACAACAATCAACAAAAATAAAATGAGTAAAGAAAAAAAACACGAGTAAAAACAACTAAAACTTCCAGGCAGGCAGGAATATAGTGTATAAAAAACACTAAAACCAAATCTACAAATACAAAGTAGAGTATAAATAGTAATATAGTACTTTTGAGGCAGAAGTGATCAAATGGTGGTGTATACATTAGTAATAATCATATATAAATAATTGAGTACAATACTTGCACATGTAAATGCACTTACTCATTATGCATTAGATTTCACCACAGCCTAATCTTAAACATGTCAGATTAAGATAACATGTCAGATAAAGTCTAGTCTAAATCTAAATTTAAGTCTAAGATTAACAGAAGTGATAATCCTTATAGCTCTGTCACCATTGCTACAACTCAAACTTAATGTGCATGTATATGTGCACTGAAAAGCATTTGAAGAAATCACTCTGCTGATTTGCTCTCAAATTTCTGCCAGTCACTGGAGCGTGGCTCTAAGGACTTCCACAGAAGTTATGATAAAACAAACCCCTCTCATGACTTGATAATAAAGGAGGAAAATTCCTGACCAGTTTCCGTGTGTCGCGTGAAGCGGGCTGAATGGTCACATGATACCTCCATTCTTGCGAACTGCTGACCTAATCTGGCAGGTAACGCTAATTACCCGCATGTGATGCTATAGTTGTGATAATCTCATCACATATTCCTTTACTTTCCAGTGAACAAAGCTGCAGAGAGGCGACGGTGTCTGTTACCGACAACCTGTTCTGAGTAGAGCGTCTGTTTTGTACAAACAGCGGCCCCTGGTGGCCGTTTGGATCAAGCGCAAGGCTAACCACCCACTGCTTAGCTCAGTTGTCCACCTCGAGATTTAGCAATTTACTCCAAGCGAGTGTGAGAGATGAACACACCATAACGCCAAAGGATATGCTCCCACTGAATTAAAACACACGCATCACAAAGACACGTAGCTGTGCAGCACGGTACCCGGCAGTAAGTTTCTATTTCAGACAGATTCAATCTACAAAACGTGAGCTAACGTTAGCTAAATTAGCAAACAACGGCAGCGGTTGCTAACGGTGCAGCGCTCCCGGCAGCACGAACGAGTGGCACGGTGGTGTAACGTTAAATGTTTTCATTCATTTTATCTCAGTAAGGAGATACAGTCATCTGTTATAATGTGTCAACACTGTGAAACGGCGTGGACGGTCTGCTAACCTGCATTAGCACAACTAGCCAGCTAGCTGTGTGCATTAGCTGCTAGCCGGCTAATTCGATGCTAATCACAGCTGGCCGCAGGAGCATGGGATGTGACTTGGTGATAGTAGGTGTTTTGGTGTGCAAATCTGCCCCTGATGTATTCCTCTTTACAGGCAGCCATGTCGGGAATTAAAAGGAAAATAGAGGGCAGTGACCCAGACTACGAGGACATTTCTCTGGTCCGAAACAGTAAGAGAAACAAAGCGGCTGAACATAATGGTGAGTTGATGCTCTGACACGGCGCACCTGCTTTACATGTTGTGACAGCTCGCCAGAGACTGAGCCCATGTGATCACTGGTCTTTTAATAAATATGTTCCTCCTGCTCTTGTCAGCCCGGGAGGCAGCGGTGCAGAAGATTGAAACCATCATCAGAGAGCAGTTTTCTTTGGAAATGAAGAACAAAGAGCACGAGATAGATGTGATAAGTCAGGTATCTGGATGATACTGAAAAAATGCCTTGATACTTTTTTTCTATTGTCATGTATTGTTACACTTATATTACAGCACAGGAAAAAATGTGTACACAGAAAGTAACTAATTCTTTGTTGTTTTTTGTCATTCTGCAGCGTCTCAATGAAGCCAGAAGGATGATGGACAAGTTAAGGGCATGCATAGTGGCCAATTACTATGCCAATGCTGGAACTACAAAGACTCCAGAGGTAGATTTCCATACATTCATACTCAGCTGATCAAAAGCAATGTATAGTACAGTAGCACCAACAATCACTATTTCATCTGTGTCCTAGCACACGTCAAAGAGCGATCCCGCTGTGCTGAACCATCCAGCCATACGGCGTTTCCTGGAGTCCCCGTCCCGTTCGTCCTCCCCTCTCAACCAGGGCTCCGAGACTCCCTCGCTGGCCCAGTCAGAGTCTGAGTCCCTCTCACAGCAAGGAGAGGGAACTGATAGAGATGGAGAGGGAGCGTGGAGAGAGGACAGCAGCAGGCAGGAGCGCAGACCTGGACGCAATACGGGCAAAGTGAGTTCAGCCGACATCGATGATGGGATCATTGATATCGATGAATGCAAAGCAGGCGTTAATCTCCCATCTTTTCATCTTGCATCAAACCCGCTGTGTTTTTCATTATTTGCTGTAGGACACATTTGGCGTACCGTCGTCCATGGGAACAGAGCAGAGGGTGACCTACCACACTACTGGAAATGAGGCCTCTAGACTCTATGCAAAAAAGACAATCGTCGTGGGGAATGTGTCCAAGTATGTAACCAAAAAAAGTAAAAGTCACACAGTCATCTGTCCGAATGTTTCATTCCAATCTAGAGATCAGGAGCTTCAGCCATGTGTTTTAAAGTAACACAAGTCTTTACAAATAAAATACTTATTTTTGCCAGAAGTTGACCAGACTACAATAAAAAAAAACCCAACTTACAGATAAGTGTGTTGCTGGTATGTGAAAAATTTGATGCACTGTGCACTGAAGGGGTTCTTGTTTTGATTGAAGTTACTGCCCCTCAAAAGCTGTCATGTCATCCATCAATACTTGTGCACCCGCGGGTTTTCTGAGTTTTTAAAGCACTGCCTCCTAGTCTTGTTTTCACATGTGCACTGAAGAGCTGAGCCACAATTAGTTTTTTCCCTACAAGCCCAGTCTTGATGCAGTTC
>JBAJHX010000062.1:13217113-13236517 GCA_037176925.1 Amniataba percoides
ATAGCACCTGAATGCGTAAGAGGCTGTGTTCATCATCAGCCACCATTTAATTTGGGACTGCTTTCAGATCAAAAAACACTCTGCTGGTATTTAAATTGTGTAACACAGACTCAGTAGTAAACACAGAGATTTTGAAAATCCTTTGATATATAGTGCCCCCTTGTGGATATTTGATGATGCAGCTCAACCAGCTCATTCAAAGTAAAAAAAAAAAAGTGTTTGTGTCTCTGAGCACTGCTTACTCCAGATAGATCATGCCGGCGGCTAATACTTATGCAGACTAAGAAAAGACAAATTCATTATCCAGATTGTACAGACTCATCGTTAGGTGGGGTTTGTAACGTCATTTAGCACATAATGAGTCACACTCTAAGTCAGCATAAACATGACGAAAAAGGGTCACACCTAGATCACACACACAGTGTATTCACTCAGAAAAACATACGCCTTCAATGTTTGCCTTAGCCCAGAGCACTGAGGTGTGTAGACTTGGTGTCGCACAGCCTCGACTTCTGTGGTGAAGATGTCTCATTTTAGTTCTTATCCTCTAAAAGTGGCAGAGGATTTAAGTTTGCCTACGGCTTCTGAATAAATGATCTCTTTCATCAGTCAGCAGTCTTTATCCTGAGTTGTAGCCTCCTGGCTGTTTCAGCTGACAAGGCGCTTGCGTTGCTGTTGCGGCCGCTCGTAAGCTCCCTCACACTGACTCAAGTCTTCATTCCCAGTGAACCCCATGCAGGCCTGGTGCTCCCTGCTGACTCTCGACACAGCCTGAATGTTGATGGAGGGGTGAATGAATCCAAGAAAAAAAAATCGAAGCTGCATCAGTCAAAGGGTGTAGTTGGATAGACACAGAATATGCATGTATAGACACATGCCTTTGTAAGTGCAGGCAGCCAGATCAGTTTCTGTCATGTGGGGATGAAAGCCTCAAGCTTCAAAGGCATAGGGAGCCCTTCAAGTCATTGATTTTAAGAGATTATTAACTCACTCTGAGTCAGAATCTTGGGTGAGAGATTAGTGTTTTTTTCTTTTACAAAGGCATTGTGGTGCAAGTTCTATATTTTTTTCTCCTGCAGATTTGTAATTTTGTTTGTGTGTGCATTTGTGATTTTACATAAGACTAATTGTGTCTGTTCTCAGTGAGCCTCCTTTTCATTTAACGCGTCGCGGTTGGGGTGAGTTTCTTGTGAGGATCCAGATTCACTTCAAAGACCCTCGCAACAAACGCATTGACATCATCCACCAGCTAAAGGTCAGACCACATTATTACGCAGTGTTTCCCTCTTTAGACTGAGATGCTGTGTTTTGATGTCCCTTTTGGTTGTGATGAACTCTGTTCTCCCTGATGACTTTAAGATAGCACCATTGTTGCTGCAGGCATACATGTGTGTTACTACTAGGTAATGAAATCTTGTGAGCATTTAAAGTAATTTGTTATGGTCGTTATATGTGAGCAATTTATTGCACTTTACACCTATGAATAGTGATTGTAAAGCAGTTATCGAGTTTACTATCTGGACTTTATAACCTAAACTCCATAAAAGTCTTATTGGGATGTCTCTTTTCTTCTCCTCCAGCTGGACAGAACATACACTGGGCTGCAGACACTCGGGGCAGAAACTGTAAGTTATAAATGGTCCTTCAGACTCCTGCAGTGACTTTTGTCTCAGAGCTTTACTCTGACTGTGAGCTATATTTGTTCCAGGTGGTTGATGTGGAGCTACATAGGAACTCTCTTGGGGACGACTACATCCCTCAGCCCTCTTTCTCCAAGGTGACTCAGAGAGCAGCCAGCCCCATGTCAACCACCTCCCAGACCCAAAGTTACGGACGTTCCAGTTCACCCATCTCTCATGATCCCAATATAGACAAAGGTACACACAGAGAAACATTTCACCATTTTAAATATGATGAATATGGAAATATAATTATATTAGTTTTACATCTCACTGAATGTGCAACTTTCACACCCTCCTATTTCATTCTAGGTTTCATCAAAGCAGAGACAGCAAGGTCCACAGGTGGTCATAGCTCCAGCCTCACCGCTGGTGAACGCACGCCAACCCGACCCAAAGTAGGGGACAGGATCACTCTGGGTTCCCATGGCAACTCGGCCTTCCAGCCTATTACAGCAAGCTGTAAGATTGTCCCACAAGGACAACCGCCCAGCCCTGCTGAGTCACCTGGGAAATCGTTCCAACCAATCACCATGAGCTGTAAAATTGTTTCAGGTACATGTCTCCACCCAGTGCCCATTTCTGAAAAACTTTTCTAAGATTCGCATGTGGCCTTCCTCACAAATGAAACATCTGTGAAAATGGATTTTTGTCACTCTGATGAATTTTAAGCCTTCTACCCTTCCATCCTTCCATCTGTTAGTATTGTTGAGCAGCCCACTGTCCAAATGTTTTTAAAGACAGATTTCTGAGTATGTGCATATAAAATGCAAAAGCCAAAAGAAATGCTGACAGCAAACACTTAACTGCCTGATGTTCACACTATTGTTCTGTCTCGTGTATTTTGCAGGCTTTGTTCCCTGGCACTGATGCTCATTCCTCACTTGGTGTGATTACTTAAAATGCAGTCATTGTTAGGATTATGCTGTGCTGCTCAGGAGGGAATAAGACTTCTCATGAGTTCCTCCAGGCACACATTTGCTGTTCTAGGCAGAAATGTAGTTGTTATAGAAACGCTTTCTGCAGAAAATTTAAAAAATGTCTTCTTATTTCCCTAAATCTGCAGCATGGATCGTTTAATTTGGGTCAAAGGGCCACAAATTCAGTTAATGTCAGCTTGACCAGCAGTGAGCCAAGTGATCATTGGCAGGCATGTGGCACCAAGGCAGCCAAGAGGGGAAAGAATAGACATATATGTGTATTATACAGCAGTTTATTCTATTCAGATTTCAAAGCAGGTGTATGAAGTCTGAGAACTCACATGAAAGCAAGCATATTAGTTCTAATGTTACATAAAGACACAAACAAACTCAAAGCATCCACATAATTGAAGGTTTTTCAATGTTAATTTGTTATTAAAAATGGAAAAATGATAAATTAATCTAACAGCCTGTTCCCCCACAGGGTCCCCTATCTCCACCCCGAGCCACTCCCCGCTGCCCCGCACACCCACCACCTCTACCCCTGTCCACAGCAAGCAGAGCTCTTCTTCAGTGCTCAACAACCCTTATATCATTGTTGACAAGCCAGGCCAGGTGATTGGCATGGCTTCCTCATCTGCCGCCTCCACAGGTACACATCTCCTACTCAGTGTCAAAGTGCTGCTTGAAATCGGAAGTGGACCCGCAGCAAAATCTGAGAGCAGTGTCTGAGCCGCCCACATAGCATATAAAAGTGGCTGTGAGGAATGTACTCGGTAGCAGAACAGATGATGAACAATACCCTTTAGACTCTCCTTTTCTCTTTTTATTTCTCTCTCTATTTTCATACTTTTTTGTTGCTTGTCCCCTTTTACCCCCGTGTACTTCCTCATCTAGCTCTTTGTACTCCTTCCCTTGTGTTTTTTTTTTATATTCCTCTCCGTCCCTCTGTCTCTCTTTTATCCCCGTTTTTGCACTCAGAAAGTATGACGTGTTGTGAGCCAGCAGAATGGTTGCTGGATGAGAAGTTACCATGGTGACTGAGCTGCTGTTTCATAGCCAGATTAGGAGGGTGAGACCCCCACACACACAAGTTGTGTGTGTATGCGCGCGTTTTCTCCCATAAACAAGGTGTGCGATTATCTGGAAACGTTAGCAGATTGCTGCCAGATGAAGCATGTGTAGACTTCATGCGTGCATCATCCTAGAGCAGAGTCATCTTACATCACCAAGGCTGTTGTATTCACTTCCTCACATCAGCAACGTCAGTTCATGTTCCACTTAGGAGCTTTTTCCCGTAGATTGCTCACTCTCTCCCAGCCACTCAGCCACTCCTACACTTCCTCCACAAATTCGTAGCTCAACCAGATCTGGCAGCAGGGCTGGAGTGCCGTTAAGTGATGTTTTATC
Organism: Amniataba percoides; assembly: GCA_037176925.1. NCBI lineage: Eukaryota > Metazoa > Chordata > Actinopteri > Centrarchiformes > Terapontidae > Amniataba > Amniataba percoides. The sequence continues at coordinate 13,221,123 of JBAJHX010000062.1, forward strand.
AAGTTGGATGAGGTTGATGTGGGTGTTGCGCCTGAATCACCAGGCCTAAAACTGATTTTTAATGCAGTAGGTAGGGAACAAAACTTGAGCAGCGCTCGGGACTGTGAGTAGATGCAGCAGCCAAAGCATGGATTCAGCGCCCACGCAGAGTAACCCTGGCATGAAACTGTCAGCTCGTACCACAGTGGTTTCGATGTCTGTAGAAAGGATGGCAGGAGCTACAGCGAGCCATACCATCATCGCCCCTGTGACTTACTGTGTGTGAATTTGTGTAAATGACTTCACAGGAAGCCCCTCAGCCAAACAGTCCACTGCTCAAGGCGCTCGCTCTCCAGCCCCCAAAGTTCACACTGGCACCTTCCTCTCCTCAGGGGTGAAGGTAAGAGTCTTAATGGTAACACATAACACAAACTCCTGGGAGCTAAAAGATCACTTTTTTAAAAACTTATCTATTTCAACCAATGTGATGATAGTCTGCCACCGTAGTATCTGTATCTTTAACAAAGCAGGGTGATATTAATAGTAGGCCTGGGTGCTATCTTCAGCAAATGTGAGTGCCTTGGCAAGCTATTTAAATGGGACATCACTCTGAAGATAGGAGGGGGTGCGGGGAGCTTTATAGAGAGAATTGCATGGTTCTGTTTCACTCAGTGTCAATACCCTGCTGTAAAATACTCCCACTCCCCCATGCTCATCATCCCACCACCATCCACAAAGAATGAAACATGAGTTCACTTGAAATTTCAGTTTTCATCACAGTGGCACTCATTTGCTTAGATTCTACAGTTGTCTCTGTTGTAGGCTGCTGGCATCTGCTGTAGTAGTGAAGGCCAGGGCAGATGGGGACAGATGGGGAATATAAAAACATCTCCTTGATGAATAAATGATGATGCTGATTTAAAAAAATCTGTTTTAAGCCACACATCTTTTCTATCTGCTGTGCTATCTATAGCCAGTAACTGGTAAAAAAAAAAAGAAAAAGAGCAGTTAATTATACATTCTGTAAAATCTGTCAAATTAATCACTAAATAATGAGTTTTTAATTAGAGAGTAAAATGTACACTAGTTACAACTTCTGCAGTACTACAACCTGTTGTGGTTTGAAGGCAGTGTGGCCTTCCAGTAACAGTTCCTCTCTCCATGTGCACTCACTTCATGTGCAGGTTATTATCAAGCAGGAGCCTGGGGAAGTTTCAACACAGCAGCAGCAAATGGTTTCCACAGTAACCAGCCAGCAGCAACCTGCCACTACAGCAGCACACCAGTTTGTCGCAGTGAAGGGAGGTCACATGATCTCCATGTCGGCCCAGAAACAGGCAGGAGGGGCCTCAGGGGCCACAACTAGCAAGGTCAGACTCTCTCACATATACCTTCACACCTGCACACAGAAGAACATCAATCATTTATGTGTTAATGTTGATATAAATTTATACGTGTTACAGTCATTTAAAAACTACATTTGGCACTTTCTCTGATTTCTAGATGTTAGGCATTCCCGTTAGCTCAACGCTTCAGTCTGCAGTCAAACAGGTGGCTATCAGCAGCGGGCAGATCCTGGTTGCCAAGGGTAACCCTTCTGTCTCCAAGGTGGTGGGTGGGAAACAGGTTTTGGCTCAGGGAGTCGCTAAAGCCATTGTCAGTGGAGCCAGTGGCATCTCCGGCCAGCAGGCTGCTGCCAAGGCGGCTGCTGGTTCAAGCGGCAAGAGTGGAGGTCAGAGTTCACACAACACATGCACACACTCACAAAATGCATATGACACACAGGTTCAGGTAATTTTAGAGGTGGATAATTTTGTTTCCTGGTGTCTTCTTAGTGATGGCTACTCTTCAGCTGCCAGCCAATAACCTGGCCAACCTGGCCAATTTGCCTCCGGGCACCAAGCTGTACCTGACCACCAACAGTAAGAACCCTTCAGGGAAGGGCAAGCTGCTTCTCATCCCACAGGGAGCTATCCTTCGGGCCTCCAGTGCAAGTGAGACATCTTATATTAATATTCCTAAATACAGACATTTGCAAGAGAACCCAGTTTTGGCTGACAGTCTGACAGTTTGACATGACCCCCTGCCTTCTTCATACTGAGTTTCAGTCACATAGTTTACACACTCATGTCAAGCTCTTTTTGGGTTTTAAGACTTAGTGTTAAAAGTTTCTTTGACTGTTTGCAGTTTTAGGACTGTCTTGTTAGACTTTCTATCTTCCAACATACAGTATTTTTGTGGCAGCAAAGCACACCACATGATCCAGCACATAACTCCTTTGGATCATGTCGGAACGTCTTGACACTATAAGGATATTTTAATATACTCCAAAACCCCACTAAAGACATGCTGGTAAAAATACACTGGTGTAGCAACATACATGTAATAAAAACTAGTGAATACCATAAATATCGGATCAAAAAGCATTGCCAGGTAAAATAAACACTGTTTTCATTTTAGACCTCTATGATTTAATGTCTTTCTTAGAAGATATATAATAGATATATGAGGCTACAGGCTATAAAAGGATAAATTGGAAGGTCGTACGGATGTAATTTTCTTGTTGTTTTCCTTCTGCACAACTAACATGGATGTTTGATATTGGTATCTTTGGAAATGGTTTGGGACTAACTGAACCTTGACACATGAGTGTGTTGGTGACTCAGTATCCGGGGTTAGAATGACCTCTGCCCTGACATTTTCCTTCGTGCCGTAAGTTATAGATAGCTCTATTAAAAATTTTATTGCTCTCGGCTCCTCAGAAAGTTTGGGAAAAGTAAGAGAGCCTCTTCTGAAGTGACTTACAGATGTTTCAGTACCTTCCGGACAGTGAGTCAGTCATAGTCATCCATTTATTTTGGCAGTTTGTTTAATGTGCACTGCAAGCTACAATCCCTCACACAGCACACATCCTGTCAAATTGCAATGAGATGAAAGAGATTTAGTATCGTCCCGCAGTTCATCCAAAATACAAATTTCATGGCAGTAAACCAGCATTACTCTGTATAGCTATGCTTCAGAATCATCTAAGTAAAATATGCTTTAAAATGACTCAAATTGATGAATAGAAAACAAGCTTTAGTTCAGGATAAAGGATAACAGGATTGTTTATCAGGTTTGAGACTGAATATGTGTGTGTGGCTGTCTCTAATTTAGGTCAGCAGTCCCAGAGCAGCTCATCAGCAGGCGCTGGGGGCTCTCAGACCTCCTCCTCCTCTTCCTCTTCCAGCAGTCTGCCTTCCAACCTCTCCTACACGTCCTACATCCTTAAACAGACCCCACAGGTGGGTAGAAACAGATTTACACTACAATGCAAACCCTAGAGACATGCATCGACTTGTATAGAAAATTATCGTTGATGTCATTTTTGTCATTGTGGATTCTCATTTTGTTTGTTATATGACCTTTAGTATTTATTTGCCAGCATGTTTCAATCAGTGTCTGAAGTCCTTCATCAAGGCTGGATGAAACTGATATGCCTTTCCATTTAATGCTTAACACAACAGTTAAAAAAAAAAAGATTTTAGATTTTGTTCTCCTACAGCATGACTCCACTTGCATGCAATCTGCAAATGGGGTTTCTCCTTGTTAGTGATTCTTAGATTTTTGTATTCTAGTAGTAACTTAAGCCCAGCGTGTTCTTAATTAGAAGCATTCATTACAGCAGCATTGATCCTGCAGTCACCTTTAGAACAGTGCTGTCTGTGCATGTAGATGTAGCCCACAGCATTGTACAGTAATGAAGATGTCCGCAGAGGTTTGTAGCTAAATTTAAAGTAAGGATCCGGCTCCTTATAATGATCAGTCTTCAAGGTTGAGTGTTTTCTAAGTGTGCCTTTTTTGTTCTTAAATATATTGTGTGTACCTCCTTAAACAGCTGAAGAGCTAGTGCGCGCGCTCACACACAAAATCTTCCAGTTTAGAGCATTTTAAGGGTGTTGAATTGATTTCCAAGAAGGCTAATTATCATAGATTAAAATTCAGAACAATTGATATAATAGAGCACATGAGAATCGTCACCCCTTGGTGTACATTATGAACATGTACTGTTGTGCAGTGTGATATTGTTTACATGTTAGCTCCACCTTTAAGATTGGTTTAAAAAGGGACCAGTTATTTGTCAATGTTGGGGTTTTTTTACCTCTCTGCACTTAGACCGTGACAGTTCCATTGACTTTGGATTGAGTCAGTAGTGTGATGTTGGCTGTCTACCCTCTTAATGACCCTGCTTGTCCATTTCATCCAGGGAACATTTCTGGTTGGCCAGCCTGCGCAGGGTTCAGGGAAGCAGGGTGCTTCCAGCTCTGCAGGTCATGCAGCCTCATCTCCAGCAACTGTTACCCAGCAGGCCATCCGGGTAACAGCTGGACAGAAAGCGGCCATCCTGGCTCAGGTCAGTGTGGGTAACAAGAACAAGGGCTGAATTATATCCTCCACTGTACCTTATACTAATGGAAGTTGCCAGTTTTGATACAGTGAAGAGCTACAAGCACTGTCTGATATTAACTGGCTTGTCTTTGGGGTATAAATCACACTCAGGACAATGATCAGTACAGGTTTTAAACAAACTTGAAGCCCTTCTTTGATTTTTTGCCAGCACTTTTATTCCCTCTGAGCACCCCTGGCTGTCCTGTTAACTCTGTTTACTCTATTGATTTTTTTTTCCTCCTTGAACATCATTTTTTTCTCACTGCTTCATAACACTCCCCTTACAATCTGTTTGGTGCCCTCTTAACTCTGACAGTATGTAGCACCACAGTCCCATTTTGATCTGACAGCCACAGGCCAAACACATTTCCTACCCTGAACTTCTGCGAATACTCCTTAATCGTTCAGATTACAACTAATGATTAGGCTTTTGTCAGAGATCAAAGCATTAATTATGACTCAGTCAACTCATTCCTGAAATGCTGTACTTACTTTCCTGTTTTAGTAAATGTTAATAGGTGTCTGAACCTAATTTTCTCAGAAGAAAAAATGTCAGACACTTTGTTTAAACAAGTGGCACTTGGATTTGAATTGCATTAAAAAGGGTTGATCGCCATTGCCTCTTCTGAAACCTTGTTCACAAACCCTGTGTATGACATACTGTAGGATGTAGACCCGCAACTATGACCACTCATACCAGACTGCCTGTCATGTAGCTGTTCACACAAGACACTGGTCCACAGTTGTATGGCTATTAACATGATTACTGATCAACAGACCCGTACAATAACCACTGTACTTACTTTAAAATAAACTAGGTTGCAATTATTTCAAAAGCATTTGCCCATGTAGACCTGTGACAGTGGATACTGGTTTGTGGTTTCAGAGTGAAATAGTTATTACTGAGTTTGAAAACACGATTGTTATAATTCAACATTTGTGTTCGGTCACTTTCCTGTGTGAGTGAGTGGCTGATTTTTACAGCAAAAGATTCGTCCAGGCATCAGCAGGTGTAGGCCAGCTCACCAAGGTGCCCCTGGCCTGGAGGTGGACAGTTCCTCTCGTGCCATTAAATCTTTTTGACCTGTCTGTTTTACATAACGTAACCAGTTTGCACAGCTGTAAATATGCTGTGCCTTATTACAGAATAACAGATAGCAGTCACAGTCTTGGGGTGTTTTCTGTAGGAAAGGACTGATGTGTGTGCGTTTGTCGAAAGAAAAATTCAGGAAAGAAAATTCAGTTTGTATTTTGTGTTGATTTAGTCTGCGAATAAATCTTCGTCCACCTCACCTGCTTCCTTGCCATTTTAAGTATGTTCACTTAGATTTTTGTTTTTTGTCAGATTGTAAGTGAATGGTTGCTGTTAATTTCTCCTTTTCTGTGATGGACAGGTGGTGGGCAGCTCCCAGGGTGCACAGGTGAAGTTGTCTGACGGCTCAGTCAAGACGGTGACGGCGGCTGCAGGCCACTTGTCCAAGCCGGGGACGACCACGTTGAGGATGACAGGCGGCGTCATCACTGCTGCGAGCTCTACGCCTGGCTCCGTCAGCACTGCAGCCTCCAGCCAACAACAGGCTAGTTTCACTGCCCTTTTAGTTTTCTGTACAATTCTTCCTTTTTAAAAAGATAGTTTAAAAAAAAACAGAAGTTGCATTAGACATAGATCTCAAGTATTTCTTTTATGCTTGCGAACAGGTTATTTGGTTAAGTACCCCAGGTTGTTGAACTTAGTTATTGTTAAAATGGCATCAAATCCAGTTTGATGCAACATATTTTTTCATATTTTCCAGTTACAAATAATTAGTTAGAAGGTCATAATCTTGTCATGGTCTTAGTTTTTTTGCAATCTGAGTAAAATATAATGGGGAAAAGAAATGTTTTGCGTAAGAAACCATCCAAGGTGATGAATTCTCATGATTTTGACATTTTTGTAGAAGTAGCATATATGTTCTGGTGTTTCCTGCTGCAGTGTGAATGCATGGGAAACAGGAGATTTTCAGTGTGAGTGCAGTGGGAAGGTCAGTGCTGCATTTGTCAGAGAGAGCAGAGAGTTTAGATGGTGTGTGAAGAGCCCTAAGCTGTTCATCAGCAGTGGTCTGGGTTTGGGTGATTACAGCTTCAGAGTCAGTGGCCAGGCCTCATTAACTTGAGAAATGGAAATGCACAGAAACACTTCCCAGAGGCTCCAACACATAAAAACAAATATGTACACAGTATGTAACAGAAAATAACACTCACTGCACTGGAAATACGCATAAGGAAAACTTCACATCAGGTCTGTTAATTGGATTATGAGGACTCTGCGTCAGAGAAACTGACTCTTTTGTCTCTGTGAATTCCTTAAAACCAGTGACCTGATCGGCATATCTCACTCTGAGGGTTGCACGGCACTAGAAACAAATGTGACAAGAGCAAAGAAGAGACAACGACTCTAAAGTCCTGCCACAGAGAATTTTATTTTCCAGCATTGCCTTTCTCCATTTTAAACACCACTTGTATTTTAAGTGGCTTTGTCTCATAAATATTGCCATATAGTGTACAAGAGGTGAGATGTGTCACCCCATAACATGTTTTTTTTTTCTGCACCTTGCCTTGTAAAGTATTGATTATAGTATTATTGTTTATTTAAAGTTGAAACTATGTAACTTATTTATCCATATCAATAAGTTAGAACTCTTTCAAGACACATTGAGATAGTGCAAAAAGTCAGTGTTTCCATGTATTTCCTGGTTGACAGCTTTGTTTCTGTGCAGGCCGCCGATAGTGGAAAGCCAGCCTCTCAACACCACTCTCTCCTGGTGGCAGCCAACCAAGCAGCGGTAATCAGTGCAGCTAAAAGCGCAAGTGCTGCAGCCGGAGGCAGCCTGTCGAAGGCGGCCGTGGCCACCTTGGTCAAGGGTGCCAGCAGCTCCGCCACAATGACGAAGAGCTCTGCAGGTTCAACTGGAGCTGTGGTAACCGTTGCCAAAGGGATCGCCAACATGCCCGTCATCAGCATGTCCAAGGGCGCGGGGTTGGGGACTGTGGTGGGCGTGCCCAAAAGCAGCGGCACGTCATTGGTCACTGCAACCTCATTAGTCAGCGGAGTGGCAGCAGGAGGAGGGAAGACGGGTGCTACTCTCTCAGGTGTGCAGACAGAAACCTCACTGTATTTCTTTTTAATGCGTGCACAATATTAAACTATTTTCTGTAAATGTAGTACGTGTCTTGCCACAAACCTCTCTTCACATATGTGTTGTGTTTGGTTCAGGTATGCTGAAGATCCACTCTGGAGGTTCCAGCTCACAGCAGACAGTCTTGACCATCCCTGCCAACCAGCTCAAGCAGCTGGGGGTTGGCGCTGGATCTGGAGGGCTGCAAACTATACTCATGCCTGTTGGGAAAGGTAAGCATGCTTGACAAACAGCCCTGTGAAACACTCGTTTGGCCTCATCACAAGTTTATGACCAAGAAAAGTCTGCGTTCCAGAAAGAAAAACTGTTGACCTAACTTTAAAAATATAACATCTCTTCTTGAAGTAGATAAAAGGCTTTAGCTATGGATTTTGAATAAAACATGAAGCAGCACTGACATTGATCGCTTTGTCGGTGCGCCACATTTTCAAAAACAAGTTTCTGAAGAACAAATAAAGTGTAGTAAATAAAGCATGTTATTCTCTCACATGGTTTTAAGAGTGTAAGACTGTAGCAGCCCACAGCAGCTCTACTCACTTTGTGTTTCTGAACTGAATTAATTTTGCCTATACATAAATCTAGATAGTGTGATTCACTCAAGGCCGATGTTCAAACACGCTATAGATTCTCCCCTCTCTGTAGTAGACCATCTTCCTCCGCTCTCATTTTTCATCTTGCTGTTAAGCCTATTTACCTAATGGGCCATTGATTCATCCTGTGTGTGTTTTCTTCTGTGAATAATAGTATCTAAAGGCCCAGTCTCCAGTACTCCTTCCTCCTCCTCTTCCACCACCCCTGGAGCAGCTGGAGCTGGAGCCTCCCCAAGTCCTGCCAGCCAGGCGTCCCCCTCCCTTGCCCTGCCTCTGGCACAAGGTGAGAGGGGTCCATCCCCACTCCACCCACGATCCACTCTTCCCTCATTCTTTCCATCTTTTATTCTCCATTTACTTCCATTAACTTTTTTTTTATCCTTGTGGCAGTGCAGTATTGATTAACGGATTTTTCTTTTACAGAATAGCACAGTTTCCCGCAAAGAACTCATGTTTGACTTGAACAAAATATATTTCTCTTCTCAAATGCAAATGCTTGGATTAACTGAAATGAGCCATTCTCACACGCTTGCTTTTCTGCTGCCACAGTGAAGACAGAACCAGGTGCTGGCACAGCTGTCACAGCTGGTCCGTCTCCCCCAGGGACAGCTCCTCTCCCCACCACTGCTCACATTGCCTCTGCAGCTACCACAGTCAAGCAGGAGCAAGGGGCAGATAACGCCGCGCACGACCTCATCAAGTAAGTGCGAGATGCTGCTTTAGTCATGCTGCTGCTTTAACTTGCAGATAAACTGACTCCTTCAAGAGTTGATAATTTATTGCCTGTTAAGGGGAAAAGGTGCAAGTGCCGAAACAGATTTTTTTTTTCAGAAACAGACACTGAGTCATCAGAGTGCACAAGTGATTTTTTTTATATATATTTATTTTACCACTTAAGCGTCAACAGCTCCATTTTTAACTTTCTGATCTCAGTGAAGAATAGCGTAGCTTCATTTGTTAAAGCCGTCACACAGCTATCGCCAGCATATTAATGGAGGTTTGTAAGAACACTTTCTCTTCCTGGCAGCCATTCAGGCCGTGCACCTAACAATTGTGATTCCCTCTCCAGCACTGAACACATAGAGACCATGATGCAGCTGCTGACGGCTGTGGTGAAGAAGTTCCCTCTGATCGTCCCAGATAAGAGTGAGTGTGTTGTCCTGTTTGACATGCTTAAAAAAACTTCTCCATATGTATTAAAACAGACTTAAAGCGAGCACCTTTTGTCAAGCTGTTTGTCTTGTCAAGCCGTTCAATTCTTTCTTTGTCTGTTTGTATAGCTGAAGACTCGCATCCATTCTGTGCCTCTTCAACAGAGCAGTATTATTCCTGGAATATTGGCAAGCGCAGAGCGTCAGAGGTGACTTTTTGTTGTTTTACGTGTGTGTGCATAATGACGAATGAGTTTTGGGGCTGCTGGGCAACAAAACAAGACATTTGCAAATGAAATGCTGGGCTCCATTAAAATTCATATTTTTAGTTTCCCTATTTTCTTGCATTTTATAAACAGAATAAATGTCCCAGTGATTGGGGAATTAATCCGCGATGAAAATGATCAGTTGCGGCTTTATTCAAATATTTGAATGCATGTACTCTTTTTGTTAAAACATTATGGGCCTTTGCTGTTCCTCAGAAAGAGAACGCAGGGTCACTTGCTTCCCTTGGATTAAGTGTCATATTGAACACATTTCACCGCTCTTCATGCAGAGCAATTTCCCTCAACAATGGTTTAATTTAACCTCATTAATTTCTCGGTGACAGCGCCCACTTGCTCTCTGGGTTCCACGGTGAGGGCGTCTGTAATGTCAGTGATAATTTGCATTGTTTGCAGTTTTGTTGTCTGTGTAATCTGTCTTGGTGCTCAGTGCTGGGCCCCTGACTCAGCAAACTTTCTGCTTGCCTCATGTCTCCCTATCTATCTGGTCAGATGTGTATCTCTGCCTGGTTGTCTCCTCTCATCTCTTCCTAATGGGTTCATCAATAGCTCATACAGAGCAGCCCATGTTGTAGCTGTCTGTTCTCTTTCTCTCCTGCTATAAAAGGCTCTCAGACGTGGATATTTATATCTACAGGTCACTAATTTACTTAGGGGACAGGAGACTTAAAGCACATCATTCTGCAGTATGAGGACAGGGGAAGATGGGCTGCAAGTTAGCCCTCACTGGACTGAACAGATTGTGTGTGTGTTCATCCGTTCTTTATCTGTATCAAGCTGTGGATTTGGGCCTGTATGTACAATTTTGCATCATAGATATTGGTTTGTCCCTGTGTAGCTTCAGCGAGCGGTGGCTGTGAAGCGGGTTGTCCAGGACGTGTTGGACCGCTCGCCTCGTCTGCAGGCCCTGACCCCCCCAAAGACCAGAGAGGTGGTGCAGTGGTGCCGGCAGAGGGGCTACACGCCTCCAGACCTCGAGCCCCAGCGCAAGAACGACGACGAGTCCATCGAGGACATCCTCACGCAGATAGACAACGAGCCTGGTGAGTTTGGCGTGGCCTCTGCACTTAGACGATCTACTTGTTTTCGCGATTTCACAGTCGACTCTTTTCTGTGTTCAGCAGCTCAAAGCGGATCGATATCTTCCCTCCGGTGTTGCATGTGTGGGTGTAGTGCTTCTGCTGTTGGTCCAGTAATGTGTTTGCAGTCCGGTAGTGTGTGAGGGCGGCCAGTGTACAGTGTTTTTATGCAGCCTTGTTGTTTTATGCACAGTGAATTCTCATTAATTCTTCCTTTTGTCTCTAAAGGGTGAGAGACAAGCTTAGCTCAGTGAGTCACACATTCGCCTGAGCCAGACAATATGATAATCTGTATTTGTGTTCTCTTCGCCTCCTTCTTGCACAAATATCTTGATTTATAATTGTCGGATTGTTGAGCTGGTAAAATAAGCCAATATTTTGCAAAAGTTAATCCCTGTGACATTTTATCATCTTTCCCTTAAACGCATAGCCACACATGAAGCCGCTGAGTAAAATGCTGATGCGGCCGTTGTTTCTGCTGCTAACATACCGCTACTGGTGAAACGTGGTGTTAAGTGTAATGCATATCTGTCCACAGAGTGCCCATCGACCCTGAGTAGCTGCGAGGAGCTGATGCTGCGGCTGGAGCAGATGCAAGCTCTGCTAAAGACAGAACCTGAGGAGGCGGACGATGAAATAGTCGACATCGTCACTGTGACTCCTCCCTGCCAGAAACTAAAGGTCAAAGAGGAGGAGCAGGAGGCAGACGCGGAACCCAAGTTCTTCTTGGGCCCCTGTGTGTCGGCCCAGTTCGTCAGTGAAGCAGCTCAGCAGGTCAGGAGCCTCTCTGGGGTTTTGAAAATGCAGGAGAGTTGATAAATTCAACCAATAGCATCCTGTCCTGCTTTTAGTAACTGATTTTTTTAAACTCAAGGAAACTGAACCACTTTCTCCATTTTTATATGATGACCCTGCTGTCCTCTCTCAGATCGGAGTAACCTTCCAGCCAGTTGAGGTGGAGAAGAATGTGTTCGCTCCGGTGGTGGAAGCCATGATTCTGAAGGTCAGTACAGAAAGATAAAAGTTGGCCATTTTCAGCAGTTCACCATTACCTCTACATACCCTTGACTAGAATGATGAATACACAGTATGTATGAGGTGTACACCCACACAGCATTGCGTGTTTCACCTTGTGCTGTATGAGAGAGTGGGTTTCTTTGTGACTAACGATGTGTGTGTGTGTGTGTGTGTGTGTGTGTGTGGACACTCCAGGCTACTGAACAGTTTGCCAGTGACATCCTGAGAGAAGCTCTGGCTGGGGCCTACGCCAAATCCCCTCAGAACAGGTCAGCCTCTGTTTCTTTTTTCCTTTTGTTTTTGTCTTTCTTTTTCTCTTAGTGCTCCATTTCCCCCTTAATTCATTATATGGGCTCATGAAAACTACTTGTTCGCTACTCAGACAATTCTGAACTTGTCCACCACAACCAGAAAAGTTAATGCATTGTCTTGAACAGGTTCTAAAAACACATATTTAAGGATGATAATATTTCATGGATGTTTTTTTCTAATTGGCAATAGATACTACGACAAAACTAAAACCAACTTTAAGTGTGCATCTAAAGCCTGATGTGTCTTAACACTTCAGTGAGCTGCACTGGGTGACATCATCTTTCATGATAAACATGTTTGTTTTGATCCAGTCCCACGTGCTCCGTACAACTGCTGTAAATACATTCTGGAGTTTAAGTAAGACTCACAATATTTATCTTATTTGTGTTACTTGTCTTACTTACTGTTTGAAGTTTTGCGCTCTAATGCGTCTGTGAATAACTGAAACATCTGCCATCTCTTTGGAGGTGACAGAAACAGACAAAGGCCAAAAAGCAGCAGGAGCTAGTTTTTGTTTTTTTGAACGTCATTTTAATGCTTTGGATAAACAGTAAATCTGTAAATTGTAGTGGCCTTGTTTGCAGGGTATTCTGTGTATTTTGCACCATTTGCATGATGTAAGACAGCGGGGCACCCGACTGATGTAACAGAATGAGACAATTCACAGCTGAATGTTTAACAAAGCAGCTAATGACGAACGGTCATAAATATTCAAAAACAAGTGCCGTCCCTAAAACATATTTCTCGCGTGTTGCGCTGACTCCTAACCGTGTGACTTTGGGGTTTCCAGGGCTCCAAGAGAGATCACAGCCATGAACATCCACCAAGCGGTCAGTAGCATCCCCACCTGCGACTTCCTCACCAACACACACATGGGCTACCTGTCTAAGGACAACTGAGGCGTAACTAGAGTGACGCCGAGTCGTGACTGACTCGTACGGAGACGTGGGGGACTGTCTGGACTGCTGCTTGTGACGGAGGCACTCTGAGAAGTGACAGCTCTATCGCGTGAGGATTCTCACCTGGGTGTAGTCCTGTCGCCTCAGGGTGCGCAGTAATAGTAACCAATGTACTGTATCCATTAACCTGATCATAGAAGGGCTCAGCTTGCTCCTCACAGCAGCCGAATAACAAATGTTTCTAATACTGCGGGTATATTGTAACATTTTAGTCCTAATGTATCGAGAGAGGCGGCACTGTGGGACTCGTGTTATTCGATTTTTTTTTTTTTTTTTAGAGGCCGTTGTGCTCTCGCTTACCTCATAACAAGATTATTTTAATGATGAAGTGTTTCCTGCCAGACAGCCAAGCTAGTCATTGGGGAAATGAAGCCCGAGCAACTTACAGGGCTAAATAATAGCCCCTCATTCACACCCCCCACTGAACTGAGAACAAGATTCACTTTTACCAGCAGAGGCGAACTGCAGATTTACAGCAAGTTGGAAACACTAGTGAACATCTGAGTATTTGAATCCTCAGTCACGTCTGGTGGGTACTTTGGGCAAAGCAAACAGAGAGATTCCTCCAAAAGTGTCATTGCCAGGCAACCAATGATCCGCCATTACGAGCACCCTTTGATGTATTTCAGCGTTACCTGGCAAAGGTAATTATGGCTCCTGCAACTCCGCTGTTCTTGGAAGAAGTAACCAGTTCATGTTTATTTCTAAGTTGCAGATGATGTCTTTGAGAACTAAATCGGCAGAGAAATCCCACGTCTGGGTAACAGTCTAATGAACAAATCATACCGTCATCATGAATACAAGACGTCGCTCTCGATATTTGTCCTCACGAGCCGCGTTTGACAGCCAGCTGAAAGTGCTTTTAAGTGTTCTGTTTAACAACCGTAATGTATCAGTCATGTAATGCACACAGTGTATGTGACCAATATGAAATAGATGGTGTTTTCAGATCCTGTTTTATTTTTTTATCTAATAATGATGCCTACGGACAGTAAAGCCCTAACAGTAGTGAGTGAGTATAGTGTGTGTGAATATGTGTGGATAATGGGTGGAGGCATCACATAAGTTAATACATTTGATGGGAGGTGTGTGTGTGTGTGTGTAGATTGTTTCATGTGGAGCTTTCTGTTATGTTAACGTGTGGACAGCTGGACGAGCGGACGTGATGGCTGTTCAACCAAATTGGTGTACAAGATTCCCCAGTGTATTTTCATGTTTCAGTGCAAACCAAAAACACAACCAATATTCTTGTAATAAACAAAGAAAAATGAATTATTTCTTGCAAATAGGACTCGTGTTGAACTTTTTTTTTGTAGTTAGTAACTAACCGGGTGATGTGATGTAAGCACCTTAGCCTGAGCCAGTTCACCAAAATGCATAAAAACGCATTTCCTCACTTAATGCTGACACTTTTGATTTACTTTGAATATATTTTAAAATGCCTCTGAGATTCCTACTGCCACTTGGTTATGAATTGAGGTGAAGACAGATGTTCGGTGCTGGTCCAGATAAGTCTCAGGCCTCGCTGTGAAAAGTTGTTAAAAGAACAAAATTCAACAAAAGAAATAGTCCCCATGAAAACTGATGACAAGGAGCTTTGTGGATTATCCAGAGTACAGCAACAGCATCTCGTATAGAGACGATCGCTGGTGAATCCTCTTGACTAAATTTGATGTAGAAATCTCAAACCTGGACAAATTAAACTGCATAAACTGCATAGCTGGTCACCGCTACCAAAAACAAAACATGCAGATAAAATGTGCTTTGCGGGTTTTTCATTTTCGTAAACCCTCAAACACTGAACATAAACTCTGCCAGTGGAAGATAAGGATCCAATTATTGTCCAAATTATGCATGTCAAATAGTTTTTAACTCAAATTATAATTTTCTTTCAACATCCACCTTCACATTATCTGACCTTTGGCATACTAGAGATTGACTGCAATCGGTTCTCTATTCATACAACCCTTTAAATGAATAATAACAGCCAAAACTGTGTGATAAAAAAAAAATAAATACAGCACAAAGAGAAAACGAGCCGAGCAACATGTGATGGAAAGTGCTAAGAACCTAATATTCTTTTATTGTCAGTTCACTTACATCATATATTTGCTCTTTTTCCTTGAACAATAGTTTTACAAAATAATAGGCTGAACAATACTCTTCTCAAAATGGCAAACTAACTGAATACTGAGGAAATAAATAACTTATTTTCGAGCATATTTCTAGCAACACCAAGGGGCAACGTAGTACTGTAAGCACACACACTTCATGACCGCCCATGTCAGCAGACTCAACTCTACACAATAAAAGGACAAATCAGCAGGTGCACACACACACACACACACACACACACACACACACACACAGTCACACACTCAGAGCAGCCACTTTGTTGTGCGTCTATAACTGCAAAAACA
>JBAJHX010000062.1:13244824-13260434 GCA_037176925.1 Amniataba percoides
TCCTGAGCAAATACTCTCGCCTTGTTGCAGTTAGTTCTGCTTCAGTCAGACTGTGTGTCTGCTTCTTTGTCTGAGAGAAGACGTTTGAGTTCAGGATCTGTGCTCTTGTCTTCACAGCCACACTCTCTCAGCAGTTCAGTGTGATGCCGCCATCTGCAGGGGAAAGTATGACATTACTCTATTACAGTATTGTAATTTATCTAATGAACTCTGTTAAAACTGATGCATTAATGCAAAACAAACATTTTACTGTTGTAGCTGGTCATGGTGGAGCTCGTTTTAAATATCATATATGCAGCTAAATAGATCAGTCTTTTAGTCAAGTGGCCTTCTTCTAATGTTTCCTTTATTTTTTATTCAGTTGGGGGGGGGGTACAAATACAGGTAAAAAAGGATTGTGTTGTTTAATTAGTGCAAAGCTCCGAGGCCTAATTATGTATTTAACTGAATCCCCTTGTTTCCAGATAAGTCGCTGTGAAAGTAAAGAAACCATCAGAGTGGTTTTAAGAGTCATTTTGTTGAAACTGCCTGACACCTGAAGTATGATGAGGGGTGGTCTTTTCCCACAAGTCAAAAAGAGTGGTTTAATTTTGAACAGTACAATATAGTGTACAAGCTTTCATCTGCTTTCTTAGTAAATTCTTGAAGAGTGTAAGTGTAGTTGAGTAACAAGTCTTTCCTGTAAGTCTCCCGTGTCAAGGTTTTGTTGATAACATCTCCACCTCAGTTTCTTCACATTTGCATTTCAAAGAATGAATGAATTTTTTACTCTCACTGCCTGTTACTACTTACTGACTAGTGTTACTTTTACCTACTTGACCAACAGTTAAACCTGGACACTTGTGAAGTTATAGATAAAAGTTTCAGTTTGTCTGATTTAACCAGTCGGCAGGCTTCAGGCTGTTTTCTGCAGTGAGCACACCCTGAATTGTAGGTAGTGTCTTGTAAGTGATTGTACACCCCATCCCCCAAAACTTGGGTATGTATTTTTTTTCTTTTTGCTAGTTTCATCCCAGTTTTTTTTAATCATCCCAGCATCCCATCTTTAGTTTAAAAAAGGAATCGTGATCACAAATGATGGTGCTAATGTGCACAGTGGCTCATCGAGGTGCAATTTGATTATTAGAGGACAACAATCCCGTCACTGTTGCAGGACATTACTTTTCACTCTCACACTTATCATTATCTCTACGTCTCTCTTACTCTGACAAAACGTTCAATGTGTCACACAGTAAGCTCACATCATTAATTTCAATTTCATGGCTCTTGTGGAAATGATGATTCCATAAATAAAGTTTCAGATTATATTAAGTCTTCTCAAGTTTTTATTCTTTGCCTTCTTTGGTTTTTGACAGTGGAAAGATTTGAATTGACGTTATTAAGCCAAATTTATTTAACGTAGCACTGCTGTGGGAGGGCAGCAGAGCCGGTTGCCCCACCTGAGAGGTCTGTTCAGCCCTAAAGATCACCAGGAGACTCAGCTGGGGCGAGGCATTAAAGTAGAGGTCAGAGGGGAGAAAAAACTTTAGATATGGAAGATTTAGGACGACAGTTTGTCTCTACAAAAGGAATAAACAGTCAGAGTGAAGCGGACCATGTGTCCACTGTTAGTCACAGAGCCACTTTGTGGACTTCCCACACAAAGTTTCTGAAATGCATCAAGGACTGGGTCCCAGCTGATTACAAAAATGAAACAATTCAACTTTTCAAACTAACATGCCTGTGGTGAGTATGAGGCTGGACACACTATGTGAAGGACGTGTGCTTTACTTTTTGTGTGTTTTGTTGTGTCATGTCATTGTTGGTTTTCAAACTTTGTTGAAGAGCAAATTTCACATTTTGTCAGTTTGTATCATGCATGTGCTAATAAAACTTTTTTTTTCTAAGTGCAATGTATTTCACTTGTAAATGATGCCTTGTGTTGTCCTAAATGACACCTGAAACTATAATGACATTTAGGCACAAAGTGAAAACTATTTAAAGTCTTAGTCTGAACAATCATAAACTAAGAAATAAATGAAGGGTTTGACAAGGTTTTGCTGAAGTGATGGTTTATTTCTCCGTGGTCTAAGGAGATTTTTCTTGTATTTCAGTTTATCACAGGGTTCATGAGCGTTTTAATCAATTTTGTCAGCGCAGCGTTCTGCGGTCATCTGGGGGAAACTGAGCTTGCAGCCGTGGGGTTAGCAACAATGGTGAGAAAACTAATTGTTTAAGTCTTTTTCAGTTACTCTGTGTTTAAACCTCAACCAAATGTACCTACCTGTGTTTTGCAACTGTACTACAAAGTTGTGTAGGAAGTAGCAAGAGTTTTTACCTCAGTAAAAGAAGCAATATCAACAGTTTATTTGTCATTTAAGTACTGTTGTCTTTGTAAAAGTATTGTCTATTATATACGGTACTATTAGGTTATCATTAGTGATGTAGTAACATTTAAGCTGAATTGTGATGTTATAGCAGGCTATGGTAGAGCATTTTATCCTCAGTTTAATATTCTGTGTAATGATGCAC
Source organism: Amniataba percoides (assembly GCA_037176925.1). NCBI lineage: Eukaryota > Metazoa > Chordata > Actinopteri > Centrarchiformes > Terapontidae > Amniataba > Amniataba percoides. The sequence continues at coordinate 13,247,336 of JBAJHX010000062.1, forward strand.
TGTAGTTTAAATTTTCCTTTTCAAATCTTGTTTTCCAAAGTTACTAATAACTACAGTTACTCAATAAATGTAATAGATATAGTATAATGTACTAAAGGATAAAGTATAGCATAAAAGCATAAAATTACAGTACTCATACAATTCTACAGCTCATACAAGACTAAAGCACCAGTAACTCACAATACTTCAGCTGAATAAATGTACTTAGTTACTTTCCACCATGAACAAGATTAATGGAGATAACTGTTTTTTTTTTTTTTTGCTTGGTTGCAGGTTATAAATGTGACTGGTCTCTCAGTTGGCATTGGTATGTCATCGGCTTGTGACACACTCATATCCCAGATACAGTCTTGGCCAGAGCTCTTTCTTCCATTCAAAGCCTTTTCCATAACTGCTCTGTGTCTTTTCCTGCCAATTCCCCGTGCACATGCCTGATCTGTGTTCTGTTTTGCTGAAGACGTAAGGGAGCGGAAACCTGAAGCACGTTGGACTCATTCTCCAAAGGGGCATTTTGATTCTGCTCCTGACCTGCTTCCCCTGCTGGGCTCTCCTCATTAACACAGAGCCCGTGCTACTTGCTGTCAAACAAAGCCCGGAGGTCGCACGGTCAGCATTCATTTGCCGTCTGAAAACACACCTGCACCACACGTCCAACAGCAATGTGTAACATTTTGACAGGATTTGATTGAACTGCTGGGGAAACTGTACATGTGCATATGTTCAGAATCATTTTACTGAATTTCTCACTTATTGTGTGCTTCTGTTTGTTTCCTACACACAGACTGACACAGCTGTATGTGAATATCTTCTTGCCTGCTTTGCCGGTTTGTTCAGGCAACACAATAGACACAATGTCCCTGTCCTCTCCCCATTTTTATTGTATTTTTAAGTCACATTTACTTTTATTCACTGTCTTTTCTACAGGCTGTTTTCATGTACTATTTGCAGAAAAAGTATCTAGAGAACCAGGTACGGTGTCCATCGACAGAAACACAATGACAGCTGAAGAATTCCCATTAAGGTTAACACTTTTTTTCCATGTGGTGTTTCAATCGACAGGGTATTATGTGGCCCCAGGTCGTCGCTGGAGTAATTGGAAATGTTCTTAATGTAATTATCAACACCATCCTCCTCTACGTGCTGGATCTGGGTTTTGTGTAAGTGTACAAACCATCTAAAGAAACTAGAAATGAGAAATGAAGTAGTCATCATCCTTGCACATATGCTACTAATGTCCGTGAAAGGACACCTGCCCTTTTTTTTCTTTTTTTAACTGTTGTAAACTATGTTGAATCACAGCGGATTTGCGGTGGCAAATGGTCTCTCACAGTTATCTTTGGCTCTGATCTTGTTCACTTATATCCGCTGGATGGGTTTACACAAGGCAACATGGTCTGGTGAGTTTTCTGTTTTTTTTAGAAATTTGAACTGCTGATAGATTCATTATTAATTCATTGCGTTTGATAGCTGAATTGAAAGCACTCAATTTTAATATAAAGAAAAACAGAATACAGCAGTTGCAATAGCTCTTAACTATAAAGTTCAGAGTTAGTTATAATACAAAATTTAGTGACAGACATTTTTTAACCTGTTAAACTTTCCCCATTAGGATGGTCTCTAGACTGTCTGCAGGACTGGGGTCAATTCACCAAGGTGGCCATTACCAGCACGGTGATGATCTGTCTGCAGTGGTGGTTTATTGAAATGGGAGGACTTTTGGCTGGTCTGATCAATGAGGTTGAGCTGGGAGCTCACTCAGTTGTTTTTCAGATCGCCGTTCTTGTGCACACGATAATTCAAATTTTGTTTTTCTTTGATGTAACCAGGACAGCCAGTTGTTTTTGTAGTTATTCTGCACTGGAGTGAGTTACTTCCAACATTGAATAGAGTGGTTTTTCTTTAAATTTGAAACCTTGTTAGTGGGTCTGGATCAGTGCTCAGATGGTGTGTACTTCAGCTCCTGCACACAGGGCACTTTTGCAGTTTTTAAACTGACACATAGTGTATTGTATCCCTTTCTTGCATCACAGCTGCCAAAAGGACTTGGGGTAGCTACCAGCGTGCGGGTTGGGAATGCTCTTGGTGCTGGGAACACTGAACAAGCTGTAGCATCTGGCAATTTCTCCATGATCTGTACATGTAAGAATGAATGCTTATACGCAGGCTGCATCCATACAGGCAAAAGCAATTGTTAGCAGAGTCAATTCTGTTACCTCAAGTAATGTCAGCGGCTCACTGGAGTCACTGGATTAGTGTACATGTTCTTACTGTTTGTAAGTATGTTTGGCATTGGTAAGTATGTATGTTTATTAGATAAATAAATAAATAAATGAATACCGGTATTAAAATGCTTTACCCAGTTTACACAGATTTTTTTATAGCTGTCCATCTGTGTTATTCTTACATTTTATGCAGTTGTCATCACCTCCGTTATTGGAATTCTTCTCGCCTCCTCTAAGAATGTAATTGCTTACATCTTTACAACAAAAAAGGGAGTATGGACTATTAAAGTGTACTCTTGTGTTAATAACACGTTTGTTAAGTCAAATTGCACTGCACCCAATGAGAGAAGTGGCAGAGGTCATTTCAATTGGTGAAAAGGAACTAAAACCTAAAACCAAATTACATGAAAGCAGCATGCTATTCCAAGCATGCTGCTTTCATGTAATTTGGTTTGGTTTATTTAAAAAAGCCCTTTTACAATAAATAATTTGCCGACATCTTTTAGAGAAATTGTTCAGCGGGTTGCCGAGCTCATGATCTTATGGGGAGTCTTCCATCCTCCAGACGCCGTTGGGGTAAGGGAGTAGTTGAGAGAAATTATTTGAGAAATTATCATGTCAAAGGAACATGAAGAACATCACACACAGTGTTTGATGTGTGCAGGCTGTGGGAGCGTCCATCATGCTAGGCGCAGGGAAGCAGCAGATCGGGGCTGTCTGCAACACGGTGGTATATTACTGCATCGGCACGCCTCTCGTACTAATCCTGATGTTTGCCGCCAAAATGGGCACCACAGGTAAGAACAGAGGCACTACTGACGCTGCCATGTAGCCTCAAAGTCCTGTTTGAGACTTGCTTGAGTTACTCATTTATTTCTTTTTTGATACAGGACTGTGGTGGGGGTTTGTTTTTTCTGTCACTTTAAAGGCCATATCAGTTATCATTATCATGTCTAAAATGAACTGGAAAAAGGCTACTGAAGAGGTGAGTGTGAACACACCAGGAAATTCCATGAAAATTGACAGTGATAAGAAATTTAAATGTTTTACAACTGTACTAGTTTATAAGGAGAAAGAAATCTAGACGTTTTCCAATAACAATGTAATAATCTGCACTGCACAGCCTCCCAGCAATTTGTTTGGTGTGTGTGTGTTTTTAACATGGGTGCAAGCAGCTGGGTGATTCATGCTTTGGAAGTTGCTATGAGAAGTAAGAATAATTCATAGTCATGGTAACGGAGCATGTGTGAGTACTTCTAACAAACAAACAAACAAACACACACTTCCTGGACTATGCAATACTAACATGACTACAATGATCCTGTAATTGTAACTTTAAAAGTGACTGCAGTATTGTCAGTATGATTGTCCATATACCATCATATACCTTAGCTTTTGATGTGCATTTATAATTTTTATAGTTTGGATCATTAACAACTGTCATAATTGTGTATGAGCAGGCAATGGTGCGGGCAGGAGTCCACATCACAGAGAAGACAGAAGTGCTGGAAATGGAAAATAAGAGAGAAAAACTACTTCCATTAAATCCCCTTTTCATTGCATACCCTCCAGGAACAGGCCTGTGCACAGTACATGACTGATGTCTCTCACTCTCTCTTATTAAGGTGTATCAGTTCGAGATTGACCTTGGTCAACACTATTTCATCTAATGTCCCGAGCTGCAAGGTGGAGAACTTAGACCTTGTGCCGGGCCATGATGAGACAGCCTTTGCTATGGTGCCACAGCCTCTTCAGGTCAACTTTTTTTTAAACCTCCAGTCAGTATGTGGAACATTTTATCCTCAGCTTCTGTTCCCCTATGTTCACATTTAGGGGGACCCCTCCCCTATAAGTCAGTGTCCCCCACCCTACCTCTCCCCTTCTTCCTGCTGCACTTCATGGGAGAGGTAAGCGTCATTGCTTTGGTGTAGTTTTGGTGTTCTGGCTCTACAAAACTGTTTTTAAGTTCATTTTTCAGTCTAAGTTCACTGTATTATGTTCTCACTTGACTTATGTAGGGGCCGAGGTTGTGTACATGAGGTTGACGGAGGATTTTGCTTTCTTTTGCTTCTTTTTGGTCAGAATTAAAATAAACGGAGACTGCCTCCAAAGAAGTCCGCTGTCCTGGCCAGTTATTACAAAAACACAACGCAGATGATAATCCACTGGTTACATATGTTTCTGTTTTCACTTTCTCTGAGAGCTGTGTTTTTCCTTTAATATGAAATTACATGATTTATTTACGAAACCAGTGAAATGTCACACAACTAAATAATTGTGAAGTCTTGAAATAATGACGATCAGTCCAAAACAATACAATTAAAAGCAGCTAATTCTCAAGATAAAGTGTTGCCTAACAAGACTCTTTAATTTTTTTTAAAAAATTACACTAAATAAGACAAACATATCTGCATGGAAAAAAAAGAATCAGAGAAAAATAGCTAACAAAATTCTTTCAATCAAAATATACAAATAATATTCCTATGACTTAATGCACATTTGAATGCACAGTATTAATAAGCAGTAAATTTACAGTACATAGAAAGCAAAATCTTACAACAAACTCATAAACATACTGATATTCCTGTAGATAGTTCAAAATGAGGTTACAGACACAGGCCCATTATGTAATTTCATGTCATCTTCGGTGAAATAGTTGAAATAGTTGCCCTGATTGTGCTCTAATGGCATGTCTGGAAGGGCAGGTATGCTAAAAGCTTCTCTCTGGGTTTGGAGGTAAATTGAATTCTGAAGACTCATCTTCAAGATATGGCAGATGTCTCTCCATGAAACAGGAAACAGCTGCTGCTGAGGCTTCTGATGCTCATACAATCACAAAAGTTGGCAAATTCATCAGAAGTGGTAAAATCTCTCCAGACATGTCGATCTCAGAACTGTTTGTGATAAAATGCCTCTCTAGCGCCCCCTAAACAGATAAACAAAAACAGCAACTTGATGGGTTTCACCTGCAGCTTTTAACTTAACAGTCCATGTGACTGCCGCTGAGGCTCAGGCGTTTTGATTTTTTTTTTACCACTACATAGTTCAAAAGAACAATTCTTGTAATTCATTATTTTGTCTTTGTCTTTAAAAAAAAAAAAAAAAACCTGTCTAAAGGTTAAGTAATTAGTTGACTTCGTCTTTCTGCTCATGATATCATTTAAGTTCGAGTTCAATTCAGTCATAGTTCCCTATTTCATGGGGTGTCTGTCGTCCAAAGATGAAACCAGACGTATTTCCCATACTGTTTGCAAAGTCAGTTTCTCTGTTAGATGTCCTGTGTTTAGATCTTGGAGTGTGTATACTATACATAAAGGCTGTGTAGACCAGCGTGCAGGACCTGTGCATGTGTCTGCTGTTTGGGTCTGTGTCGCTTTAACGCTGGAAAACTACAACACGTGGTTTCACTCGGACACGAACCGGCGGTTTTCATCACAGAGCCGCTTGGCTCAACGGAAAACGCGTGAGTAGCTGACCAAAGATGATCTCATTAAAAGCCTTTTCTTCTCGTGTAGGGCGTTACTGAGTCTGAAGATTGTTTTATTTCTTTTAATAGATGTGAAATATCTGGGCAGCAGCGTGTTGGTTTCACTCACGCATGCGCACTGAGCCCGTTTGTTCACGGTAACGTGTGGTGCCAGCTCAATATGTATTATTATGTACAGTATAACACGGCAACAAGTCGCCGCAGAGAGATTTGGAGCCCAGTGATGTTACGGAATAACAGACAAATGTAAACAAATAGAAATACTGCTTGCGACCTCGGTGGAGCAGCTTAGCATTAGCATTGTAGTTTTTTCCTTTTACAGCTTCCGATAGTTGGTGGCTGTGACGTCACCGAGCCCCAAAGACAACACAGAAAAATCAGTAACAATATCAATAATCAGTACAGAGATTAAAATATCGCAATACAGTGAATGGATATGTTTGAATTGACTATCGTAAACAAAAATAAAATCCTAATTAGCTTTGTTAACCTCGTTGAAAACATTCAAAGCAGCCAACTTTATTGATCCCGAGACGTAGACAGAGGTGAGCAGTGAGTTAAAATAGAAATGCAGAAAAATTATGTTTAGGAAAATCTAAAAAACTAAGTCAGTTGTTATTAATAGAGATAGTTGTCATGACCATAAAATGCTACAGGCCTATGACAGTGAGTTTTTTTTTTATCCTTCCTCTGATGATAACATTTTTCTTATAGCAAACATAATGAGGTCTGAATCTTTTACATGGATGTGTTTTGGCAGCTGAACTTAATCATAATACAAATACATGAATGCTGAGTGTGAAGGTTACTCTATCAGATCTGATCACAAAAGCAGTGTTTTAATGTCAAACTGATAATATTTTGATATTTCTTTTTTTCTTGTCATGTCTGCATGTCACAGAGAATATGGACTACCTGCCGGATGACAACTCCAGATACAAAGACGTTGACTACTGGGATGAAAGATACAAAACAGAGCAGTGTTATGACTGGTTGGGCGGCTTCTCCAAATTTCAGCATCTCCTAGAAAAACACGTCAAGAAAGAAGACTCTATTCTGGTTCTTGGTTAGTAGCTTTATGTTATTCTGGTTTGCATCTGCATTGCTTCAACTCTGCGCCACTCTACGCTGCATGAATACAGAAAAAAGTCTCCATAATGGGGCCCGGTCAGAACTGTCTGCCCTCCTCCTCCTGTTCCCCTTTTCATCCGCCTGGTGTCACTATTTGTCGTTACTAGTATCAGATACCATCATCATGGTTGTCAGTGCTTCCATTAGAGCGATTTATACTAAGCAGCCATTTGTATAAAATAGTGTGTGACAAATGCACTTTTGTAGAAAAATTTTAATAATTAGAAAAAATATTGAGTCCAAACCTGGATGGGCAAAGAGGTTGGTAAAATGTAATCTCAGGTGGAGCTGGAAATAATTTGAAAATGTTCAACACTATTGCCAATATTATATCCAGGTTTTGGTACCTTTATCAACCGTTATGTATTACCCAAATATATACAGTTTATTTTCAGAGAGCTCTAAAGAAACCACAGAATGTTTACATTTGAGAACTTAAAATCAGAGAATCTGGATTTTTTTTAAATGATGCAAAACAATAATCAATATAGTTAACAACTAATTTAATATAGTTTATAGCTCTAATGTTGGATGTTGTCAGAACCTAAAGAAGCTTAAGTCTAAAAATGACCAAATTATGTGATAACAGAGTGGCCATTTTTTGTAGTTTCAGTTGTGGTAATCTGTGAACACATTTCATTTAGCCCCCCAAAAATAGTGAGATTTAATACATGTCCCTACTCTTTATCTTATAGAGATTTGGAGTTGATTTTGGTTGCTTTCCCGATGTTGACAGCAGCAAATCTGTGTTGCTCAAAAAAGTTGAATCCCAGTGCTATGAAATGAAACTTCCACAGATGTCCACAAGATGCCACTGTACCCTCATAAATAAAGATAGTTCTCTTGCACCCAACTCTCCCTGCACTACCCTTTTTTTTGTTGGCCCTGCAGCTCTGTAAGAACATTTTCTAAAAACATTTGAAGCATAGCATGGTGCTTTAGCTGTTGAGCAGAGTGAATGTGTATGTGAATTAGAACTGCATAAAATATAGAACAATTGGCAATTAGCTGGTGGAGGCACCGTCACTACTGGCACAAATTCTTCAGTGGTACCTTCTTGGTTTGATATTTATTTTAAGCTAGAATAAGAATTTATGTGTTAATCGTTTGCATATTAAATCATTATTTGCCTACCAGTACTGGTAGAGTGTGTGCAGCTGTGGACATGTGCACAACATCACAGTCCAAATGAGTATTTTTTTTCTATGAGGCGAAGCTGTACACTTTGATGTAGTTACTTTTCATAGGAAACAATAAGTAGCATCCCTGATTTAAGCTGAGTTTCTGATAGTTCAGAGGTTGTACAGAAATTGTTTTAATGAGTAAGTTTCTCTGTCATAACATACAGTAGTCACATATAGCAGCATTTTTAAAGGCAGGTGCCACTATGCTGAAATGCTAGCTTTAAAATCTTTGGTTGTCAGACTGTTATACCTCCGCAGAAGCATAGAGGGCTATGATGGTCTGTTTTTTTTCTGACACAAGCTTTATTTATGCATGCTTGGTGATTTTGCTTGTGCGTCTGTGTATGTCAGGAGGTTTGTTAAATTTGTGTCAGGGAGTGACAGGGGCTTCTTGTGTGTGTGTGAATGTGGGTAAAGGAGAATTGGAGGGAGGGAGGGGGGGGGGGGGTCGTCTGACGAGGTCGTCAGAAGTTGGGCAATCTTTTCTCAACAAAAAGATGTCAGTGTTTTGCTGCCGTCTAATTCCTTTGAGACATTGCCATTGTACAGACAACTTAATTGTACTGAGAGGCGACAGACTTGCCCTGCTGGTAAAAAGAGAAACAACTTTATTTTGAGAGAAGTGCCTAAGTGAGAACAGTGACAGACAGACACAGATAGTGTGCAGCCTCACTTTTTCAGTGTGCGTCACAGGCACACCTACAGCAGAGGCGTGAGTGGGCTCTGGAGTCTGATACATAAAATATCTTCCCGTACCTCTCTCCTGCGTTACACTGCAGCAGGACACCAGGGCAGACCGCTTTCTGCACGCTGATTTAAACCCCAAGGAGAGCCATTATATCGCTTCAGAGTTCTCATCTCTCTCTCACACGTTTCTGTCACCTGCACGTGTTCATGTCTCCTTCAGCAACACACACACGCACAGATAAGGAGCCGTATAGAGACGCCCGCCATAAAGATGCACGAACCCTCACGTGTTGTACAGAGAGCTCTCGAAAGCACTTAAACATCACCACGCTCGGACAAATGCCTGCCACGGCTGCACACATCTCCCGGCTGCCCTCACTTGTCAAGTCTGTAAAACCAGAGGAGACTATTGGCTCGTATAAAATGACACAATAAATTACCATCAGTATAGGGGGACCAGGGCATAACTCGGCAGAGAGGAGGGAGAGTAAGGAAAGACGTAAAGAAAGACTGGAGGCGCCATGGTGCCGTTTGTGTGTGTGATGAGTGGATAAAGGGAGGAAAGATGGAAGGAAGGTAAATAACTAATCAGGTTTGGGCCACTCAGCCGTCTCAGATGGAGGTCATATCCATTAAGATAATCTGCGCAGCACAGACAGAAAGATACAAAGGATGGGGGGATGCACGGATGAGACAAACACTTTGCTGCATGAAGTTTTAATGTCCTCCTCCTCAATCAGTTCTGTTTGTGTTTCATTTTACTTTGTTTCAGTCTTTCTCCTCTGTTTTTGTGTACAGTTTCATGCACGCATTTTGCTGACTCTCCCTCAGCCTCCCTTTACTTGATTTTTACTGAAATATCTGTAGAGACCGGCTTCCCCATCCCGCCTCTCGTCTTTGCTCCCCACCTTCTCAGTAACCCACTTCTGCCTTTCAGTATTCTGCCTTTGTCACAAACTCCTACTCAGCAATCCTTACGTCTAGACAATAACTCCGCAGGTTAACAGATACGTGATATTTTTAGATAAAACCAGAAAATGTTAGCAGCATGATCAAACATTAGTGTAACTACTACTCTGGGAATTGATCCCAAGAAAAAGGGGATTTCTTTCTTAATCACTTAACAACTACGTAGAGGCAGCAGAGTCGTAATAGATCTGCTGTAAAAGGTAAGGTAATTGCCTCCTTTCTTCTTTGTGATGTTCTATATATTCCTATTTGTCAACAAATCTCCGAAGCCGCAAACAAATTGATCTGACTAACAAGTGTTGTCTGTGTATTCAAAGCGTTATGTAGCTTGTTTCTCTGTGCCACAGACTTCCATTGTTGTCCAAAAGCAGATAATTAAACCGCACAGTTGCACATGGTAACATTTTCCATCATTGTTAGAAACCTGAGTGTTGCGGTTTATTTTGAGCCGATCCCACACACGCCATTCTGCTGCTGTAATTGCTCACCAGTGCATCACAGCGCCGGTGGAAAATGGTCCCCAAAAGATGGACTGTATGCTTCTGTTTGAGCTAAGTTTACTAAAAATCATTGTGCCCAACTGATTTGGCAAATTGTTTTTGACATTTTAGATAAAAATGAAAGTATTTATTTGTGTGCTGTTTTTAAAGATTTATGTCTTCAGTATAAAGTCAATAGCTTGGAGCTGAAAACCACAGCGAGGTTAGGAGAAGCAGAAACCATTCAAACAGACCAACACAGAGCTGGTTTTGCTTTTTAAGTGATTTGTTGACAATAATAAAAAAAAAACTCAAGCATTTTCTTAAAGATAAATACTTAAATTGTAAACAGACTGCGCTACAATTTTCACATTGCAAATCGGCCTCAAACTCACACACTGATAGTGTGACTGACTGCCGCCATGTTGCTCTGACTGCAGTGATCATGAAGTGTTTTGAGAGGATCGTCCTAAAGTACAGCAAAGACATCGTCCCTGCTGGTCTGGCTCAATATCAGTTCGCATACAGGGAGAACAGACTGACAGAGCATGCAGTCTCCATTGCACTTTACACAGCCCTGACCCATCTGCAGCTTCCTAACACCTTCGTGAGTCACCAGGATGTATATTGTATGACATGAGCTCAGTGTTGTTTCTCCTTTAAATTGTCACAGAAAGTTGCTGATTTAGAGCACAGACACTTTTTTTTTGGAATAATGGTGCAGAAAACTAGAAAATAATGCACTTGTCTTGAAAATTAACATAAATATTGAAGCTTGCTGACTAATGTAAAGGTTTTAAACACAAATACACAAAGTATGTTCCAGTTCTTAAGCGGAACATAAACTCCAGCCTTGATAATAAAGGAATTATTATTTTTAAATTGTGCGTCTCTCTCATAATGTGACATAACCATGCTCATTATTGGCTGGGCTGGCTGCCTGGTAAGCGGAGGGCCCGGGGTGGTGTGTGTCACAGCGTTGCGTCAAACAGTCCCTGACCCTCCGCCCGACCCGCATGTGTGTTAGCAACATTACCGAGCATTAGCGATGATCAGCTCGCGCACGGTCCAGTTCCCGCCTGCCACACAGTCACGGCTCCTGCTTTTATGGCCTGCCCCGGGCCGCTGCCAGTGATGTAATGACCCCACGTCTCCCAGTGGTCAGCTCTCCATGCCTTGCTCCCCCAAGGCGAGGGGTGATGATGTAATGGCTCTCTTCTCCAGCAGTGAGTGAGGCTGAGCTCTGTGTGCGTGTGATGTTGTATCCTGGGAGCATCTATCTTCCTGCCATGTTCTCTACATGTTAACATCAGTGCACCTGGTGTCGACGGCATGAAGCCAGACCTAGAATTCCTGGACCACAGGGCCACTGACGTGTGTAGGCGCATTTCAGCATCAGAAACATTTTTATCTGACGGGCATAGTAACAAACAATACTTTGAATTACTGAAGCTTTCACAGAACAGCACGCACACGTATATATACATGCAAAATGTTTTGTTTAGCTTTATAACTTTGTATCTTTTCAGAGTTGTACTTTAATAATGTTGAATGGTGAAATTATGGCTTCTCTGTTAGACTTACCTATATAGCCTGTGTATTTATGTCTGGTCCTGATCACAAGACAATTGATAGAAGATTAAGCAGCAACAGTTTTGATAATTGATAGTAGAGCTTTTAGCTGCATCTCTTCTTCAGCATATTAACAAACTTATTCTGCTGGCTTTGAATGCTTCGGGTTGAATGCTCCAGAAAAAAGCTAGCAAGTGGGTGTTTTGAGCAAAACAAGCTTTACTTTTTTAAAGATCATTTACCACCATTTTCTAGCGCAGCAGTCCTGTTGTGCATGTAACATACTGATAGGGTATGTTTTATCCTCCCTAAATGTCCTGCATTGCTCCCTCTTTTTAGCTCCAATGCTGACGTCATTGTCATGTTACTTTCTGGGTTCCTTTGGCTCCTAAGGATGATGTAAGTGGTGTTTATTGGCAAAGGAATAGAGAAAGGCCGTGTGCGACTGTTCAGTCAGCTGTCAGCTGTGTATCTATGTATGGCCGAGCGCCTTGACAACAATGACATTATGCCTTTTTATAAAGAACGTTACGACATGTGAGCAACAATGTCAGGTCTTCCCTCCGTCAAACTCTCTGCCACTTGCGGGCCCCATCATGCCACGCTCATTCCTCACACCCGTGCCCTCCTCTCGCCCTCCCTCACGTCATTCTAACACCTCCCGACGCTGCCACACTTCCTCCATTTCCTCCTCGCTTCCTCCTCGTCTCACCTATCCATTTTTCTCATCTACCATTGCCTCACTCATGCCGCCCTTGCCCTCCCCTTTGCTTGCTTGTCAGGATTTGGTATCAAAGACGTCCACCTGTGTGCCCAGAGCCGGCACGGCTATATATAGCGGGAGCAGAGGTGTTTACAACAGTGTTGTGAGAGCTGTGGGAGAGCTGCACTTTTCTCAGGAGAGTCCAACTAACTGTAATGTGGAGCTACGGCTCATTCAGAAATTGGCATCCTGCAAGAGACATACGCATTTCTAGGACAGCTAACAGTGACTGCTGCGGTTTAATCTGTGTTATGTTCTGTAGTACTTTATTCCAATATTCTCTGTGTTTGATATTCACATTACTAACATCCCTCCTCAATGCAATGCACTTATTGCACTTAAGTAATCTTTCTGAAAGTCAGACATGGAGGTTAACATTTCTGTGCTTGTGAGTCTTTATCACTGTTTTCACTGGGAAGCCCTGTGTGCATTAGAGCGTGCTGTTTGTTTGCAAACCTGTGCAGTACTTGTCGAACCGGAGGAACATATAGACTGAGCAGGAGGATCTGATTTCAGTGTTAACAGGGAGATCTTAGGTGACAGTCCTCTCACATCCCTTTTTTCCGCAGTGTTATAAACACACACGCACACACACACACACACAC
>JBAJHX010000062.1:13260534-13272194 GCA_037176925.1 Amniataba percoides
GATCTTAGGTGACAGTCCTCTCACATCCCTTTTTTCCGCAGTGTTATAAACACACACGCACACACACACACACACACACACACTGGCTGACACAAAATGCTGATGGGATGGAAAGTCACTGGCAACACAGAGAGCACGGGGGTAGAGTGAGAGAGACTCGAAGTCAGGAGTTATGTCTTAGCAGCTGTCAGAGGATCCAGCTGATATCAGATACGCTTTTGCTTGTAGGGGGTTCAACCCTCGTTTCTAATCTAGAGTTTCTGCATATTTCCATGTAACCTTTTCCTCATTTTTTCTCTCTCATTGGTATCTCTCCCTCTTTGTATTTCCTTCCATCCTCCATCCATTTCATCGTTTTCACTTTCCCTCCTTTCTGTTTTCTCTTTTCTGCTTTCAGAGGAATAACAGAACCAAAAGACAGGCCTCTGCCGTTTCACGCTTGCCGTTCCTTTTATTGATTGCAGCCAGTCTTTCCTGTGGCGGCTGGAGCACGTCTGAGCAGATATGATCGTATCTCCTCTGTCAATGCCCCAGTTTGTGCTGCCAGTTGCATCCAGCTCACGGTGGCGTTCAAGCAATATATTGGTTTTATGTATTTAACAGTGACCTAATTCTGAGGCACTGGCGTGTATCTCAGACGCTCTCTGATAAGTTTATGTGTTCATCAGGCTAACGCCATGCCTTTTCTTCTGATGGTAGAGAGGGATTTGCATGTGCTCTTAGGTTATAATGAGCAGCAACGAGGTAGTGCTGTTGTGTTTTATTGTTTTTGGGTGAAACAGGTTGTTCGGGAACAAGGTAATGCAGTGATAAATGGGGCTGCTCAACAAACAAAGGCAGCAGAGGTTGTTTACCCTGCAGTGTCCTCTGGCCTCAACTGGAGAGATTTAGCCACACACACACACACACACACACACTCACTCACACAGTAGATATTATATACATATATTTGTTAAATCCATGCACGTAAAATTCTGTACATCACTGCACTGTCTGTTTTTGCCTTGACCTGATGAAACATCAGCAGCAGATACAAAACTGCAGCACAAGAGGTGTGAATGGTGGGTGTGTTGAATGAATGACTGGCTGTAGGGGTGGATGAATGAATGAAAGACGGAGGAGGTGGAGGAGAGTGTAGTTTTGAGGCAGATGGATTCTTACCCCCATCTTCTCTGTGTGTCTCTCTCTCTCTCTCTCTTCTTCCTCCCTACCCTCCCCCTCCTCTCAGCATCCTGATTGGCTGCTTTCAGTTTTCAGGGAGCCCTCAGCATGCAGCAGTCAGTAAGTCAGTAGGGGCAACCCTCCCTCCATCCCGCCCTCCCACTCCTCCTCTCCCCTCCCTCTCCTCCCTACTTTTTTGCCGCTGTAAGGAGTGGTGCTGTTTATGAATGAGCCTCAGAGCCGCAGAATGTGAATGAAAAATAAGAGAGGGAGCGAGCAGATAGGGGTGCAGGATGAATGAAATGCAGCAAAGCAGAGAAGAAAGGTGGTGGAAGGAGAATGAATGAAAATTGCAAGGGTGGGATGGAGCGGAGGAGAGGAGCGGGGGTGGTAGTGATGGTGGTGGGCAGCAGAAATGAGGAGAATGTGAAATTTTATTGGAGAGATAGCCGCGCTCCAATTGCTCTGTCCCTTTAGAGTTATCATCCTTTGTGTGTGTGTGTGTGTGTGTGTTTTTATGGTAATGTCCACCCTCATAGGTATGCAGAGCAGGGGGGATGCTGGGAGGGAGGATGCCTGGACCGATGGCTGCTTTGCCTATGAGCCAATGGGAATCTCCACTACCTAACACACACACACACACACAAGCACACACACGTATACACAGCTCTCTCTGCAAGCTGGTCGTCCGTGCTTTGAATAATAACGGGGTTACCCGGGCAACCAGGCTAGGATGATCGATGGGCCTGGCCCTGATAAACAGAGCACAGCGGGAGAGTGTGTTTGTGTGCGCGCGTGTGTGTGTGTGTGTGTGTGTGTGTGTGTGTGTGTGTGTGTCTGTCTAAGGGGACTGCACGCAGGGTCACAGGATCCATACATGCGTATGTATTTGTCTGAGACAGTAGAGGTGTGTTTATGTGTGGATGTGGAGATTTTTTTCTTTTTTTCAGTGAATGACTGTGTTGTCAATGACACTGAATGCCCTTAGTGAAAGGGCTCTTGCGGGCGAACCGTGGGGGGTGACCACACACACCACACACACACACACACACACTCTCCTGACTCACTCACTTACAGTAATAATATGGCCATTGGAAGGGGAGAGCCTGCGTGGCTGTTACTCACCCCCACGCAGAGTGCAAATGATACACCTAACCAATGAGTCCGACTGGCTACTTGATTTGATTAAATATGTGCTGCGTACAAGTGTGTTTTCACAAGTGCTGTTGTAAGTGTAAGAGAGCGTGCTAGAAAACATAAAATTGGCTGGATGAGGGTGGAAAACAAAGATGTGAGGATGGTGATGAGGGTAAATCAAGAAACGTTTTGAAGAGTGATTTATAGCTTTCTAGATATATATATGTATTATAAAGTAATGTAGCAACTGTTATTTTCTCTCTCTCTCTCTCACACACACACACACACAAACTATGTCTTATCACATCTAGCCATGCAGATTTGTTTCTACTTGAAGAAGGCTTCAGATATATCTGCCTCCATCTTTTTAACATCAGTGGTGGTGAATTGAATTACGTTTAAGGTGCTCAACGCGTTACATTTCACATTACAACAGCAGCATCTCTGTACGGAAGCACTGCCCCCAATTGAGGTTGAGGTATAAATCTCAGAAGTCATTGTCTCCATGACCACGTACCACTCGGGGTAAGTGAGGTAAATGTTTTTTGGGTGAAATTAACCTTTTTAAGTGGTTATAATTAGACTATTTTAAGGCCCTAGTACACAACATCCTTTCTTCTGTGTCCAAATGCAATGGTTACATTTCATTTGCAGCCCAGCTTGAGTGCCTGCAGATGTTTTTGTTGAGATATCACAGTGTGTTGCTGTGTGTGTGTGTGTGTGTGTGTCCACCTTCTCACATCAGTATGGTACGCTCATCAAACTGGCATGTTAAATCACATTAAATTGCATCTGTACAGTATTTATGGATGACTTATCTTACTGTATGCTTGTGTGAAACTGTAAGTAAATAGTGTCTTGGAAATTGGTGTTCTGTTACAAGCACAATGGTCTTACAAAGGTGTGTGTGTGTGTGTCTGTATCTATTGAGTCCAGGGTATTTACTGGTGATTGGCATTCACATGGCCTCCTCTGTCTGCACTGCACACTTCTGCATCACATTACCTTTGCTCCCTCTCTCCCCTCTCCTCTCTCTCACCACTCCTCTCTTCCCTCCCTCCCTGTCCCCTCTCTTCTCTCCCTCCCCTGGCAGAGAGGAGGAAGAGGAGGTGTAGGAAGGAAGGGTAGCTGCTGAGAGGTGCATCTGCAGCCAAAGTCGGCTCTCAAGAGCTGAAGTGTCACCCTGGAGCTCGCTGTGCATTTCTCACAAAGACATTACGTCGACCTCAAAGGAAGGGTCATCTGAGTCTATTCAGAGTCGCACTGCTCTTTTGTCTTGACTACCGAGAGACGAGCTCCCCTCGCCGTGACAATCGCTGTACGTTGCAGCACAAAAATGTCGCTTCTCGGTGACCTTGTACACTTAAATCTGCATTCCCAGCGACAGGCTCTCTGCTAAAAACATCAGCATGTAAGACGTTAAGATAATAGGACTCTGTGTAAAGACTTATGAGGCTTTGAGAGAATTACCTGCTGTCACTGTGCTCATAGAAGGCTTAACGAGTGACAGAATGAACAATACAGCTGTGCATGACGCAGGGACATTGAAGCACAGGCTATTAAGCCAAGGGTTACGTAGCATTAAATGTTCAGTTATGCTCGAACAGGATTAAAATGATCCCTTTCATACTTCGATGACCTCGAGTGTAAAAGCAATGTTAATTGTTTTGTTTTTTTTTGTTTGTTTTTGCTTTTGCGTCCTCACATTTATAATTTATTACTCAACATTTGACACTTGGGCAAAATGTTGAGGATTCATGCTCAAATAAGGCTGCAAACTTCCCAGTCACAGCTGAATATCTGAGGTCCAGCAGCTCACATAATATTTTGAAGTGTGCACTCCAGACAAGGTACTAAACAGTCACTGCAGTGTCACCATCACTTACTATGTTGCAGTTAGCTCGACCGTTTGGGAGCTGGACATTGTAAAGGCTCAACTTATAAACCTGAAGACACACGTGCATTTTTCTTAATGCTGTCTACTTAAACTGTACAGATGCAGTGCTTTTATCTGAAGGTTTGTTAAAGAAAGGAGCATTTTATAGAGGTACTCATCAGAGAGAGAGAGAGAGAGGGGCAGGCACTGTGCTCTGAGGCTTGATGGCGTCATTAACCTATCATCACGTAGCTCTGAGCAGGGAAAGCCCTGTCAGCGAGGTAATGGCACTGTGTGTGCGTCACTGATGTCCCAATGCATTTTGCTCTCTGCAGTGACGCACTGTAGCTGCCAGCCTGCTGTGGTAATGCAGAGTTGTACACTTCGGTCACCTGTGAAAAGGTGCTGCGTCTCTGTCGTGTCTGTGAGTGAATCTTTCGTAGAATGAAAATGTACAGCAGCAAGCTTGATGTTTTATTGCATCTCTGAATTGACAGTTCACTGCAGGTCAACTGTGCAGAGTACAGTAGGGACCACTATCACACACACCCCAATGGAGAAGACTCCTTAGTGTAGTTTTATGTTCTCTGCAGCCCTATCAGCATTACTGCCGGGCAAGTGCACCACTGCTGGAGAAAGAAAAGTAGTTTTTCCAAATACTTAAAGCTGCAGTAATCATTATTTTTGCATTAACAATGAATCACATGGCTTTGTGTATGTGAAGGGTGTTGCTAGTAGTAACAAACCCCCCGGAGATTATCACCCAGCCCTGCAGTTCCTCTCAGCATTACTGAGCTTTTTAGCCTCTTTCAGCTCATTGATTTGGTTCCACGGCTATTGATTTTGATTTTGAATTTTTCCAGCTGGGAGTTACTCCTCGTCATCCTGTGTGCAGTGGTTTTGGCATTGACACCATTTTGACATTCATAATTATGGTTGTGTTGCATGATTTAAATTGGTCCCATTATTAATGTAATATAAAGTTATGTTATTAGAAGGCATATCTCAGAATAATAATCTCAGAAGTTGTAGTCACTTTTGTGTACCCTGAATGTTGCTTTTTCCACCGCATGGTTTGGCGGTGAAGCCCACTTC
This sequence comes from Amniataba percoides, assembly GCA_037176925.1. Classification (NCBI taxonomy): domain Eukaryota; kingdom Metazoa; phylum Chordata; class Actinopteri; order Centrarchiformes; family Terapontidae; genus Amniataba; species Amniataba percoides. Next base: position 13,265,804 of record JBAJHX010000062.1, read on the forward strand.
ACCGCCAAACCATGCCCCATATGGCGCTCAGTATGGTGCATACCTCACAAGTCTCAAGCACCGTATTCACTGTAGCTGTATGACGACATCGCCTGCACCTCTGTCGCCTTTCTTCTATCTCGTCAGCCCTGTTATCTTTCACCACAACCTTGCATTGCCGTATCTTCCACGTCTCCAAATCCCCTCGTCATCCCCCCCGTAAGACCATTACTGCAGCTAAGTCGTTAAAACACCGCTTTCTTTTTTTCTTCTTCTTTTTTTTTTTTTTTTAGTGTGTGTGTCCAATAGGATTTTAAGGAGAACGCTGGCTGACTTTGTGCGAGGCGGTCCCCAGCACTCTTACATAATACTGCTTGTAATGCTGCAGGAACAGACTAACAGACCTGCACCTCCACCTCTGCATCTTCATGTCGGCCTACATGTCTGTCTGTCTGTCTGTCTGTCTCTCCCGGCCTGCGTCTGTGGATCTGTCTGGTTCCGTTTGTCACTCTACCCCCTAGTCTTATGTTGCGTGCTTATACATCTCTCAGAGGATCTACGTTAACAAGTAACATTTTTGTCTGTCTCTCTTTGAGCCTGCTTAACTGACAGATTTACTCCCAGAGTCTCCGTTTGTCTGTTTTTTAATTCTGCGTCTGTCTCATCGCCCTGTTTGCAGACCCAACTCACTGCCAGTCTTCAATCTTTGCTTTATTTTCTAGCTGCCTGTACATCTTCTCTCTTCATCTCTCACTTCTGATATAGCATGCATAACAGAGTTAGTTCGGCTCAGTCGTGATGTTCTTATGTAACCCTCCATTTGCCTTTGCGCTCTCCCTTGTCTGAAAGACACACACAGGCACACAAGAGATGTCCGATTCTGGATGAAAAGAGAATCAGGGTTTTATCCACTTAGAATTAAGATTACAGTTTCCTCTGGCAATTTTTTTTAGAGATACCAGTTTTTAATGAATTTACTGCCTCTGTAATCTGTGTGTGTCCAGGAGAGGTTATTGGATATTGTGATGTACTCTGTTCCCGCCTCTGTGATGTGTGTGTGGATTGATAGCAGAGCTATTTTCTAGCTAATTTGTCATGGCCTTCACGGCTCCTCATATTGTATTTTGTGGGCACTCTTGAGGTTGTTATTTCCTGAATAACTGAGGTTTCAACAACTTCTTGCCATCGGTAAAGTAGTTTTCTTGAGAGAGACTAATTTCTTCCTCATTTTGTTGTTCTTCTGGGTTTTTCCCCCCTGTGTTAATCTTCTGTTTCTCTTTTTTTTCATTTCTGCCGCCTCACATGGTTGTAATGCAATATTGTTGTTTGTTGATGAAACTCACTTAGATCACTTGAAACATAAGTATCTGCTTATTCACACTCCACAGGATAAGAAATCAGTTATCGTTTTAAATGAGTTGAGTCTTGCAGCCTTGTTATATAAATGCAGCACAAATCAGCTGAATCATACACATTCAATCCTTATTTAAGTTTTGCATGTATGTCAAGGCTATGTGGTGTATAAAGGTTTGAATCTGCAGATGCCTAATAGGTATTACATCTGTGCTGACGCATGCCTGGCAGAGTCTAATGAATCGACATAATCTAATGAATATACAGAGTTTCACTGTGAAATCTTGTCAAACATAATAAAAGTCAAACAGACCACATTTGGCTGTGATGATGTTTTGTAACAAAAAGAAAAAGTAGTGCTTAGTGTAAATGATTGAATTGATTTTTACTTAATATAAATGTGTACATTAGTACATTGTACATTCACCTCTTATGTACCAGTTGAGATAATTATTAGCAGAATAAAGGGCTCCATGTAAATACAGCTATGCACTGACCTGTGGCGCAAGCCATAATTGATAAGAATCCATGAACAATAAGAAATTAAACTAATATAGACGCTTTTCTCCCTAGGAGAATTGCTCTCAGTGCCTCTTGTCTACATTGTCTATGTATTACTTGTGGGTACTGGTGCTTGGATGAACTGACCAGAAAGCAAATGAGGGCGTTCAGTGAGACAAGTAAAAGAGTTCGGGGAGGGCGAAATGAGGTATGTGTGTAAGAGAGATTGAATTGATTAATGGTGGAAACCACTCAGTGTGGACTCTGGCTTGCTGAAAGCCACCTGTCCCTTCATTTCCATCACTGCACATCACTGACTTCACCGGCCTGAGTCTCCTCTGCTGTGTGCTGCTGGGCTTACAGTTACCATTACAATGCCATTATTTTTCAACGGAAAACATACAGTGTGTCTTTGGTATTTGTTTTAAAGTATCACAATTTGAAAATATTATGCAGAAATAATTCCTATTCAATAATATAACTGATCTTTTAAGTTTTTTTTTTTTCTTTTAGCAACAAAGTCAAAACTTCACTGGTTCCTTCTACTTATGTGAGAAAAATATATTATGAATTAAAACTATAGGTTAAACTTACTTTGGGAACTTTTATAGACCAAATAATTGAATGAATGACATGAAAAAAATTATAATGAAAAAAAATTAATTATTTGAGGATGAGGACAGTTGATAGTATAGTATTGATATGTATGGTTAAACTGCATTTACATTAAGTACAGAAGATGTTTTTATGGTTGACCTCTACAATTAGATAGTAGGGAGAGACAAACAACACTAATAAAAGTTGACTGAAGGTGGAAGTATTGACATTTCCCTGTTAGCGTGGAACATCCCATCAAAGGGGTCAGGGAGTGATGGCCAGAGGCTTCACTGCTTTTCGTGATCAAATTGCATTGACCTTTCTATTTCATTCAGTGTGAATTCAAGCAAGGGGACGAAATTTGGTGACGCTTGCTCTCCGCTGGTCGGACGAAGCTAAAGGATGTCAATGCAGAGATGGATGAAAAGGTATTTCGAGGTGAAGCCTCACGTTTGGGTAGAAGATTATTATGTCCAGTGGTGCTCGGATTAACTAGCGCCATTAGAGCATAACAAACAACTGTGCGTACGCATGGCCTATATTAGCCCGTACAGGGAGCCGGAGAGCAGATGGTCTGCTATGGTTTGTAATGCTCTGTTCACTTAACCTGAGAGCAGGGGCCTTGCAAAACCCCCTGCCACCCCTAAACACACACAAATGAAAGGAAGAGAGAAAGAGAAAGTAAGACAGTTTTGGTTAGTCGACTGAGACGGAGAGCAACACACCCACGAGGTTTGAGTCCAGTGCTCTGTTTAATGCAACACACTTAATCAAGACAATCCCTCCCATCCCTACAGTATTAAATCATGTTGGAGTCTGTGCGAGTACAGAGAGACAAACCCAAACCGCCAGAGTCAGTTCCTCTGCCTGTTGCCATGGCTACCTACTCCCCAAGACAATATTTATTTAAAAACACATTGTTATGCATTAATTTCACTGCTGGGCTGTAATAAGAAGGTGGTGTTCTTGTTCCCGCGTGAGTGGGAGAGCCGCAGCGATGCCATGTGCCATACACTGCATTGTATTGATGCCACAGACAGACGAAGCACATTTACCAAGCGCTGGCGTTCGATTGACTGCGCGCTCCGTCCCACCCAGCCTCGGTTACTGTCACTAAGACTGTCAAGCTTTTCCTCGGCAAAGCCTGGCACATTTCGCCACTTCTAATCTGTGGTAGTTTCCTAAACAACAAACGGGTACACAAAATGAAAATTTCAATTTGGTGGTGTGAAATGACAACTTTTTCTACACTATAGCTTTTGGCTAATTAGACAAGTGCTATCATTATGAGTTGGTGTCTTCTTCTCATGTTTCTGGTTAACTAAGACTTTTGAACTCTCTTCACAGCATCATCACTTTATAATAAAACCATCACTTTCTATTGTATATTCTATTTTATATCTCTGTTTATTTGTATGTTTACTTAGATGTAAAATTTCTATTTTAACTGCATAATTTATATTTTGGGTCTATATTTACTTTATTACTCTAGTACTATTATTTTTATTGATATTTGTATTAATCTATTTTTTGTTTGAGTGATTCTATTCTTGTTAATATTTTTGAGCATTGTTTGTAGGGAACCTGAGATTTAAGGATTTCATTCCCAGTGATTGCTTGAAATATATTGCTGTGCATACAATAAATTCTTGAAATCAAACTCAGTTTAAAACATAACTCTTGTAGAATGGTTAATAAATAAATTGATAGCCATGTACTATTGTACTAGTATATGTACTATTATGCTAAAAGACAGAGGCGAAAGCTGCATTCTTACCTGCTGATGAATATAAAGCTAGTCAGTACATATGTTAAAAATGTAAGAGTGTGTTTCCCCCTAAATGCATGTTTTCCTCTTCAGAAAGACTTCTATTACTGTCACACTGCTTCAACATGTGGAGAAATCCCGTTTTTGACAGATCCACCTTGCTTAGATACAGTTGCTGAGCTATCATTGCAGCCTCACTGCTTTGGGTGAGGTGGGGGGCTGGTCTACTGAACGGTCACTGTACTTTGTTTTTGGGCTCATGGAATAGAGTAAAAAAGGAGCGACAGGGAGGACAGAAGAAAGATTGGCAGGGGGGGATAAAAAAAAAGAGAGTCAAGCCGCAGATTTTCACAAATCCCACTGTTGGGAGTCTTTCCAGACCTCGTGTTCCCATGCAGATTAAATCCAACACACAAACAACGCTCACACACACACGCACACAATACACACATTTAAACTATGTCACCCATCACACGTAAACCCAAGCGGGGCTGAGGGGGCTGTGTGTTTGAAACGCATGCTGTCATACTCTCTCTCTCTGTTGGCTGTGTGTGTGTGTGTGTGTGTGTCCGTGTGTCCGTACTTGCGTCCCAGCAGATTTGGTTTCCACAGTCCCTGTAACAAGACATAGCTCTTAGTTTAAAGAGCCCAAGTCCCATTTGCCCGCTGTGCTGTGCATTATGCTTGGATGATAAATGCAGTCCCTGTCACATTATGCCATGTATGAATCTGCCTGACATCTGATGTACAGTACCTTTTTAGAATATTCACACAACCAGCAGGTCATCTGTTTTGAAAAAAAAAAATCAGATTAACCTTTATTAGTAACATATTCCTGTTTACTACCTCAGTAATTTTCCTTAAACTGCTTTTTGACTCTTCTCTGTCTTTTTTGTACTCTCTGCCACTGCCTCTTATTTTTCCCCCTCTCCTTTAAGAGACGCCTCACGAATCACGGCAACCGCTCTTCATGCCTCACATCTCTGTCTCTTTCTTCGTCCTGTGCATGCTCCTTGCTCTGGTCCGGTCCCATGCCTGTCTACATGTATCTGCATTCCTGTCTCTACCTTTTGGCACACAGTCTTTTTGCTTCTTATCCACGGCAATCTCCTCTCCTCTGGAGTCAGTGGCCCAGGTTACATAACATACATTAGAGGGAGGTGTGTGGGGGGATGATGGTGGAAGTAAGGGATGGAGGAGGGGAAGAAGATACCCTGCTGCTCTACTGAGAAGCCTGATGTTCTCATCTATCTGTCCAATTGATGTCTTGACACGACACACTCTGGATTTTTTTTGGCCTCATCTGATCTATTGTTTGTGTGCAAGTGAAGGTTTTGTGGTTTTGTGCGCTGCATTTATTTACTTTTATTTCGTTTTCTTACTCAGTTGTTCCAAATGACTCTCTTCCCCCTCCGTCCCATAAAGCATGTTTTTGTGCACATGCAGCCCCTGCCGCCCGTCTAGCTCATTTTCATCTTCAGGAGTTGACATCTGGTCTGCCTGTCCTCTCCTCCCTCTTTTTCCTCCTCCCTCTCTCATCCCCTCATTATCTCATCTCTATCATGATTACACTTTGCCTCGCTGACCTGCGATGATGTAACTACTTTTGGGCAGCAGACTTTACCCTTGCCAAGCATTATATTCTCCCATCTTTCTGAGAACTGCCCCCCCCCCCACCCCTCCACCCCACCCCCCACCCCCCCACACACTCTCTGTCTCTGCTTGCTTCCCATTCGGGTCATTTTTTAAGGTCTTAATCTTGTTCCTAATGCATTTCCCAGCAATAGCTCATTGGGGGAGAGGAATGGGGTGGCGTCGAGGGAGAACTTTGGGAATGTTCCCAGATGATTTGGTGCTCCTGTTGTGTGGTTTTAAGGACTTAGAAAAAGAGGGGGCAAAATCTCTGTTGCTCCTGTTAAGTGAGGGGTAAAAGGATGATGGGTGATGGCACAGCCTCCAGCATCACCCCCTTTGGGTGTCAAACATCGTCTTTTCTCCAGGAATCATCTTCTCAGTGATATTTCAGAGTATTTTTGAGTCATCCAACGTGTTTACAATCAGGTCAACTGGACGTAGATAGTTCCTTGAAGACGTTTCACCTCTTATCCAAGAGGCTTTAGGTGTGGCTGGGTGGGTCTCACACCCATTGTTTGACCATGAATAGCTAATGCACACTCCCATACTGGATATAAG
>JBAJHX010000062.1:13291990-13333621 GCA_037176925.1 Amniataba percoides
AGAGTTTTCTCCCCTGCTCCATTACCGGGAAGCTTGGACGGCTGCCGTGAAGACGGCCCCGGAGGAACATTCATCTCTGGACGCGCACACACACACACACACGCACAGCACACACACACAAAAAACAGCACACACACTCACATTCACAAACACTTTATTCTTATTTCTCAGAGTTTGTGAAATATGTTCTTGTGTGTCTGTGTCTTGATGTCGGCATGTTTTCATTGCTGTTTGAACCTTTTGTGCCAGGATAAAGTGGATTACACCAATCCACTTTATTGTCTTTCTCCTTCTGTCGCTTTTCACACTCGCTCTTTTCTATCGCACCCTCGTTACATGTTCTTATAAAAGGTGAAGCTTAAAAAGAGAGTGGAAAATGAAGCAGAGGCTTCCGCTTAATTTCTGACATTTTACTCAGGGATTCAGTCTAATCTGGATTTTGGAGTTTCTTCCAAATTTAGGTTTTTATATACATGTTAATATTTGGCTCGAGGTCTTCTTCATTTGACTTTTGTGTATGTATTTATTATGCTACTTAGAGCGTGGACATAAAGTTATCGTATTCTTGGAACATTGCTTTCATCTTTGTTAAATTTAAAATGGTCCTTTTGGTCCATTTTGTGAACATGAACCGTCTCTGCCATTGTTGTGAAGGAAGCCACATAAACAGACCTGAACCCAATGACGCTGAAGACTCATTAGGATTTTCAAAACGTCAGACAACTATACATTGGCTGATGTGTGTTTTTAACATAATACACATTACAATGAAGCATGTTTTACTGAATTAGTTAAAGTTATGGCCAACAAAACAAACCAACAACTTGAATTGCTTTCTGGTAGAAAAGGCAAAAACAACAACAACAAAAAAAAACACCTTCAGTGATACGAGTGTCTATGTGACGATAAGATGAAACTGGCAGATTACAGTGTCCATGCATAAAATCAGGTTTCAATAACTGTACTCTGTCACCTTAAAATGTTTGTCTGGATTACTGAAGTAGAATTTAAACCCTATTCATTCTCAGGTAAGATGTGGAGATAAAAGGAGCTAATTCTTTATGAGCAGATTTATGGATGGATTTGTAATGGACATCAGACATTTTTGTGGCGTCTCTTCATTCACAACCCCTCTTCAACTCTCCCATGTGTCACTCTGGTTGAAAGCTTCTGTCTTTATGGACAAAACTGAATTAGGATCCTTCAGGTCTATAAAAGTGTCATTGACGGAATTATTTTGTCATTAAACCCCACATCTTTTTATTGTTGTTGTTGTTATTGTTGTGTTTGTGTATTCACACGCATCTCAAACTGCAGGTTTGCATATGTGTGTTTCTGTGTGTGTACATGTGCTTGAGCTTGTATACCTGCAGGCTGCTCTACATGGTTTTGTGTATATTTCTGCTTTCTTTCTGTGTGCATACCCCTCATACCTCCTGTGTGTGTGTGTGTGTGTGTGTGTGTGTGTGTGTGTGTGTGTGTGGGTGTGGGTGTGTGTGTGTGGGTGTGGTCTGGCCCGATAAACCCTCTCCTTCCCAGCTCCAGCAGACAGAAAGTAGAGCAGTGGAGCACACGTGAGGCAGAGGGAGCGTGGGTGATTGCAATTCTGGTTGCGCATGTGTGGCGATGGGGGGACGGGATCAAAGACTGAGTGTGAGAGTGCATTTGTGTATGCTTGCAGTGCGTCTTTTTATCTACTTTTCATGTGCATGTTTGCTTCTTGTCTATCCATGCGCTTCTGTGTCTTTTTTTAGTGTATATGTGCGTGTGTGTCAAGGGATGGACCACTGAGCTGAGGCCTCCCGGCTCTCCAGAGATTTTCACACAGCTCGGGCATGATTCTCTGCACGTGCTCAGTCATACATACACTCTCCACTCACACTAGCAGATGGCCTGCCCACCCAACACACACTCAAACACACACAACAACAACGCATACATGTGCTATAGAATATCTTTATTTCTTCTTCTCCTTTTTTTCCCCTTATGTTAATAAAGAACTGAGTAATGAAAAATGCATTCAAGAGACAAACACAGATGTGTTTGTGGTCTCGGAATCATCTGTCCCAGTTTAGTCCTGAGTCCTATCTGCACTGTTCACCTCGTGCTCACTCTGTCTATCTGTGGATACTTTTGTTAATCCAGCGTTAGGGTTTGTCCCAGCTGTGAACAGGGAAGCCCCCGTAGCCAGACGCAATCCCTCTGTTCCCGTGTACATACACACAGACACACACGCACACACACATGCGCATTCACACACACACACACACACTCTGTCCTGTAATGTGCTGACATGAGATCGCAGATGCAACTGTGTTAAATATGAGTCATTGCTAAATCTCATGCATGTGACATCATGCTTTAATGCACTCATGTCATACATTGTGAGCACACGCACACACACACACACAGACAAAACCCTCAGTTCTTTGTCATGTCGCCTGTGCACCTGATTACATTAGTGCTGTGGGAAAAAAATGTGTGTCTGGAATTTTTTCCCGCTTTTCAGAACAAATAGAAAATCTGTACACAGGACAGAGATCAGAGATTATAATCTTCAGGGATGTGTGCCCATGTGTGTGTACGTATGTGTGTTTTCTGTGTGAGCTAGCAATATGCATAGAAAGAGAGAGAGCTTTAGAAAAGTACATATAGGTACAATGCCAAGGGATAAAGTTTAAAGAGAGGAGAGAGGGAGGAGAATCAAACCACAGCATGATACACACTGTAGCAGAGTGAGGGACATGGCCGTGCAGGCTCATCAGATATCTTTTAAATGACGGTAAAGGGGTTATTTCCCTACGATATGTAATAAGACATGTTTTAAAAGCACGCAAGAAGTACAGAAAACTTTTGATTTGTCTGATAGAAAGTCATAAAAACACAGAACATACCTGCGCCACTGCAAGGGGCAAGCCCAAAGTCGAGCAAACATGCAACGTGCACGCGCATTCACACACACGCAGAGAATGTCCTGCCTAGCCCGCCGTTGCCTGGGCGACCAGCATCGACTACAGAGCACTGTTCCTATGGAAACAACGGATGCCTAAAGGAGGAAGATCATTAATTGGAATAAGAGAATATAGGAGAGAGGGATGAGGAAGAGTAGAGACAAGGGACAGAAGGGAGGATAATGAGCGAGAGAAACTGTAGCTCGGCAGAGATGTGGCCAGAAAACCTGAAAAGAAAAAAAAAACACACTTGGAAATAAATGATCACAAAGGTGTATCTCATTGTTTTTACTGTCAGTTTGTATTTCGAGTTCATCTTCTCGCCGTTGCTGTTAGCAGGACCGTGCGAGTGTTTGTTTATCCAGGTGACGTGTGATAAGCACAAAGAGGTAGAGAGCAAGAATGAGGGGAAGGCCATATTTAGAGTGGATGTGCGGAAAAATCAATGTAGGCCACAGTGAAGTGGAGTGGAGTACACCCCTTGAGGAAGGTTAGTAGACTACGGAAATCTCCTCGCAGTGTGTGTGTGTGTATTTGTGACTCCATGTGCAAGGTTTTGTTCTATATTCATGCACCTCTTATACCTTATCACTGTCCTTACACCTTACACCAACCACTTTTGTTGGACTTGCCCCTACAGACCAGTCAGATTGATTTCCCCTTCATCAGCACCATACCAGACTGCTTTTAAACTGAACATTATTTGACACAATTTTTCTTTTATTATCTTTGAAAGTAGATATTGTTACAGCTTGTTTTTTTTTTTTTTTTAGTAGATAGTCAGCATTAACGGTCGGGTTCGCTTTCTTACTACCAGCTCTTGTATCTTTCAGTTGTTTGTCCATGAGCTATCTTCATCGGTTTCTCTGATTTGAAATGCACGGCAGTGTTCAGTAACGTCCTGGAGTCTCTGCTTGTTGCCTCGGTGAGCTTTAGACGTGGCACTCATGTTTCATATCCTTTGGACGGAGCCAGGCTAGCTGTTTTTTCCTGTTTACACTTGTTGCGCTAAGCTGAACTACCTGGCTGCTTCCAGTCATCATCCAATAAAATGGCAGGTATGAGCGTGTTATCGATTTTCTCGTCTAACTCTGGCCTTTTAAAGCAAAGAAGGTAATTTACCAAAGTGTCAAACTTTTGCTAACAGTGACACACACACAAAGACTCACACACAAACATGCCCAAATTAGTGTTTTGTTTGTCAGTGCAAACACAGAAAGCCATACACATTTCTATTAACATTTCTTTTTTTATTTTACAGCCAAGCACTTAAGCTGCCCACACTGTGTAAACCCTTAAATGTGTTATTTTGTATTATTCATACAGGGCATACTGTGCCTCGGTTGGCTGCAGTGTCTGGAAGCTTCTTCGATGGGATGGACTCAGTTCAGGACCTTAGTTCCCATTTTCCCTCTCTTTTGTTCTTCGATCACACAGCGTTAGAATGCAGGAGAATCGATGCAGACACTTTTCTCTCATTAAGGCCTTTCAGTGTTTGAGAGGAGGGGGGAAGGGGTGGAGAGGAGGGGTGCCCAATGTTTTTGTTGTTGTTTTTTTTTTTTATTTATCTGTTACCGTTTCGGCCTCCTGTTATTATTAAAGTTATTATTTCAGTTGAGGAGAATTAAGGAGGTCGGGTCCATTTTGCATTTCTGCTGACACCCCTGCCAAGGCTATGTTTGTCTCTAATAATGGAGAATGTGTCCTGTAACGCAGTGCACATTAAAAGAACTCAAATATGCAAATATGAGAGCAGCATTACCATTACTCATCCAGCGTGCAGGAAGACATTGCTCTGACATAACAGGGTCGACATCAGACCTGTGTGTTCTCTGCGTGTTTGGATATCTGGGGAATCCGATACGCGCGATATTGCGCACGTAGGAGAGAGCATCAGTGTTTTTGTGTGTCTGTGCACCGGCATGTGTTTCTGCATGTGTTAGCAGGAGCGAACATGCTTGTGTGTGTGTGTGTGTGTGTGTGTGTGTGTGTCTGTGTGTGTGTGTGTCTGTGTGTGTGTCTGTGTTTGAGGTGTTTCTGGATAGATGGGACTCAGCCAACTGTGAAAACAGCCTTCCTCCACACAGCAAATCAATCAAGCCTGCAGTTGGGTCACTTTCTCTCCTCTGCTGCACTCAATTTTTCTCCCTCTCCTCTGCCCGAACCTTTTACCGTCCGGCGAACGCTGGCGCGGGTCGATTGCTGAGCCTTGTGATCCTCTATCTTCCCGCACTCTGGTCCCACAGCAAACACGCAGAAGACTCACACGAAACAGATTTTTCTCTGCTGGCAGAGGTCCACACAACATAATGCTGGTTCCGTCTCAAGTGACCAAAATGACCTCCTCTTATTTGAGCTAATGGACCAGAACAGACAGCTAAGGTAACAGCTATTTGCTGCTTAAAGGAGTGGTTGAAGTAGGGAGAGGGCGCTGATTTGGACTCTTGAGGCCTGACCCTCTTGCCAGAAATAGACCAGTTTCCTGCAGGTACAAACAGATCATGTAACTCACCAATTGTCAGCTGTGAAGTCCTTTAGCTTCTGCTTTAGCTAAGGTAGAGTAAAACATGGCGACCATGGAGAAAAACTCTAAAAAAAAGAAAAACTCTCTCAGACTCTAAACGTTCGTTACACAAGTGTTTTTGTTTTTTTTAAGTATAGCATGTCCAAGAAGTGACAGAAAAACAGATAATAAAGTAAGACAAATGACATTTGAAACTGAAGATGTCCTGACTTTAAACTTACCCCCCCCACCCCACCCCCCCTTACTTCAAGTCCGAAGCCCATTAATATGCAAATGTTCATGTTATTATTTTTATATTATTCTGCATTTATATCATTACTATTTATTATTTTCTCAAAACATTAAGAGCTGGACACAAGATCCCTCTTAACTTAACTGAAAAGCTCAGTCCATTTGCAGTTAAAGTTCTAAGACTCCACATCTCGCTTTGAACATTTGAGTATTGAACCACGATTGATTGAGCTGTGATGTCATATCTTCTATTAAAGAATCTACAGCTGAACAAACTGTACAACCTGCTCCAAAAGATGCATAGTGCATGTGTTTTTGGACGTCTGCTTTGATGCCGTCCTGTATTTTTGAGTTTGTATTGGATGGAACAGAAGTGGTGATGGCAAGACCGTCACTCACAATCATGTTATTCTCACCTTTGCTGAGTCTAGACCGGAAAGGACGCTGTTGTCAGTCTCCTGTGATCTGACCTCAACCCTGATTTCTAAATAGTGTTGAGAGCTTTGAGATGATGGTGTGTCAACTCGTTTACAGCGAGGGCGTCACACGGTTCACCTCACAACATCCTTAATGACTTTACGTTCTTTATTGGAATAAAAGGAAAATTATAAGACTTCAGGAAGCCAGCAGCTAAATGTATTCAGTTTCTTTCCTCGTCTCTCTCAAACACAGCTCATCCCCAGGTGTCTCGCTGAATATCTGCTTATTTTCATCTCATTTTATGAAGCTAAATCCATCATCTTTTCATCTTCTCAAGCCTTCTGCCACCTCCCCTTTGTCTTTAATCTTACCTCCTCCTCCTCCTCCCCCCCCCACCACCCCTACCCCATCATGGCTGTATGGTAGATAACCCTCTCAATTCCAGGCCAAAGCACGGTGCCAGATGTGCAGGGATCCCACCGCTGAACAGCTGGACGCTACTGCTAAAGATACACACACGTACACATGCTTGGACACACATAGAACCATCATAAACAACAACACACACACACACACTCACACTCACAGGCGGGCATAAATAAATGGGTTTTTGAACACACCCAGATGTAGCTTTGTCCACACATCTGGAGCTGTGACACCGGAGGGCAAGGGCTTCTTTGCTGCATGTCCTCACGTTTGTTTTGTGCTGAAAAGACATCGAGATCTGGGGAGCTCATTCTGTCTGAGTCAGGCGTCGCGGCGTCGCACTAAACTGCTACTTGACAACCTCCAGATAATTATACATTTATTTAACTGACACCTCCCATGCTGGAAGAAGCGTGACGCCGTGACAGTGACTTATGCATCCGCAACACAGTGGCTGCCAGCAGCTGTCAGCAGGCTTTTGGCAGACACTGCACTTCACACACACACACACACACACACTATTGTATATGTGAAAAAAATGTCATTATGGTTACTGTGTGCCAACACAAGCGATGAAGCAATACCTGAATCAAGTCCAAGAAATGTCCCAATGTCTGATATTACTCTGATATAAACAGCTTTTGTTTTAACAAATCTTAGCAAAAAAACATGTGACTGTGTTTGCCATTTCGTGTACCTGCGTATTAAGTCTTAAATTGCACGTTTTAAATGACTTTATTGTACTTCAAGGCCTCATTAACTCTAAAAGTTACTCCATGTTCTGTCTCCTCTTACAGATGGTTGACTTGCGTTTGTCCCTCATAAAACTACATCACATTTATGGCCTCATGGCAAGTTTATGACAAGAACCTTTCTCTATAAAATAATTTGCCACTGTGGACTGAAGATGTAGATAAAAAAAATCATACCTAAGCTTACATACAAAAGGATGGATGGTTGTTAAGTACTGCTCAAGCATTTGGATGTGTTTCAGGGGGTAGTTGCGGGTTGCACGTTTCATTGGACAGAAGTGCTGTTGTGTAATACTTCCAATCAGTTAATTAAATCGGCTCCTCCAGTATCGTCACAGTGAAGTCATTGCAAACCTTTTATTGAGTCCACGGCAAACAGTAATGCCTGCGGCAGCCGTGACTGCTCTTGAGCGCAGTTTGTCTCTTGTCTCTTCCCCTCTTGGTTTGTCCATGAGATGTTCTCCCCATTCATGTAGTGAGCCCTAATGTGTTTTCATTTTTCCTGCCTGTTTAATGTGCCTCGTCAGTGGTTATCAGAGGATGTTTTGACATAAAATGTGCATTTCCAGGCTGGTGAAATGTGTGTCTTGGCTCTAAGGTGGGACTGAAAGTGATTGTCATATGTAAGAAAAGAACCAGACTGTAAATTGTTCATCTGTGGACTCTCCAATGTGTTGGGTTGGATTCTGATACCTAGTCCCATTTCGGATTAGGTGTCTAGTTGGCCCAGTTTTTTGTTGTCCCTTATAGTGAAACAATCTCACCAATCGTGTCACATCAATTTCAGGGGAATCTCGCAGGTTAAACTTTAATGCATGTTACATCAATATTTTAAGCTCAACAACTTGACAAATAAGGTTTGCAAAGTTAATGACAACTTTGCTTATTTGCTATCTTACCAGGTCACAAGCTGCAGCCTGCAACTGGATAACTTAGCTAACTTAGCTTAGCACAATGACTGATAAAAGCTCACAGACAAACATGTTGTATTTTGGTGTAAGGATGACAAATCCTTGTTTTTCCTTGCAACCAGAGTAGACTCCAGGACGTCACAGATCCCTTAGATGATCCTGTGTGCACACAGGATAAGGGAGTTTAGAAAATGGATGGATGGATGGATAACCCAAATAACAATTTCCCAAACTTTTCCTTTGATACCTCATTTTCAGGTTGTATCTACAGATTGTCAGTGCTGATTAGGTGACTACTGAAAAAGTGTTTTGAAGTGCTTGTGTTTGTGTGTACAAAGTTAAAAGCTCACTTCCTGTTTGCACATCTTTGTTTATATCCCACACACTTGTGTTTGTGTCCAACTGAACTCTGGTGCAGTTTGTCAGAGTGACTGAATGAATAAGCCTCAGACTGCGTGAATAAGCGTGCATCTCAAATGTGTGCGTCTGTGTGTGTGAGCGTGCATGCATCCATCCATCTGTGCTATGGTGCTCCCTGCCAGTTGCTGCCCATATTGTCTGCCACTGACTGTAGTACACAACATGCTCCAAGGCTCTCTATGTGACAGCAGTTGAATAGACTAACCCAGCAGGCTGCAGTCCAACCTCAGCCAGGGAGAGATTAGAGGGCTAGATGGAGATGAGGAGGGGGTGGTGTCTGCGCAAGAAGATGTTACGGGAAATCAAATGTTGTCCAAAGGCTGGTCGCTGTGTAATTTCTGGGAAACTGTGTTGGATTTACCTGCCGGCAACCAGCACTGCCTCTTTATTTTCTCACTGACAAACAAATTAGTTTGCCACTTTCCTCTCTTACTCATATTATTTGTTATTGAGTGTGCTTGTGGGCTCGTTAAATGACTATTGGCTGCTTTCTTGACAAGGTGATTTATACAGCCTATCTGTGAACTGACGCTCAATTCACGCATGACAACATGAATGCAAGTGCACACATTTGCACACAAATACTTGTTCTTTCTAATTCCCTCCATTGATCTTAAACCATCAACGGGACTCATAACACTTTATCCACTTCAAAACTCGAGCACGTACCTTAAACTCAGCACTCGTACAGTACGTCTTCATAAACAAATGAGGAGAGGTCAAAATGTCTCTCTGAATGTTTGAAACTGTGAGTTGGTCCTCACAGAGATGGGAAGAGTGGGTCACGCAAAGAGAGTGTGTGTATCTGTGTTTGGCTGTAGTGCCAGCCATCAGCCATCGTGTTGGTTATGTAATGTTTGCCGTACACGGCCAACAGACGTGTGAGATGAATGTCAATGAGGCAGCTTCCTCCTTTTCTCCGATGTGGGATCATTTTCATTATTAAACACTCGAATCCTCCGCCTAAAAAATCCTTACACTTAACACAGTAACAAACCAGCCAGCCGTGGTGAGAAGATGTACTTCAGAGTGAGTTGTGCACTAAAGTTGTGGTGACAAGCGAGTTGTGTTACGGTTCGGATGGCGCTTGAGGCGTAAGCTTGTACGATCATTTGAGCCCCTCCACTTTACTTTCTATCCTCTCTCTTTCCTCTTTTTGCCTCTTTCCCTTCTCTCCTCACCTCCCTCTGCCTCTCCGGCAACAAAATCTCCACCGCCCCGACTCCCGAGTCTGTTCCAGGGCTTGTTTCCATAGCAACAGGTTACCATGGAAACTAGGTGACAGTGCAGTGCATCCCGTCCTGCTATCGCCAGGCGAGAGGTGTTTGGAAAGGGAAAGTTTGTTTTGTCCATCTCCTGTTTGCCGAAATCGAGATGAAACTGTGGGTTTGATTTTAACCTTTGCAAATGTGTGTTTAAATCTTACAGAGAAATGTTTAACCAGAAATTAGAGTCTGGATGATATGTTGGTATTGCATATCTGCAAAGATTCATACGGTATAAACATCCAAATCTCCTCAGCCCTCACATGTTTGGGTGAATAAATCACATGTTTTAGCTTCAAAACAGGCCACTGATCATGTCACAATTACTCTCAAGATTCCTAAATCTTGATTAATACAGTGTTTAAAGGATAAAAACCATGTCTATTTTGTTTGCCTGACCCTTATATGCTGACCTACTTGCGAAATATAGACGTGGCTGCGTATAATCTGTCATATTTTCCTCCGTCTCCCCCTCTCTTTGTCTCTCCCATCCTATAAAATCTTCAATTTTATGTTTCTCTGAGCCTCTGAGCGTTGTGTACAGAGAGATATCCAAGGGCTTGAAATAACTGTACCACTTGCCAAATGATGCAATTATACAGAAACGGCATAAAAATGGACTCGGCTTTTATGTCGCTTCAAATTTAGAAATAGACGGGAAGAAAGAGATAACAGCAGAGTGTTCAGAAGACAAAGCTACTCACGTGTAAAGCGGCGGTGGTGGGGAGGGGTTTGTTTTGCTGTGTTACAAGAACAGTTATAATGCTCTGTAGTGCGTCCACTTGCTTAAAACCCTTTGGGACTCCTGTATGTTCTCAGTGTGCGCTGACCTGTACAGTATTGACACAGAAAACTGAGAATATTTTGGAGGCCGTCACTGTCTGTTGTGGACTTAGTTTGTAGCCAGATTGTTGCTCCAGTGCTTAATTATGAAAAACAACAGCCCGGGGGCACGTTGAATTTTCACAAAACAATCACAGCTTTTTGAATCCAAGCTCTCATCCGGCCTTCGATCAGATGGAGAGAGATGGAGAGACAGACAGGGGCTGCAAAAAAAAAAAAAGAAAAGAAAAAAGAAGAGTGACAGATAAGCAGAGCACAAACAAACAGAAGGTGCGACAGAGCGATGGAGCGACCGTGTTGCGCCTGCTGCTGAGATGGGATCATCCTGCTACTATCAAAATGTCATTTTTATGTTACTGTGCTGAATAATGATCGTGCTAAATGATGCACAAATGAGTCAGCTGCATAATCATCCATTCAGACCACATCAGTGGTGCTCAAAGATCCTGCATATGACAATGCAGTTTGTGGGGCATGGAAAGTTTTGGGGTTTTTTTTTACCACTGAAAGCAGCTCTTAATTTTAGAGGGTGGAGTGGGCGAGTTGCTGCCCACTCTCTAACGCTGTAGCCGATCCGGTTTTGGGCATGTGATTAGATGCTGCTGTTGCGGTCTGCAAGCTGCATATTCTGCCTGCAGGATCGACTGCTGTCACAAAAATAGCTCCCAAATAATAGCAACAGTTTGCAAGTACTTAGCACGAGTCAGGACACTATTGAGTGTCTACTGAATTGGATGTGACATTTTAAGGTTGGACAAAGCAGCTCACAGCAGTGAGCATTTGATTGTTTTGTTGTGGTTATTCACTGGCTGGGCCAGAAACATTTGAAAAAAAGGAATGAGGTGGATTTTAATTTTCGAAGCATTTTGAGGCGCTCAGCTTGTCGGCTGTTGATGATTTTTTTTTTTTTTTTAAAGAGTTATTTCAGGCTTTGATGTGCAATGTTACTCTCTCCAGCTTTGATGCTGGTGGCAAGATGCAAAGGGATTTGTTCAGTCCCCTTTGGGATTAGCTCTGGGAAAAGCACTCTTGATGTTGTTTGTCATTACTGTCCATAGAAATCAGGCTAACATGCAACTGTGAGAAAATGCAGTCAGCTATAGTAAAGGCATATTTGACAACATGCTACTCGCACTAGATGACTTTATATGATAATTGACATGATCCCAAAGAAACTGACTGTTGTTTTAGTATGTTTTAGCCTATTACCTATAATTTTATGGGTATATTACATTTACATCATTAAAAACAAACACAACCATGGCTTATTTCTTTTCTTTTTTTTAAATCCCTTCCAGGCAGCCAATGGTTTACATTCAGTTGTGTGAAGCTGTAATCAACTTACAGTACAGAATTGAAACGTGTTTTAGAAAAGACATGACATTGAACATTTAGTCTGCAATAAGATCAAACGGAGCAGCACAGATTTACGTACTGGATTTTAGCATTATTCCACACACGGATGACAACTTCAGCATCACTGTGATGATATTGATCTCCCTGTTCTGTAGTTCAGGAGTAAAGGAAAGTGACAGACAGAAAAGTCTCCAGTTGCTTGAGGCACATCACAGTTCGTTCTTGTTTTGAGAGGCCTCAGAGTTTTCAAAGTTACATAAGTTATCAACATGTAGCTTGAATGCTGATCTTTCTGTTAAAATAGTACAGCTGGGGAGAGAAAGCACTTACAGTAACGTCCACAAGCAGCAACTTATTCTCTGTCTTTTCTGAGTGAAAGTCAGAAAAACTCCAACAATAAATAAGTTGTTAGTTTCAGGAGAGAGCAACATCTCCAGTGCTATAGCAAAAGCTCATGGGGGTTTCTCTGCAATAATAGTTGTATCCTAACATGAACCAGAGTCAGACCCGTGACTCTGCTCCGTTCGATACGTCCTGAAAACAGAAATAACTGCAGTGAACTTTGACAACGATCAGCAATCAGCGGCACTTTAAAAAGAAAATCTAATGTGAGCTGTGCCTGTCACATCTCAGCAGTTTCTTGTTTTTGATTTCCAAACAACGCACCATTTCCTCTTGAAAGGTATAAATTATGTGACATTGTGTTACTGTATGAACAGCTGATAATGATAGCCTCAGGCTTTTTATGTACTTGTACGTGGATTTGCAAGACTGAAAACCAAAAGCTTTTCATGATAAATATGTAGTTTTTTTAAACACATATCCACACGTGTCGAGGGTTTGTCTTTGAAGGGAAAACTAAGTATCTTTCAACCTGGGTGTTATTCTCGTAGGTGTGATGATTTTGCGCAGTGATTCATGCAAAACAACATATTTGGGAAAGCAGAACTCTGATGTCTCTGATGCCTTATCAAAGTAAACATGATCAGCCAGACAGGGATCTGCTGCCGGGGGAACTTGCAGGCTAACAAAACTAGCTGTTGTGGGGACGCTGGAGAGCATTTCTCATTAGTTTAGTGTCGGGACCAAACATGAATCCAGTGCCTCCTTCTCAAAAACATGAGCACGTAATTTAAATCAAGAGTTTAGTCATCAAGGCGTCAGTGTAGCTGTGTGTGATCGCGCTGTAAGCTTTGTCATCGCGCCCTGTCGGTCCTGATGCTGCAGTACAGCACTCGGGGAATTCCTCTGGCTGTTAAATTTGGATTGAAGCCTCATGGCCGGTGACTCAGTCCCACTCCAGTCACTTAAACATCAACTCCTACGGTGACTGCTGCTCTACTCACTGTGGGAGTCCAGTCCAAACAGGTGGAAGTAGGAAAAATCACCTCGGAGCTGCAGCAGCCAGCCAATCGGTGTAGACATCACACCCCATGCTGCTCAGTGCTAGGCCACCTTTGTTCATCCATCCACTTCTCTTGCCGTGGGATTGATGAGAATCCCAGACATTTTTAATGACACCATCAAGGTGTGGAGCGGCCGTCCAGACTGCAGTACAGACTTGGTTTGGCATCGTCAGGAGAGCCCATCAGTATGTCAGGCTGGAGCCAACTCTCTCTTGGAGCCTTCCACTTTCCCGTGAATGCCTTTTGCCTCGGGGCAGACCCTGCACACACACTCCCTCGCTGGCCAGATGCCACGTACAGTACATCTCGATGCAACAGCTTTGTTGACAAAGAGCGCCTTTTAATTGTTTTATTTATTTTATGGTTTTGCTGGCAAGCGCTCTCTCTCTCTCTCTGCTGCTTTGTGCATCAGTGTGAAATCAATTGTGTTTGTGCTGTTGAGGAGTACCGAGTCAGTGTTTTGGCCTGATTTTGGGGCAGATATACACACATATATCTCAGGAAACCCAGGGGTGTTTTTAATTACTCTGATTTGGTGGACTCTGTGCCAAAAAATAGGAAAATGCGTGTGTGTAACAGATGAGACAGACCTAACCAGTGTCAGCCATGCTCAGTGTGTACACACTCCCATAGTCCTAAGAAGAGGTATAATCAAGAAGCAAACACCTGTGAGGGTGCAGTGTGTAGGGGTCTTCATCTCAACACTTAAACGACCCCCCATTGAGATTTAGTAGCACTTCAGAGCAATTTTTTTTTTTTTTACAGCTCTTGTTTTGTTTGTAGTTGGAGGATACACATGAAGGTGACACATTTTCCTGGAAACAGTTTCACGCTGTTCCACTGATGGACAGTCAGAGCATCGAGAAATGTGTTAGCCAAGGCAGGGCGGAGGAAGCAAGCTCGTAAACATGGATGTAAACAACGTAGGCCTCAGTGGCATATTTAATTGACTGCGAAGTCAGTATTCTTTACTCTTGGTTAAAAAAAGACATGAACTGCATTCATTTTTTTGAGTCTCAAGGATGCACACAGTGTGTTTTGATCATTAATAGTCTGCCAACAGACAAGTATAATTCATTTTTGCACACGTGAAATGACATTAAAACACAGAAACACACATAAGAGCCATGGACACTTGCATTTGTAAGACAAAAGGCAGGATTAACTCCTATATCTGCCCTGTCACATCTTCCCTCTGCGTCTTCTTTACACAGTCGTCCACACTTCCAGGCACCATTTTCTGCCCCTTTCTGCTTCTGTGGATGCAGTTCCTCGTCTCCCTCCCTCACGTTATAGTACAGTCACACTACACTGGGCTCTAACCCATCACTTGTTCCCCTGAGTCTGCAGCTCGGACTGCCTGACTGTGAAGGCTCCAACACTTGCTGTATAATGAGACAGTAGAAGCACAGTTAAAGAGCAGTTTTATGATCTAGTGTTTAATGAGTCCCAGCCTGGTTTTGTGTGAGAAGCAAGAGCTGCTTTATAATGTTGGCAGTATAACTGGAAAGAAGAGGAGTGCAGTCTTATTGCATCTGGTTAAAATATAATTGCAGTGTTTCCCACATAGAGGGCAATTCTTGGATGTGAAGATGGCTCCTCTATTCTCTCCAAACATTTGCATGAAGGATTAAAATCTATTCACACTCTTGAAACTTGTGAACAGTGAAAACCAGGTCTGCTCAGCAACTTTTAAAAATCAGTGTGCACTCACAGCTTACAGCTCAACAGTGATGAGCTGGTTATGTTACATTGCTATTTGCTGCTGTCGGGTTTTTAACAGTCCTTGAAATGACTGCGTGACTGACACCTGTCATGTCGTTTAAGCTGTGCGGTATATCATCAAGCACTGCTGGGCAGTAAGTAGAGAAGCTACTCCATGCTAACCAATGAAAACCTGCCAGTCTTCCGCTTCTGACACTAATTACTCCTTCTGTCTTGTTATGCCAACATACACATCTTGACTGCTACTCACATCTGTGGCTTTCCTCGAGGCTCCAACTGCCAAAACGGATCTTAATGCCAAAACTGGCCTAGAAAGTAAGAAATCTAATATTGGTGTATATTATATCAGTATTATACTGTATATTTATGTTTTATGGTCTCAAATAATTTTGTAATGGCTTATAGTCGGGCACATTGCCACCCAAACAGCTGGTGTTACATTACTTATAAACTGTCGAAAGGGTCCATCCGCTGAACAGAACTGACGTGGCAGCAACAAATTCAAGTCGAGTAGTTGTGAGAACATGGAGGAGGAAACAGTGACAAAAATTAGCATCAAGTTTCGCTTTAGGAACAATCAGCTCAGGCTGCAGTTGTATTTTTCATGTATCAGTGGCACAGATAGATGAGCAGATTTGCTTTCTTGCACCCAAACTTGAAGAATAAATTAGCTGAAGTTGTTTTTTTTTTAATATCTTTTTTTTTTTCAGGTTGTTATGGAAACTGGCCTGCCTACGCCTGCAGCAGTCCTGTGCTGTACAGAAACATTTTCTACCTCTAATCTTCTCTACAGTCACTCAGGAAATGAGTGTTACTGTTATTCAGCACAACTTGCATGTGGCATCCAACTAGAGAACCTCCTTTATACAGTATTTGTTTTTGCACTCTTCATGCTGCGCTCCGTGGCGTTTAAAAAGAAGGTACTGCACGTGAACCAGCGAAGGATGGAGTAAATGCACCAGTGTCTTCCAGTCAAACATGATAAATTGTCCTGTTTCTCTTATTTCTGTGACAAGCAGAAGCTTAAATGAATTGGTTTCCCTCAGCAGGCTCGTGGGTCGTAGTGAAGCTTTGCTCCCCCTCCTCTGAGAAAGGTAAAGACAATTTACTTCACGCACTCATGAGTAAATGAGCCTCTTCATAATGCCAGGCTGGATAAAAGGCCTTTGGATTCTCCTTTTGATTAGTCAAGCCAGCGAAGGGGGAAGCAAAAGGAGACCCTCTTCTGCTTTGTTGTGGGATGAGTCACTAAGAGGTCTCCGGTGGGTCGAGACCTGTGGGAGTCCTTTTGGGCTTCTGGCCTGAGTGCTGCGCCAGGAACGATGTCTGATACATTTTTTTTTACCACATAAGTGGCCAAGAGAGGTGGAAAACAGGAACACGTAATTTTCCTGCAACTCTTAAGGAGTCTTAGTCATCATGTTGTTTGTTTTCACCACACGAACCAGCTCTTTTACCCTGTTTCCAGCTGCCAAAACGTCCCTGCTCTGTGGGCAGTGTTTCCTTACAGCCCCTTGAGCTGTTGGTGCAGTTTGATCTGATTGGTCAAACACAAAACGCATGGCAGCTGCAACTTGTGAATGGCTTCATTCATGTTATTGTAAAAACTAGCTCTTTTTTAAAAAGAAATATAGAAATTGAGCGAGACCAAATTAAATAGCAAAAGTACATAATTTGTGTGAATTCAATTTGAACGCAACCCACAGAGGCCATCCTAAAATGTGTGGTGGCTGCGAAGCTGAAATGAAAGTTTTCTACTTGCTTGTAGTTCCCTACTGGCTATCTGTGCTTTTTGCAAGCGAGGCAGTACATTTTGTCAGTCTGATCATGATCTGTTGAAGCTAATGTTACAAAGTAGCTGTGTTTTACAAAGTCAGCAAACAGGCAGGCAGTACACTTCAGGAATGGCTCCCAATGGAGAGCAGCACAAGGGACGGGTAGTTGTGCGTCTACACTGAGAATTTGGCCTTTGATCAGATGGTTACAGATCAAGTATTATCTACAAAGTCACAGGTGTAAAAGAAATGCTTGGTGCCGATGTAATCGGACATTTCTTATAATGTCAAAGTTCTGCAGTGATAAAGTGCGTAACAGAGCCAACATTCCTGAATAATTTCCTCCGAGCTGGCTATCAGGGTGCTTCAGTTGCCAAAGTTGTGTCATATGACAGTTTGCTGGTTTGGTTTTTTGCGGCTTCCCTGTGCCACTGGCCCACTGAAACGGCCGGACTGTGTCAGTGTGCTGCTGGAACCTCCACCGGGCTGTCCTGTCCCCCTTCCTCCATCCCGCGGGAGACCCCTTCAGCAGCCAGACACACTGGCCCATTTTTACTTCCCTTTTTCTGCCTCCCTCCTTCTCGGCTTCCCTCACTGTGTCTCCCTCCATCTCCAGCTGCTGCCAAACCCTTTATCTCTGGCTCGGCGTTTAAAAGACAGGGAGAGAACGACTCTTTGAGTGTGACGCCTTTATTGAAGAGCTTGTTTCTCTTTTGGCTCTTCTTTTCACTCTTTGGATCTATTCACAGCCTCTATTGATTGACTTGTTCATTTCTGTACAAGCAGTTAAATATGTGGTGGCTGTTTATGGCTTCAAACTAATAATATAAAGTGATAAAGCATTAGTTTCTGTGTAAGTTGCAAGCTGCAAGTGTTGCTAAATAGAGAGTGGCTACAATAAACTAATTACCCACCTGCTGCTGATGCAAGTCTGCCCACAAGAACTTAATGGATAATTGCACATAAGTGCAAGTGAGGGCTTGATAAGTGTAATAAGTGTCCTGGGCTTTAAAAGGTATCGTCAGATTTAGAGACGAAGAAAACAGAGGCGCAGGGGGAGCGAGCCAAAAAGAGGGGAACGCCCTCCCTCCTTCTACTCTCCCTGCTTTTCTAAGCCAAACTTGTCACTGTACCAGCCGCTCACGTTTTGCTCCAGTTTCTCTGCGGCTCATATTCGTTTGAGGTTTTTTTTTTAAGTGTTCTGAAAAGCAGATGAGTTTATTAATTACACATTCGCTGACTCTGTGCCTTCCCATCCAGTGCAAGGCTTTCTTTTCACAAAGTTTGCATCATTTTTTCATCATACTGTGCCAAGAATAGCAAACATTGCTTTATTAATTTAACGCATTTGACTGCTGTGAAATGCTGCTTTGTAGCCATGGCTGATATAAAGTACTGACCATGGATGGTGAGGGAGGTTTTTACAAAATCAAACACAAGCAAGTGCGCGCACACACCCTCGGGAGTGTATAGGCTTGAAAGGCAGTGCAAGGATGCTGGGAGCATGACAGTGGGCGGGTGTGGGTGTCTGAAGTGTGTCTCTGTCTTTCTCCGCCGGTGCGAAAAGTAGTTCAGTAATTAAAGCAAACCTCTCTCCGGTCCCCAATGGAAAGGGAAGACAGAAAGGGTGAGAGAGGCAGTGAGAGGGAGTGGGAGAGATGAAGAAGAAAGGAAAGATAAAAGCCAAAGACGGTTATTTTTGATGAAAAGGGAAGAAAGGGAGGTTTTAATTTTAGCTCAGTGCTCGCCGGATCGCCACGAGGGGAGAACACGGCGGCTCAATGCCAAGACGCTGACCAGTTAGACAGGGGTCCACGCATCCGCACGGACACACAACACACACACAGGAAGGCTGACATTACATCTCACAGCATGTGCACACTGTGGAAAATTTGCCCGAAGACAAGAGTTTCCCTCATTTTAAGGGAAGTGGCCGAGGCAAAGCTCTCAGTTTTCTCCACGCTGAAGACGAGCTTTGTAGATGCTTCAGCAGTGACCCAGTTCAGATCTTATTGTCAAAAATAGTAATTCCTTGTTTTTATTGAACTCCTGCGTTCACCTAAAGTCAACCCACTAATTAGGCTGCTGAGGAAAGACTTTTCTGACACACACAGACTGAGAAAGCCCCCAAATCCCAGTGAAATGTTGATGTTTATTGCCACTGTAAACATTCAGCGCAGTTTTGTGTTGTTTGAGCTGTTTTCTCGTTTCAGCGCCGCTCGTTATCCCAACTTTCTGGCGTGCTCCTCGCCTAACGAAGGCACGAGCCTCCGCTGTTCTGCCGCCTGGTGTGTTTTTTTTTTGTTTGTTTTGCGAGGTGTCCCGTTCTGACCTACATACGTTGCCGTGACCAGCGCTAAACTTTGGTCTCCCTGACAACGCGAGGTGTGAGGGAGGGATGCGCCCACTTGAAAGGCAGGATGTTGTTGTCTTCCCACAGTAGCCCGAGCCTCCGCGAGCCCACACAACATGCACTTCAGATTTATATCAGATATTCAAGAAGGCATCGTGCCTCGAATCCTCCATTTTTAAATCAGTGTCAGCTTTTTCTGCACGTTGGCTCAAGCACAAATAAGCCTTTTTTTGTCCTATTGAGGGCAGGGGTTGATAGATGTTGAGGGAGAGGAGAGAAAAGGAGAGGATGCCTCTGATGTATAATTTATCCGTGCAGTGGGTGGGCGGAGGACGTGGGGTGCGAGGAGAGAAGAGGAGAGGAGAGAAGAGGGGAGGATGGGAGTGTGGTGGAGAGGAAATTCGGGGGAGGAAAGGTGGGTGGGCAGAACGGAGGAGGCGGAAGGTGGAGACAGGGAATCCAACACGCTCACGTTTTCCCTGTTATCCATCATTGTGCCAAGTACTGTAAGTCTTCCACTGAGAATCTGGGTCTGTGTAAATTAATGTCATCAAACTAATGCATGTTTATTTTATGTTGGTTTGTTTTTGTGCAAACAGAGCTCCTAAAGTTTGAAAAAAAATCTTTTCATATTTACATAATACACTTTTGAAACTTTTGAGCTTTTTTTTTTTAGGTCAGTTTCAATCTTTCCTTTTAAAACACGTTCCTGAGGAAGACACTTTGCTTGTGCGGCAACAGCCCACTCGCTCAGGCACATTTATACTTGTAGAAAATCAAGCTTCTTCGGGGCAGATGGTGCCTCACAGCATTCACACATTTGGCTCTTGAAGGCAGGAGCTTGGAAAAAGAAGAAGGAGAAGAAGAGGAAGAGAAAGGGAGGGATAAAATGGGGCTGGAGCGATGAAGGAAACCGGCACCCCTGGAGGGAAAAGCAGAATAGCAGATCTGCTTTGTTAAGAGACTGGCATTGAGACCTCATTCTCTCACCCCACCCACCACCACCACCACCACCACTTCCTTCCCTCCCATCACCACCCCTCCTTTTCTCCATGTTCCTTTCACCCACTCCCTCTTCATTTCACTTTTTTTTTTTTTTTTACCTTAAGACGTTTACACGTTTTTGCCATCCACATGCCTGGCTGCAGGCTATGAGTGAGGTGAAATGGAGAGGGAGGGAGGCGGTTGATTTCAAATGCACATTCCTTCAGAGAGGGGAGGGGGGGAGGAGTGCTGGAAAGGGGTCTGCAGAGCTACATGAGACTAGTAAACAACCACTGAGAAGATGGGAGGAAATCTATAAAATATGATCTAAAATATGACCTAAATAAAAAGCACACCACCTCCGTGCTTTTCTCCCTGCTCCAGTTCAAGTGTGTGTGCATTTGTGCGCAGTTAGTGTGTGATTGTGCGTGTGCTTTGTTTTTCGTGCCAGCGTGTGTGTGTGTGTGTATAGTATCTCTAAGGGTGACAGTAGGCTGCGGTCCCTACAAGTCTGCTGACCAGAGATAGCACTCTGTTGTTGTCTTCACCCACTGATCAGCTCTGCCTCATCCACAGTCCCCCCTCACTAAAGCACTGGTTCAGAAGAGACAAACAATTACTGATTTTTTTTTTTTTTTTAACCACAGCACGATGGATTCTCCCAGGTTTTGGATGAAGGACACGTAGAGATCATTTCACTGTGTTGCTGGATGATCATAACGTCATAACCTCCAGCAGACAGCACATTAGACACCTGACTGGTCAAAGATTACCAGTCATAACTTTCGCAATATGCAAACTGCAGGTGATGGAGAAGGAGGTGAAATGGAGCAACTTCACTGTCCCCCTTAATAACACCAACGAGAGACAGCAAAACTCTTATACAATCTAACGCCTCCGAGATGTCGCGAAACACTTAAAGGGGATAACACGAGCATTTCATTTACATTTCCAATATCCAATGTTTGTCGGGTCACATCATTCTCGCGCAGATATCTTGTGGTCTGATCCTGGCAGGAAGATATATTTTACTGAGTCAGTCTTTTTTTTTTCTCCACAGAGTACACTGTGGGTTCGTATAACTTTCTGCAGATGTCAAGTTAGAAGTTTATTAAAAAGTGCAACAAATAAGATAATAAAAAAAGAACAACCTAAGAATCCAGACATGCTCTTTAGCTCGATTAAAACAAGAACACAGATGAGTAAGCGGAGAATATATGTATATATATCTATATCTTTATTTAATTTAGAAAAATCATGGTCCTCCACAGCAAATAGAGTTGAGGGAAAGTTAAAGCTGAAGATGAAGGCTGTGAGATGTGGTTTAAAGCTCAAAGAATAAGCTTGCAAGTGGACCTTGTGGTCATTTTTATTAGCTTCTGTCATACTTGCCACCGATTTTCACTTTAACTCTTTAGCAATGTTTCTCTGCCATTATGAATGTATGTTTCAGGCCATCAGTTTCAACTAACTGATTCATGTTCACCCTGTTGTCATGAAATGGTTGAATTCTTGTCAAAGTGCAAAGTATTTTTGGCGATAACAAGATAATCAGTTTACTAATAGGTGTTTTGTTTTTTTGTTTTTTTGCTTTGAACTTTCAAACATTTTAACCTTAAGGTGATCTAGAGAAGATGTGGAGAGCTATCACAAATGATATGAAGGATTAGCGGTGAGGCAGGGAAGGATGACAGCATGTGCTCCTACTGCCTCGGGAGCGGAAAACGTACCTTTTCAAATCTCAGATGAACCCAGATTACGTAACCTGAAGGTCCTGCAGAGAGAAACCACAGAGTAAGATGCGGCCACCCTCCGCTCTGTCCTCATTCGACTGCCGCCGACAATCAGTTATCTCATGTACAGTATCTTTAGGCAAACCTGAGCTTGGAGAGGAGAGAATGGAGATAAAAAGAGGATGAGTATTATTGCAGTCCGGTGAGGACAGGAAGACAAAGCAGTGTGGATGGGAGAAACTGAGGACGCACACCTGGAGAAAGAGAGGCTGCAGAGGAGATGAAATGTCATTCTCCTTGGATCGACAGCTTATCTTCTCTCTGACTAATGCAGAAAGGTCAGGCAAAGGACTCGGACTGACATATACAAAGTTAATATTTCAAAGGTTTAGACAAGTTCATTCATTTCTCCCAGTACGACGACTGTTTGGGTCATGCCTAACAAAGTAATTCATCATAAAAAGGCTGGTTAGTGTTCTGAAAATACCCCAAAAAGATGATGGAAAGGGAAAAAATATTTTGAAAATAAGATTTAAGTTGCATTTAAAACCAAAAAATGCAGCTGCAGCTTGATATGAAGTTGCATCATCGATTTGGTTTGTCCAGCATGAGAACACACTTGCACGGTGACGTTAAGCATGTTTAACTCATTCACCATTAATGTTGAAATAGTGAAGCTGATGGAAATGCTGCTAGTTTTTCAGTTTTTTTTTTGTTTTTTGTTTTTTTTTACCAAAAACCAACCAGTGTTTGTGTTTGTGTTCCAAAATTTAAGGCAATCCATCAATGGCTCTTGAAACATTTCACTCACATACTCATTGGTGGCCCAAAAGCAAAGTCAGGGAATCATCAAATTTAGAGGGATACAGCGGCTTTAACAACCAATGGTAGATACTGACGTATTTCACAGGACACATTACATTTTAAGACAGATGTTATTGGTACCAGGGGTGGAATAGCCAATGTGACTATTTACACTGGGGGGGTATTAAAGCATTGAAGAGACACGCATCAGGGTGACCATGGCCAACAATAGCATTTGTTTTGGTGACGCTAGAGAAAAGGTCAGGGAATTACCAAAGCCATAAGGAGTCATCCTCTGGGGACCAGGGATGTCTGCACAAAGTGTCATGGCAGTCCATTGAATTGTTGAGGTATTTCAGTCTGGACCAAACTGGTGAACCAATATTAGTCTTTAGCCATGCAGCTAGCGTGGCGCTTATTGTATGTTGCAGGGATGTCCAGTGCAGATCATCACTACAACTCAATCTCATCTTTACAGTTCAAACTACCCCCAACTACCCCAAGACAGAAATTAGGAAAAGAGACTAATCTCAGCCAAGATCAATACAATTATTCTGTTTCATACACAATAGCATCATCAATGCCACAATACTGAAAAGCATCTTTAAATGGCGGTGGGATTTCATGGAATTCCTCACGGTCATCTAAACTCTGGATCTCATATTACCTCTTTGTTGCAGCGTACTCAAGACAGGTCAGGTCACTTAGACACAAGCTTCCACCACCGCGCTGAATAATTCAGGAGAGACCATGAGCTATGTGTGTGCTGTGTGCGTGCTGGAGAATCGAATCAGCAGAGTGAGTGTGCGAAGATGGGCGGTAACAGAGTGGTTTTCCTCTGTTCTCTTGGAGAAGCCCCATGGCCCACTTAGGATCAGTTTACAGATGTCTGACTGAGAGTGTATGGGCCGAGGACTGACTCAGTGTTTTGGGTTGTTGTTTGCTTACTCCAGTGTTTGGGTGAGCCCACACCCACCTGTTGATCCAGATGAGAGACTCAGACACTTGGTGCTTTAGAGACATGGCAGCTTATCTGCATGTCCCTTAAAAAAACAGACCCCTTATAGTTCCTATAAGTTGTTTATCTGTTGTGTTCAGAGCGCAGCATCGCATCCGAAAAGACCCGCCGCTGTTGATCCCTAAACACAATGATACCACCACTCTGATGCCGTGTGGGCGGATGATTTACTCACTGCCAGAGCCTTTGTCGTCGTGCGCGTGCCGATATACATACAGAATGTGTCTAAACATGACTCACCACATTTAATGCATCATCCTCCTCCTCGTAAGGATTTCCTGCACACATGCATGCCAGTGCTGAGTGCGAGAATCTCGGTCAGTGATGCATCCTGCAAACACATGAAATGGGACGGGGCAACGTGGTGTATGACTAAAAAAAAATGGCACAATTAACCGCTCAGGCCTGCCTCCCAACTGCCGCCCTCACTGCCGGGCCGTCATGGTTACGGCTCAGCTGTTTGCTAAAGTTGAGCGTCGTCTCGGGTTGCAATGACGTCAGTCTTCCAGCCGGGAGTGACATAAGGCTCTGGAGTTACACTGCACAGGTACAAAGGGGCGCACCCATACATCTCCGTGTCATGAATAATGGCTGACTGGGTGAAGTCAGGATGATGTACTTTGTTAACTCCTGCTCTGGTTTGCTCCTGCTGCACTGTACTTGTGCCAGCCATCTGATGAGAGATCTGGCCTTCAGAGGAAACCGTCATAATATATTTTTAAGGGTAAAACGAAGGATGAGCTCACCTTTTTCATTGTTTCTTTTAAATATTTGATATATTTGTGATGCCAACACTGAAAGAGTCAGTCACAGCATAACAAAGGTCTGCTAAACTTTTTACCTTTTTTTTCATTTAGATGAATAGCATGGTATATCATCTGTATGGTTCAGCCCTATTAACCCCAGTTGTTTTCATAAAAAAACAAAGCTCAGAAAAAGACACTACATTCTTAATCTTCACTGTGCTTAATGGTAGTTAGACAAAGTTAGTGATTGGATGATGAACATAAAAAGTTTTTTTGGTTGAGAACAAACCAGAACAAAAAGAGAGTGAATCAGTTAATATTTTTGTGGCCAAGAATGTGTCAGCTCATTTTTATGTTTTATAGTGGCCAAAAAGTGATTATTGTATCTTTAACAAGCAGTGTGGTACTTTGAAGAAGATTATGTTTATCTGCTGCCTTACCCACGGTCAGATGAAAAGATCCAGCACTTTTACGTTAATATAGCAGAAATATTCATCTCCATCTCCATTGGACTTTTGGTTACATCTATGGGCCAAGTAAACTCAAGGTTTGGCAAAAACACATGTAATCCTTTTCAGGTTTTTTTTATGACTGTCATGGCTTGGACTCTAAATTTGTTCCCCTCTCTGCCATGTTTTGTCAGGTACTCCCTAATCTAGATCACCCCAACCGATTTCTCTCCCATTTCTGCGCTCTATATTACTCATTTCATCCCATATCCAACGACCCCTCCACACTTTCTCTCGCTTTTTCTCCGTGTCACAGTGGAGAGTGAATAATTCATGTTCGTGCTGCTTGCCGGTGGAGATGAATCATGTGTGAAGAGCAGGATACACGTGCTCGTCTCAGAGCGACTCCTCTCTCCAGAGACCCCAGGACAGTGCAGGGTGAAGGAGATGGGGGTGGGGGGGGGGGGTGCTCCTCCACAGCTTACTGCACAGACCATCACTACTACTCCATCCCAGCTTTCATGACAGGCACACGTGAGCTCTGCCTTCAAAGCTCAGCCGCGCAGCTGTCCACAGAGACCGCGCAGTAGCTTCCCGCTATACATCCGTGTGCATGCATGAAGGCATGAATCATTAATGAGCTCATATATGATGTTTCCAGAATAGTTTTTACGTGTTTATGTTGATTGATCATTTGGAACAGTAGATGTCCATGTGATGTTGATTAACTCAAGGTTAATCTGCTTTCAGTCTCACAAATCTTCATCAGTGGAAGGGGCTTGATTAAACAAAAATAAACAACCAAAAAAAAAAAACATAAAAAGTGATTTTCACAATTTTTTTTCCTGCAAGTCAAGACTCAAGTCAAGACCAATAAGGCCACAAGACCTTATCTTTATTTGATCAAAAGTTCTGGGGAAAACTGATTGCTAACATCAGAGTGTTGGTTTTAATGGACAACATTTAGGGTACCAAATCTTGATTGCAAAGATTGGTTACCACAGAGCAAAGTTCAGGGCTCATTGTTGAAATCATGGTCCTTCATTGTTGGTGTTTTGTTGAATTTCTTTCAACTCCAATCACCTTAAATCATCAGATTTATGCGTCGTCTTTGATGTATCAGCAGGTTTATTATTTACAATTGAATCTGCTGTATGCTTCTAATAATTCTCCAGAAATGTGTTCCAACAATATGTTGACTCTGTTTAAATGTCTGATGTATAAAACGTAAAAAGGTTTGCTGCTTACTTCTCAGTGTTCTGCAGATTCTGTCCCTTCACTCCCACACACACTTCTGTCTCTGGAGAAACTAGTTAAATGTGTCTCTGCGTGCTTGTGTTTCTGTCAATTTTCATATTCTGTGTCTGTGTGTGTGAGTGTGTGCGTACTCCTGTTTGCCTGAGCCTACAGTGTCCTGATGCACACGTGTATCTCGCACAAAGGATCGACACACGGACCAGAACAACAATTATTCATATGGAGGGACCTCCACAGTTTTTCGTGGTGTCAGACCATGTTATCAGGCTGCGTGGCTGAGCAACCAGCTCTGTGGACCGAAAGCTCCGTACTTAACATTTGCTCTAGCTCACAGCGATGCAGTGCACGTGCCTCATTGGAGAGATGCATATTTGAAAGATGTACAGAAACTTATGACAGAGTTGGTATTTAATCTTACACTATCGAACAAAGTAGCGAGTTTTCCCACATTTCTGACAACATTACCTTTCCTTGAGGAAAACTGATCAATTACAACTTCTTTGACTGTGCTTGTTACTAATCTTAGCAGTCATCTCAGTGATTAAGTCAGTATTTGCAATGTAATCTTAACTGACAGAACCAATGGCCGAAGCTACAAAAGTAAAACCTAAGTTTTAATAAAACATAGTTTGCCCTGAAAACCCACAGGTATATATTTTGGGAAAAAAATAAATGTCAGGAATTTTTCTGTCCTTCCATAAATATTTCAGTCATATTGGCCCTTGCATTGGCGTCATGAGTCATTAGATTTAATGCCTGAAACTCTCCTCTTTCTCTGTTCATCTCTCAGATTAGTCGCTGCTTGAAGCCAGGGGGTCGGTTCGTCTCCGTCACCTTTGCCAACCCTTTCTTCAGGAAGCGCCTCTACGCGCGCGCCGAGTACAGCTGGTCGATCAAGAAGTACAGTTACGGAGAAGGATTTGAATACTTTTTGTATGTCATGACCAAAGGAGAGGAGCTCAGCCCAGAGGATGCAGCTCTGGAGAAGAAGCTACTAGAAGACACCAAAATCACCCCAGCCAGGGTCACCACAGTGCAAAGGGAGGAAGAGGAAGACTACCTGTCTAATATTGATTTGTAAGACAAGTGAATTATCTAAAGGAAAATCAGGAATATCTTTGTTATTCATAATGTTTTATCTTACTATATTGTTGAACTGGTTACAAGGTGTTTTTAATTTTGGGGTGGGTATAAATGTTCATATAGACCGTGAGGGGTAATTATAATGTTTTTATGCTGGATTTACATTGTGCACTACCAGGGCCACAAACAAAATCCTTTTGTATTCCATTGTTGGTCATGATAATGACCAAAAGTATTTCAGACAGGACTGAAACAACAGAAACAGATGTTTGAGTATTTTTATAGACATGAATGTACTTTGTTATGTGGAGTTCATATTCAAACTGCAGACAAAAGGAGAAAAAGTCATCATGATCAAAGAATGTTTGGTATTTATTTATACTGACAGATTGCTTACAGTGTTTACAAGGACAAAAATGTTTTATACACTTGGTGGAAACAACATCATTGTGGCAATAAACCTAATGTTTTTAACAAAAATCACTAACGTCTGAAAACTGCACTACTTTCACCACTACCTTTTTCACAATGTTACAACAAGCTCAAAAAAGGTAAAAGACCAAATACAGAGCTCCATCAACTTAACACAAAATAAGTATCTTTACTTGAAGTCTCTAACCCTAACCCTTATTTAGGGTGTTCCTGTTGGTCAAACCTCAAGGTCACAGCTGCAAGTGAAACAGACAGTGATACACAAAAATAGTCTGTCTGAGTGGGTCTTTACAGCAGCATCGCCCACAGTGCCCCAATATAACCAGAGATCCTAAAGGAAATGCTACCTCAGTGAAATCTCCACTGTGGCAGTTAACAAATCATCATTTTGTTTAATCCTACCAGTAAAACAGTTATATGATTGCGTTATTATAGCTACTGTAGCTGTAGCCACTAACTATGACTCATCATTGAACATTATGTCAGTGTCATGGTTTTTCTGAGGCTGCTACTATCAGCTTCTGTTGTGTGCAGTTCATAGTAGAAACTTTTATCTTCTATAAACCTATTTCTCATCCCATTGTCCTTAACCGTTCTGTCTGTCCAAATATGTGTGTATGTATGTATGTATGTATACACGCATACACACACATATGTATATTATAGTTATATATGTGTGTGTTTGTGTGTGTACAGCTGTCTCTGTAGTGCAGCACAAGACAGCCAGTGTTGTGCAATTTGCAAGACAAACTGGCATGTCTAGACACGGTACATAACAGCAGCACCGGCCTGCATGTAAAGTCAGTGTTAAGGTCTATTAATATGTCAGCCAGAGTCTCCCTTTCTGTTGGGGTTGTCTGCATGCGTCCCATGTCTGCTTTAGATTCCAGACCAAAGCTGCTAATGGAGATACTCAGTGTTTGACACACCTGTCAAGCGCGCTGCCACTGAGTGTGGGCACATGTACACACCAGCAACAGCTCACCCTCCGCGTTATTTGTTGAGGAAACTTGAGATGAGTCCTGGGTCCTGTGCTCGCCGCTGCTTAAATATAGACCAGAAAGGGGGAGAGAGCCAGGCAGTGCAGACAGTCAGGAAGGCTGGTGACTGGAGGGGGGGGGCACATTGATAAAGTAGAAATCATTTATTTTTAATTCTCCACTGAGATCTAATTACCGCCTATTTTTAAGACTTTGGAGGGGGGGAGTGTGTGATTTTTCAGATGGCTACTCTTTCTTCTCATGATTTTCTTCTGCTATAACGTGGTAGTTTGTTTAACTTGAACTTGTTGACGAAATGCTCACAACACAAGCTCTATTTAGTGGCTTTTCTGGAGCTTTTGGTTGAATCGCTCATCTTCCTGAGCTTACCAGGATTTGAGTGTTGGTTAAACCCTGTTTTGCTATGCTTGTCAAGCTTATACGGTTATATACAGAATGATAACCATGTCGGCTAACACTTGAAATTCAACAGTGAGTCCTTGATTCAAACCACTGATTTTTGCAGCTGTAGTTCTGTCTCTGTAATAATAGTTTGATTAAAACCTAAAACAAGAATCTTTTGAGAGATGTCTTACTGGCTACTTTTATGTTTGTATAGTAAAAGACTAAAAGATAGTAACCTATGCAGAAGACACGGAAATGGCATAATTCTTATGTTTCAGGTATGAAGATATAGTTCATGCAAGTATTTTAATATTGATTAAGAAAAACACAAGATTAGACTTCTTTGTTCTAACATGACCATCTTTGAGTGCTTTGCTTTTTTCACTTTCAGTGGCAAGGCTGTAAAGATGAGGACTAACATTTTTTTTTCTTTTGGTAAATGTAACAATATCTTGGAAAACACTGGCTTCACTCACTGGAGGAAACTTCCCCAAATACAAGAGCAGGACAGCGCTGCTCACACCTAAACTATGATTGCATGGAGGGCTGACTTCCTCACAGTAAAGCAATACGACACAGCGAAGTGCTTGTAGAGAACAGGGCCTTTTCAGTGTAGCTTGTTACCCAAAAAGCTGATGGTTGCGAAGGTTTTGACTGGATGAAGCCATGCCATTGTTCAAACATGTCATTAGTACAATCGCCCAATAGAAAAATGTCTCATTATTTCTGACAGCCTTTATACTAAAAACAAATTCCCCTTGTCCTGACAGCCCATTTATCCTGAAACACACACTCTCCGTGCAGTTAACCCTCACCCTAAGCACCAAGAAAGTGTATTTTCGGATAAATGGGCCGTCAGAGCAATGGGAATTTGTTTTTGGCAAAATGGACAGTTGGACAGATGGGCTTTCAGTCCAATGAGATATTTTTTGGACTTTTGGGGTGTCAGACTGTTGGGAAGTCCCAATTGGATAATTGCTGTTTGGGGAAAGGATTTAGCCTACAGTCAAATGTTGGCTTGAGTTAAGACTGAATGTATTTTCTTGACCCATGATACAGCAATTGACCAAGCAATCTCAACACAAGGTCCATTTAAAAGCTGTTTAGAAGCTGCTCTGGATCTTTATTTGATAACTGGCTCAACTCCACCTGCCATTTCAAAAGGCCATAATTAACCTTAAACCTTAATCTGTCTCGTGTCAGGTGTTCATTTTTATGTCTTCTATACAAACATTTGGTTATTTATGCTAACTAAAAATATTTGATGTGATTGGCTATTGTATATTCTCCTGTTATGTCCATACAATGCACCCACACTGTTGCACACATTGAAATTATCACTATCAGACAGTGATGGTCCCTCCACAGACCCTTGCATTGTCTCTGGGTAAACCCCATTGGCTATTATCTGGTTTCCATGGTGACTGTTGGGTGCAATGCCCTGACTCCCTTTACAGGAGGGATTTAAAAAAAAACAACATTGTGCACCTATTTGGCCAAGCAGGGTGACTGGCAGGAGGGTGCTTATGTAAGTGGCAGTGGGTTTGATATCGACAGTGGAGGTTTCAGGGTGCAGACGAACCACACTGCAGCAGCACTGGGACATAAAAACATTCGATGGATTCTGCACTCATGGACAGTAGCTGGATTCATCCCTGCTCGTGGAGAGTTAACTTTTCTTGCTTTGCTTCACTAATGTTTCCCCCAAAACATGATGCCTCTCCCCCTCTTTTCACTCAGTTGGACTTCCATTTCTGCTCTGTAAATGTATGAATACATTGAAATTCAGGCGTCCTTAAATTTGGTTTTCAGCTCTCTTAGTCGGGCTGACTGATGTGCGATGGCAGAGACCCCAGACAGTGAGATTTAACTTGACTGGACTTAAGTTATATAACCACAGAGCGAAGCACAGGCCTCATGCAGGAGAGGTTTTAGTCATGATTTTCTCTTAACTGCAAACCTTTTTAGTGTGAAGTTTTTCGTTTCTTCAGCTGATCACCTTAGTCATCCAGTTGTCTGAGGCCATGATTTAATATAGAGCACAGTGTATTTATGTGTGTGCGATAGCAGAGCCAGAGTTTTCTCTCCTGCTGCTAATTGTCCTCCATGCTCTGTTGCCCAAGGGCAGCAACAACACTAATCTACTGCATGCTCAATGCCTTTCTCTCTCTCTGTCTGTCTGTCTGTATTTCTGTCTCTCTTTTACTCTCTCCGTCACTCTTCTCACCACCACCACACTGCCTGCTCTGTCTGCATCGATTGGCCCTGAGTGCTTTGTTGTGTGGGTGTTATGTGAGGGTTCATGCGAGTCAAAAGGTCGACTGCATGCTTTAACCAAACATCTCTGGATTTTATCTGCCACGTTGTTTGTGCAGAAGCTGAATCACGACACAGCGCGATTGCCAGAGCTGCCTGCTTACTGCAGCTGCACCCAAAGCATCTTCGGTGATTCTTAAAGGGGAATGATGGTCTCTTTAAAGTGAGGTCCTATTTTTTATAGTTTTAATATCTCAGTAAAGAAAAGATTGTGCTCATTTCTGAGAACTGAGAATCCAGAATCTTTACTGAAAATTAGTTCAATGTGACCAGAAACACGAGCTGTCAAGTTTTAAATAAATCCCCAGGAAAGGGGACTCTACCAGGCTAGTAGGTGACGTGATGCTCACTTTGCAATCTGCAGCAGTCACTCTCCCCCATCACACTTCACACGGATCAACCCCATCTGTAAAACATCTTATATAGTTAGTACAGTGTTCTTGAGTAATGCTTTTGTATCATCAACATTTTAAGCCTGCTTGCTTTTGGTTTTAACTCCAAATGAGGTGTTTCAGATTAACAGGATATGGGAGAATGAATAAAATATGTTTTTCTGTGCAGAATTATGTTGACTTTTATAACTTTTTAAAGTAATTCCCTTTTCCTGTTAAATACTGGGTTAGTTTACACTTTGAGGCTTCCAAGATGCTCAAATTATTCGGATTTGAGATCAGACAATAACTTTGTTTGTTGCGTGCCTCGTCACACTTTGATGCAGTGATGTTGCTGCTTCCTCAGATCTCAGCCATGACTTTTATGAATACAGCTGTATCACAACAGAGAGAAATCATGACAAAACTATGAAAAAACACCCAAGCTGTAATAAACTTAAATGCCCCTTTAATCTCCAGCAGCCAGTTGCTGAAGTCCAGTATAGATAAAATGGACGGAATCACCAGTTGTCCTTGTCAGTGGAAACTAATCTGCATCAGCTGTAGTGCGGACGAAGAGAAAGCACCACTTTCAACGACGCTGTATGGCTGCCCATCTCTCTTGGGGCAGCATAGTGGCATAATATACTGTATGGCAGGCTTATGTAACTGGAGGAGGAATATTAATGGACGTCCACTCAGGATGGGGCAAAAGTGGAATCAGATCAAAGCTCTCTGTCCTCCCCGCACACGCTCAGTTTGAACCTACAGCCGAGAGTTGCTCTTAGCTGTGTGCGTTTGTGCTTTTGAGAGATAAAGGCAGAGGGAACAGAACAATGGCACTTAACATTTACAGTGGTCTGTCTGTGCTGCAGCTTTAGCAGAAAAGTGTCTGCATGTCTGTCATGCATGAATTTCCATCCAGTCTCTCTGT
Organism: Amniataba percoides; assembly: GCA_037176925.1. Lineage (NCBI taxonomy): Eukaryota > Metazoa > Chordata > Actinopteri > Centrarchiformes > Terapontidae > Amniataba > Amniataba percoides. The sequence goes on from JBAJHX010000062.1 coordinate 13,324,861, forward strand.
GTGGTTACACAATGACTGTCCATTAGGGAGGCATCTATAGCACGTCTGCATTGACCTCTGTATGGCCTGTACTCCCAGCCCATCTGCCAGGTCAGGACACAGGAGCCACAAAGACCTCGGGTTACAGCTCCAGCTCCAACTAACAGTTAATAGACCCCTGACCCTGGAAGCCGCTAAATAATGACTGGTTTTATGTCTCATCGTTAATTGTTGTTGTCCTACATTCGATCTGCTTTTAACCTATCTTTACATCATTGTAAACAAATTCTATTTAAAAATCAAAACCCAACAATGATTTTACCCAACATGGAGATCACTGTCTGTAGCAATAGCCTCACATGCAGATGGTGACTAATTAAAGGAAAACCCTAAATAAATAATCATTAAATCGTAATGGATTCCACACAGGACACGAGGGGTTACTGGATGGTCTTATCAAAATGAAACTGACAGGAATCATTTACACATTTAAAGTCACCTGATCCATACCCAACTGAAAATCGTTGGGTGGAGGCCTCCTTCCTAAGACACTGAATGTTTCTGTGTACTTGTCACCCATCTGTAGTTGGTGTGGTTTATTCTTTTTAACTCCATTTAAAATCCGTGAAGCAGAGTAAACATGAAACCGCATTTTTAATCATGGTCAGTGAGGTCGGCCTGACATGGAGTCGCTCTTCAGAGATAAAAAATGAAGTGGTGGAATATGTTATGGACGTAGGCTGACGGATACCGGAGTACCATGATTTACAGTTTTAAACATCTGATAACAAGATAAATAGTGTCACAAGTTTATCTGAATAACTGAAAATCAGCCAGATTTCAGTTTTGCAGATTACGATTTATATTATAAAGACACTATTTATATTACCTTAAGACAGATCTTCACTTATTGGCTAACATACACCGGATGCAGTAAATTTGCAATAAGCTAAGATCAGAGTGGAGATCAGTGTTGCTCTGTTTCTGAAGACAATGAAGCAATATATCAATATGTCAATATGAAAGTATTCTGTTGGATTCTTGAGCCTGAAGTGAATGCAAAATGATAAGAACGATCAATTATCTTACAAAACACTGGAGAGATCAGAATGGAGAGCAGTACTGCAGCATTACTGGTAACAGGGCTTGACTGATTTACTGTAAAAGTCACATGTCCACAGTCACACTCGTGACAGGGAGGGAGGTGTGGAGCAGAGCTAACACAATTCAATATTTGCCCAAATATGTCTGTCCGGTTCCGGCCTTCCAGGGCTGCTGTTAAAAGTGTAATTGTCCATGACCTCAGACACACACACACACACACACACACACACACACACACACACACACACACCATCCACAACAACAACATGATCGATAGGACTGTGTGTTCATTCAGAGCTGCACTGATGTTATCAGGACGGTCAATAATCTCACTGATGGGAATGTGGTTGGCTACACTGATGACGCTTTGTTGATGTTCTGTTATTAGACTGCAGAAGTGCAGTTCAGAGCAATATAAGGATTAGTGTTTGTGTATTTTAGGCTTTTAGCTTTTTATAGACGGATGGTTTTGTTTTTGTTGTTGTTTTTTTTTTTTTCGAGAGAGATGGATGTTTTTTTTTCCCCCCAAACAATAAACAACTGAAGATCTGTCGTATCTGCTGCGTGATTTCCAGGGAAGTTCTACAGTGTGATTACAAGGAAATGAGTTTTTATTGAGCTGTTATCAATGCTGTGCAGCTTTGTGTACCTCAGCGCAGGTGATACAGCTGACACAATTTCCTGACTGACACTGTCGGCAAACAGTGTAGTACAGCATTCTTCACCGTTTCTCCCACTTGTAAGTTTCACCTGGTTTCACAGAGCTGTTGACGTGATCGACCTGTGATGTCTAACCAGGGTGCTTGTACCTCGGATGGGGGAAAGAAACATGACATGACAGAAAAATATAGCCACAGATTTGTGTTAAGGTGAAAAATAAGCACTCGGGATTAATCGGGCTCTGATTCTAATCTTTAGTGGGTTTGTTGTGCCTTCAGAACCTTCAGTTCAACAGCTTAGTTAGTGAGCTTTCCACTTACTTGTATCACTTCTAACAACTTTTTACCAATTGTTGCATTTGAGACTATGAAACAAGGAAGTGAAAGCCAGCAAAGGCTAAATGTTATGGATAAATGTCCAGTTTCTGCCAAATTGCTATTGTTTGAAGGCAAACAGACACCAAACTTTAACACAGTTTCCACAATATACAATAATGTCATCTATGGATTTACATGTGTGCCACAGGTCAACCAAAACCACCAGTCTATAAGAAGCTGATTCTTAAAGGACTATCACTACCAAAAAGGGTACAATGAAAGTGTACCTGAGCAATCTGATAGGGCTGCGTAGGTACATTTAACAAAAATAAGGCTGGGAAACACTCTAGGTTTTTGAGTTATGTAGTCTTTTTTGTTTACATGTGCAGGTTTTCCTTGGAGTTTCAAAGTCTGTGAGTATTTACAGGCCCAGTACAGGCTCTGTGTGAGACCTACTGTATGAGGACACTGTACGTGCAGACTTTGATAGATGGTCATGTGGCCAGTCGTGGCTCCCCCGGGGTCTGTGGTTTAATGGATTCACCAGTGTAGGCCAGCACAGAGCTGTTTAACAGCTTAACAGATGGATCACTGTTCCTTCCCTGCTCTTTAATTAAGGATCAGTATTTACTGTCACTGAGGTAATGGCTCCTGATTCCAGAAAGAAATGAGGAGACTTTCACCTTCGAATGCTGCAGCTATGCGTATGCTCTGTTCTTCTGATTGTCACTGTGCTGAGGTGATGTGTTTTCTTTCTTTCTTTCTTTCTCTCGCAGAACAAACCAAGGCTACACCATTGAATTTCTAGTAAAAAATGTCTCATGACAAAAGCCATACCAAAGAATCACATTTACATTTTCTTTCACCATTTATTAATTCACCAAATACAGTGAAAATGGCATCATAATATACAATGACTCATTCTTAGAATGTCATGACATTTTTGTTGCTTTTTTGCTTCATAAAACAATGTTTCATTATTGAAAATATTAAGGTTTCATGCACAACAAACCATATCCAGTTTCTTTAAAATAATGGTACAAAATAAACAGAATTAAAAAACAAAAAACTGTAATGTCCAAAATCGGTCAAATAACAACGTGTTATTTGAGGATACTCGTAAACAGTGCAATATACTCTAAAACTGCCATTTTCTAACAAATTCATCAACGAAGCTCAAGTCACAGTATACGATTTCTTAATAATAGTTTAACATTGATGTGTGCAAAAACCCCAGACACATTCAGTTAGTCTTTAAAAAACGTCCCAACTTTGATATAGAAGGAGACCAGTCCACCAAAATCTAAGAAGCGCCTCTTGTGAAGCCTAGTCTCACTCTGTATATCCTCTCTGAAGTAGAAATATTTTTGTTGATGAATTGTAAGACGATAGACTAGCATATCATTTAAATAACAAATATTTAGATATAAAAATACAAATATGACTTTCGTTAAAAAGAAGCGTGCCAGGGTAAGAGTAGTGGCACCTGTGTTGGCACCGGAGTGAAAGTTCATGCAAATAGATGGATAAAAAAACAAAAACTTTATAGAAGACGAAAAAACACGATTAATTGCTAAAATTAAAATAACCAAATTATTTATTTTTTTTCCATCAATTTCATGAATATTATATTAAATATTTACTATAATCTCCACATCTCTGCTGGCCCTTGTAGATATCAGAACATCTGAAGAATGCAAAAAAAAAAAAAAAAGAAAGAAAGAAAAGAAAGAAAGAAAATGAAAAAGAAGAGAGGGAAAAAAACAGATATGTGCCTTGTACATCAGCTACATGAAGGTGCCCACCTGCACCTGCAATCAGTGATGGGTGATGCAAGAAGAATGTAGCCTGTGGTTCAGTTTTCAACTGTGGCCTAATGCTCTTCGAGGGCCAGAAACAAAATGGGCTCCTACTACAGAAAATATTAACATTGCACCATCCTCGGATATATGTTGTCTTTTTGTTTTTTTATTTTAGTTTTTTTTGTTTTTTGTACTTTTTTTTTTTTTTTTACATACAATAAGTCTCCTCTATTTAGCAGACTCGAATAGTTTGGTTGGTCTGTTTTGTTTTGTTTTTAAAAAAAAAGCCTTTTAGCAGCAACAGGAATGCATTGGGCCGGTGCTGAAAAGGACAGCTCCTTTGAATGCACCGTCGCTGACTGAATCAACAAAGCAAAGCCTAAAGAGGGGAGGAGGAGGGGGTAGGAAGGGGAGGGAAAGGAAAGGGAGGGGGGGGGGGGTTGTCTGAGAGCTTAGCCTACCTACTGTACAACTTATTGAAATGGTGGCTGGGATTGAGCTTCAGCCTCCAGTTGCAGTAAATTTGTTGCTTACAGCGCTTTTATGGAAAGGAAAAAAGAGATGGTCGTGGAGTAATGACAAGTTCATCCATCATCAAAGTCAGCAGAGGTTGAGACACGGAGCAGGAGTCCGCCATCTCAACATCGTGCTGCGCAGCAGTAGTTCAAATCGGGATTCGTTTGGAGAATTGCCAGCAATCCCATGATAAATCTTGGTCTTTTCCAGAGTCTCTCTCTCTCTCTTCCATCCTTCATCTCCTTACTTCCTTTACTGCTCTCCCTTCAAGCCTTCTCCATTTTCTTCCTCTCCTTTCAGCCTTTTGTTGTTTTTTTTTCATCTCGTCACCATCCCGTCCTCGCTTTTCGTGCCGCCGATTTTTTTCTCTCTCTCCTCATCTCCCCCTCTCTCTTTCTTTCTTTCTTTCTTTCTTTCATTCTTTCTTTCTCTCTCTCTCCTGTAGTCCTCGAACATGCACAGCCAACAAGTGCTTCAAATCGGTGATCAAAAATTAAAAAGTCTGCAAGGCATCGCTCACGTTTACACGCCGGGTGAGGATTTATCCGTCATCCCCTTCAGGACCTCGTCTATTCGGTCGTCCTCGATGACCACTGTTGGAGGCAAAAGAGAGAGAGAGAGAAGAAGAAGAAGAAGTGGGGAAGGGGAGAAGAAGATGTTTACTGAGACCAATGACGGCAGAGGCGACAAACAACATCAGGAGTGTGTTTTATTGTTGTTTTATAGGTCACGATTTCTCTCCATGTTGGATCAGTTACGCATCAGTATTACGCACGGCCTGTAGTGGAGGCAGAAACAGAGGATTGTGTGTGTGTTTGGAAGGGGGGGTTGGGGATGTGTCGCACCACGATAAGCAGAGCGAGCGGGGGGAAAATGTGTCTGTGTGTTGCGGCTGCAGGTGAATAAATGAATAACTGAACTTTAACTGCGAATGATCCGGCTGCGCGCAAAAAAAACAAACACAAAAACAACAACTCGTCCTTCGGTAATGGCGACGAACCAGGCTTTTTCTCTCCTCACAGTTTAACCCTGCTGCTGTGTGCTGGCCACGGTGTGTGTGTGTGTGTGTCTGTGTGTGTGTGGGGTGTGTCCTTGCACGGAGATAGACGATCTCTTGTACGTGCATGTAAACAACGAAGGTGCCCAAAATGGTGCATTTATCATACATCAGAACTGTGACATGAATAAACAGAAACGTGGCAGTGAACTCACCACCTGCAGGCTTACGTACGTGCGTGCGTGTGTGTGTTTTTCTGCTGCTTTTCTATCATTATATTAAAATAATAAAAAAATGAGAATGCAGTGCGCATCCTTTATCTAACCATTCTTTACCTCGCTTGGCTCTGCCGATCTGTCCCAGCTTTGGGGGTCGTTTCGCCTGCGACGAGGCGAAGAAGGCGCTTGTGTCCTGCAGTCCGCAGCTAAAGGACATCTGGCTGACCTCGCTGTCCGCCCCGTAGCCGCTCATCTTCCCCTCGTTGTATGGCAGCACCTCGGACATCGTGGCACGACGGAGGAAGGATCACCAGCGTAGACGGTGGCAGGACAAAAAAAAAAGTAAATAAAAGTCTTCCTCAGCGGTAGATCCTTTCTTTTTTTTGTTTTAAAAGGCTGTGCGTCTCTCCTCTCTGGATCCTCTGTCTGTGCGTAAAACTCGATGCGGATCAGAGGAGCAGCGACTGAGGTCCCGTCTGCTGCTCGATGCTGTTGTGGTCTCTCTGTGGTCTCTGTGGGTGCTTTTGCAGCTGCAGGGAGAGACGGAGTGTGTGAGGGATAGAGAGAGGGAGAGAGAGAGAGAGAGAGAGCTGTGTTCGCCTGTGTTGCCGGCTGATGTCTGGTGAGGGAAGTGGGAGATCCCGGGATCATAAAGGAAACCCAGGCAGAGCGGTGAAGTCATCCATCCGGGTTTGATGCGCGCGCTCGCTTGTGTGTGTGTGTGTGTGTGTGTGTGTGTGTGGCAGGGGACTCCGAGTGGAAGAGGAGCAAGAGTGACATCAACAGGCGAGAGACGAAGTTGCAGTAAAAGCGAAGGAGTCAAAGCAGCTTTGAGGGAAAAAAAAACACTTTTCTGTCAAACGAGTGGACACATCACACTTCCTGTTGGAGCGGAGAACAGATTTCATTCCCTCCTGTAATAAAGTATAGGACTGAGAAGACTCTTGGACAGTTCTTCAGTATCATTGGTTGAAAGTAACTAAGTATATTTACTCAAATATGGAGGGTACTTTACTTAAGTTTGCTACTTGTTCTATGTATCTTGTAGGTGCTATTACAGATGATGAGTTTGCATAAAATATGTGATGAGTTTATTATGTGATGTGTTGTTTCAGGTTAGACTGTGTGACAGGATAGAAAGTGATTATAATTTGCTCCACTTCCAACGGTTCCAACATTAAATAAATGTTGTTTACATGTTATTCTAATGATAATCTAATGATATGCTGTCTAGTAAAGGTCAGTTTACAGCTCACGTTGAGTATATTCTTCTTCTAACAATAGCTGAACAGCTGTAAAATATCTTAAGTGGCTTTGAGGGAGCTTCTGAAAGTCTGACAAAATAACCCTGACAATGTCACCCGGGCTCTCTTTGGTTGGTTTGGAGCAGTGGCGGCGTGGCTGCAGGTTTTCATTCTAGCCAAGCAGGTTTGTTCTGGCTCGGTTTCATGGATCAGTTTGAAACCCCCAGATTAGAGACTACAAACAGGGGCATGGAGCTTTAAAGAAGTACGCATTTACCAGGCAGGAAGAATTGAACAAAATGTGTTTACATTCTGGCAAATGTTAGACTTTTTCTTGACCCACACTGAGTAAAATTCAGGATTTAAACCAGTCCTTTGAGTTCCTCACCTGTATGAAAGTCAAAAATAAGTCACTGGATCCCTTTAAAGAGTCCCAACAGCAAAAGAGAATACAAAAACAAATGCACAATTGTATGGAGAAGTAACAGAAAGAAATACTTGAAACACTAAAATATAATAGGTTGGTACATTTTGGGTCTACTTTAAACAAGAAGCATGAAAAGTAAGCATAGACTTTACATGATGACATTAGATTCATTAATACCCGTATCGTTCTGTCTGTGTGTCAGCTGAAAAAAAGGTGAATCTCTCATTTCAGCACCACGGACAGGGCCAACATAATTTATACATTAGCTGCATCTGAAATGACGTCATTCACTCCCTGCCTTCTTTATGCAGCCTGTTACAACATCCTGTCCTCGCAGCATATGGTGCCTCATAAAAAAGCTAAAATAATGAACTGACTGAGAGCCTATTGTTGGACCAAACCTGTTTTAACAAGTCGAGCCAGCTGACCTGTCTGTAAACATACAATAACCTTTCCACTGAAGGTGCCACGTTCCACTGTTTTTGCAGCCAGGCTGCATAGCTGACCGGTGAAAGTGACCAGCTGACAGTCTTGACATCAGTGTGGTTGGAAAGGCTCTTGGATTTCCTGCGGGGATAAGACACAGGGCGGCTGCAGAGTCAAAGCGAAGCCTGCTGGCTGGCTTCCCAGAGAAACACAGCCCACATAACCACATATAAAACACACCCCAGAGTCCCCACAGCATTTCTGCTAACCAACAGTTTACTGAGAAAACATGCAGCCAACATCTTTGGAGGCGACTTTGACCCAAAAACATTTCCATGCCTGAAAAATCACAGCAGTTGCAGAGGCTTAAATGAGGATGTTGCAAGTTGATGGATCACAGCCCAACATATACAACTGCTGTTTTCTTTATCCAGTTGTGATTTCTCTCGAACATGGACCCATAATCGGTATATGAGGCTATAAAATGCATCAGATATCATAAATCTATCCCCTATTATCTGAAAATAATTCCCCAGGGACGACTCACAAAACTCCTCCTGCCCAATAAACTGCGGCCTCCAGCTGTCAGCGTGCCGATTAGTGCAGGGATTTAGCATGATGTCATCAGTCAGCGACACAGTTGGAGGCTGTGCGGGAAAAACCTGACCTGCTGCCCCACATGTTACCAGGTTATGCTTCGTGTTCGGTTTTTACAGATTAAGCGTGTTACACCGAATGGACATGCCTCGCACATAAAGTTGAACTCGGCGTGCTTAAGTGTAATGACCGCTCATTTAGTTCATCTCTGTTCAGTTCAATTGATCCCTCCCAGTCCACACATGCTGTGATTTCTCCTCCCCAGTGCCCTTCTCTCTCTGTCTCCACCTCTTTAGCGCGCAGCAGTTCTTAATGATCAGGCTCACTCAATCAGTCATTCATCTCTGACAAGGGCACCCACCCTTAAGAAATGTGTGTGTTTACAGGGGTGTGTGTCTGTGTGTGTGTGTGTGTGTGTGTGTGTGTGTGTGTGTGTGTGCATATGTGTGTGCTCTTGAAGCACTGCCTCCAATT
>JBAJHX010000062.1:13333721-13347988 GCA_037176925.1 Amniataba percoides
GTGTGTGTGTGTGTGTGTGTGTGTGTGTGTGTGTGTGTGTGTGTGTGTGTGTGTGTGTGTGTGTGTGTGCATATGTGTGTGCTCTTGAAGCACTGCCTCCAATTACAAATGAATCACCTTGCTGAGTCACCCCCCCATCTCTCCCCTCGAGCAGACCAAGCACTGCTGAACGTACACACACACACACACACTGCATATACACACTATGTTCCTCCTTAAGGAGCACTAGCTGAGGAAAAAACCCAATAACAAGCCCAAAGCTAAGAGCCAGGATCAATTCCCTGAGTATGACCGCTTAGGATTTGTTTCTATGTGTGTGTGTGTGTGTGTGTGTGTGTTTGTGAGTGTGTGTGGAGGTATATATTTCCGGAAAACTAAAAGTGTAAGTGGAGAGGAAAAAGAGAGAGAGGAGACACACACACCAACTGCAGTCATGGACCAAGTAAAAGTGCAGCGTATATCTGTTCTCCTCATCATGAAGATTAATGCTGTTTGTTTCCCTGCATAAACATCCTTCAGTGGACTGTGGGAACACTGGCAGAGCTGCTGACCTTGGATCAGTGAGCACACAGCTGAGATAGAAATGCTGCACAGCTGTAGTCTGCAGCCCGCTGAAGCTACAGCAAGGCAGCTGTACGCTCCGCCTCCCCGCACCTCAATCACTGGGGACACCAAAGCCGTGATCAAAGGTGAATGTTTCATGTTGCTTGGTAGCGTGTTGGCGAAGTCTGTGGAAATTTTAAAAGCAAAACTTACCAAGGTCCTTTATTTGGGGGTAAATACTGCACTTATAACTCAGATATACGTATTAATATAGTCATTAATAAATTTTCAGATTAAGATTTAGTATTAAAAACATGATCAGTTTATGAGATATGACTGAAGTTTTTATGGTTTAAACATGCTAATGCATCAATAATAATGATAATAGTCACCAATATCATATTACTATGATACTGACAAGGGGCCTTCTGCATAATAAATGCCTTTTTTCTGTATATTTTTACTTTTTTAGCACGTGACCTTACGACAAGGCAAACGCTTGTCATCTTTTGGCTCATTGTTTAAGTTATGCAGCTCTTTACTGTTTTTGGTTTACTTTCACCACTCATCAACTCAGCAGAAGACAACTTTTTCTGTGAAAAATGTCATAGTGATAAGCATAGTGTATGCTACTTTCCCAGCACCAAACAGCCGACAGATAAATTGAGCTATAAGCTGGTTAACATTGTGGAACATTATTTATTTACTTAGCTGTTATCTAACCTAGAAGCATAAAAACATATCTTTTAATATCTTTTATGAGTGAGACCTGGTCAACGTGGCAGCTGCAGAACATCATAACACTAAGCAGCAAGATTTTTTTCTCTGAATAGTGGATGGTGGAGGAAAAAGGAAATTAGGAAAAAGTGGACCGAAGTCATCAGACCAGCAGAAACAAGACTCCAAATAAAAGGTCCTCACCATCTGTTGGATATGTAAATCAGCAAATATATGGCATTACAACTTAATAATGTACTGGGCAAAAAACTGGGCAGGTAAAAACAAAACTGTATGTCACTATGAGTAGATACCACTAGAGGTAAATGAGGAGAAATACGTTGCCTGCGGCAGTTGTCTTTTGGTTTCTAATGAGTGTACATCCATAAAAAAGAATGTTCTGTTGTTCAGAAATATACCCAATATTATTACGATTTTTCCTCCATTGGATTTCCAGCATTTCTGTATTCAGAACCTCAGACAGGCTCAGTAAAAACACTGCACTGCTCAAACTGAAGGGCCAAACAGCATCTTTGTATCTGACCAGTCTGTCTTTCCCGATGATACCATCCCTGTCTCTCTCTCCTCAGGGAGGGAGCACTTGGTTTGTTGATGAGAGGAAAAGCACTGCAGTCACACTACTGTTACAAAGTAGGTCACTTATCCCACGTTTCACCGCGTGCTCAAAGCAGATGGGTGACAGCGGTAATTGGCATCAGGGACTATAACACGCTGTGATGGCTCTCTCTCCTGAGATGCCGCATCTCTACCTTTCCTCCTGCTGTCTGTGGAGTGTCTGCCAATGCCAAAGTTAAAAAAGACCCCTCCACCCCACTGCTCCCTGTCAGAAACACAAGCACGTAAGGTCACAGTGTGAAAGGATTTCAGATTTTTATCAGAACTTTCTCTGCAGATCTGGAGCTATGCCATCTTCTTACACTCTTAAATACAGCATTTGGCTCCATCTGCAGTGGGTTGGCTGGACTATGACATGCTGTTGGATGCACTTCAACACTCAGAAGAAATACACGCCAAATTTGCTAGACAAACAACGACGCTGCCATTAAATCCCTGTACTTGAAACCTGGGAATCTCTTGATAGATAAGGTTTTACTAACCACCACTGTCTGCACCCTCATCATCACAAATCAGGGTCTACACCCATGAAGCACAGCCAATTAGAGAATAATCATATCATCTAAATTATTTGTCAGCTATCAGATGGGATTTAATGGTGTACATTAATTGCATGTGACTTGGAAACCATCCACTGGAGTCAGTGTCCTCCCTCACTGTCAGCCGGTGCGCCGTGTGTGTCTCACCACCTCAAGTGAATAAAGATGGACACCTAGTGGTTGAATCATTTATCAAAATTGAGATGGAATGAAAATGGGACTAAAGTAAGCCCAAAGTAATTGTGACAATGAGCAAAGACGTTGGGATTATTCATAACTATTCTGATCACTCTTTAGCTGTAATGTTTTTTTGTTCTTACACACACACACACACACACACACACACACACACACACCCCGACAGTCCCCCCATGCCCTCTGAGGTCTTCGTGTCCTACAGTAATAGCCTGTTCCCCGAGAGCCACAGCTGCTGTTCTGCTGAGAGAGCTCATGAAGAATTTGTCAAAGTGAACCCTTTTGACTGCTGACGAAGATTTATGGGATCCTGTGTCGCCCACCTGCTCCTCTTTCACCCTCAACTCAGGCCTGATGCCCCACTCTTCACTTTGCACCACCCTGCCTCCACCTTCCCCAAACACCCCCATACAGACACCCGCATGTCTATTAGTTGTTCCGATTCTGTGCTTCTGCTGAGGGGAAAAAAAAAAACATTTGGAGGTGCCTTTTCATCTATCTGCCTTTCTCCACATCTTCTCACTGCTTGTTAGAGATGACAGAAATAGTACACTGGATGAGTCACTACACCCAAGTCTTTTCAGACACCAGGTGCTGTCAACAAGCATTTGTGCCTGTGGAAAAAAAAAACCCATCGTGAATTGATATCATCTTCAGAGTCCTGTGAAACACGTGTATCCATTCAGGCACAAACTACTTTCCTAATGTTTAAGAGGAGCAGCAGCCATTTGACGTGACAGCTGTTGTTCAGAAGTGTGGATCATTCAGAGACGCAGGCACACAGAACATCAAATTGTATATATACACATATATAGGCTCTGTACATACGGACATAATAAGCATAAGGCAGTATTACATGTCTGCCTCAAACCAATCTGTATATTACGAATTAAGGTTTTATTACCACCCTGTTTCTAAGAACAAATCAAAAGTGGGTAAACGATTCATCACCATCTGTACAATACACCATGCAAATGGTTCAATGAATGATGCTTTATTGAATTTCTTTCAATAAACCAACAATTTACACACTCTCACTGCTCTGTAGGAGATTAATTACATTAAAAACACTACAGCTTTCGTGTTGGCACTGAACAGATTTGTTCCAGTAGCTTCCTGTAACTAAACTATGTAACTGAAAGTGATTGAAAAAAAAAAGTTTAGTTCCTTATGAACAGACTTAAAATATTCAGACACACAGCACAATCACACTCAGACAGCAGCAGCCATATAAATTACCAAAGTAAGGCACAGAACAAACTTGTAGGAAAATAAAATTCTCTATTGCATAAATGTACACAATTTATGTCCCAATTACTTAATTTTCCTGCACTTTCATCTTTATATTGCAGACAAAAGTACCTCACTGACATTCTCTAGTGAACAAAGTCCTTACAATTCACGATGTATTAATACATAAAGTATGTTTTTAAGGATATCTTTACAGTATATAAGATTATCAGTCAAGTTACCATTGTCCTTTTATTTCACTGTAAGAGCAGCAGTTCAGATGTTTGAGGTGTAAAGCTCGTTCAGTTTGTATGTTGGTGAAGTTCTGCTGAGGTCACATGGTCACACAGGTACCTCAGACGTGGTACAGGGGCACCACTCTGGAGATGTTCTGTCTGCATATGGGGCACTGGGGGTGTGGGAGGGCCTGGTAGCACCTGTGGCAGCAGCACACGTGTCCACAGTCCAGCAGGATACAGTTACGTGGTTGACTGAGGCAAATCACACAGGCATTCTCGATGTGCTCCTCCGCCTGAGTGCATGCTCTTGGGGCCTCAGCCAGCAGTCTCTCAAATTCCCTCCTCTCCTGCTCCTGTTCCCAGCGAACCTTTAGTCTGCAATAGTATCGTCGACCGACCCAGAGGAGGATTGCCGCCCCCGCCAAAGCCGAGGCAATGGCCAGTGCCTTCCACCATGAAGCTGTGTTCTCTTGGTTTCCCCGCAGGGTGTCAAAGTCCGCAATGCTTAAAAAGTACTGTGAGCCGTTAGAAGGGGGTCGAAGGCTTAGGGTACCGTCCGTGTCCAGTATCAACTCGCCTATACCTGTAAGAGTTGTGCCCACCTGGAAAAGAAGGGGAAAATATTAGATCAGTTTTTGGTGATATTCGCTCACAAAGTGAGGAGAAAAAAAAAAAGATTAACAATGTTAATCTCTGACAACTGACTTTGAGCATCTCCTCCGTCTCTAGTTGCCCTTTAAGCTTCTCGCCACTGAGGTATTGTCCCACGATGTCACTCAAGCCGTAATTGACCTGGTGGAACTTCTCATGGGTGATCTCCATGTAAACTCCGTCGGCCTGCAGGGGGTACTGGACCTTTACTCTGATGTCGTCTGATCCTACCAACACAAAGGGCACTGCATTCACTCGTTGGTGCAAGACTCGTTCATTGTCCGTCCTGAAACGTGTAGAGGAAGGAACAACCAGTCAATTTACTCAACACATATGATTAAAGAGACAAATTATTATATGCAAGAGAAATTTAGGGCAGCCTCAGTATTTCATGCAGATGCAAGTATACCAAACGAAATGAAATTAAGTAAGTTGAATAATAATAGATATGGATCAGCTCCTACATGATGTGAAGGCAGCATAATGAAACACACTATTGTGATACGTTATGCGACTTTCAGGATCCAACAGTAACTCTACCACGACCATCCTACACTGAAGACTAACACTTAGGATATCTCTGCTTCTGCCCCATTCTTTGTGACAACGCTTTTTGAGCTCTGTCTGGAAATGTCGGAGACATTTCACGCACTAAAGCATCAAATTTTTATATTCCACTAGTGCAAAACAGCATGTTTCCTGTTGAACTGTTGTTCTACGCAGACACATGAATAGCCAATATCCTTAGTTTTTAGGACTCATGCTACAAAAGCGTAACGCTCTCCTTTTTGCCTCTAAACTTTCCACTGCCAAGTAAAGGTAAAGAGGCCAAAAACGTATGGTGTCATAAAACTAGAGAAAGAGTTCTCACCAAGTGCGTGAAAGGCTGTTCCACACCAGTCTGTGCTCCTTCAACATGAATCTCTGCAACACTCCGACAATTTCATTTTGAAAGTAACTTGCCAATGGCTTACCCACAGGTTGCACAACACCTACAGAACATGTGCACACATAATAAAGAATGAGACACAATCTATAGTAGACTCGTTTTCAAGTGGGAAAATATTCTATCAGCTCCTGTCTGTATCAAAATCAGCAACCGCGATTACCTTCGATGACAGCATATTGTAGACAAGCTTCTGGAGTGACTTTCAAAAGGTGTTTGAGTTCTCCATCTATGTTGAAGTGTGGAGCATCCTGGCAGCACAAGACACAGTCAGTTGGCAGGTATACATAGTGCACTGGAAGCTAAAGATCATTTATGCGGTTTCACAAATAATCTCATCCATTTCTAAGACTTGGGTAGCATGAAAACATTAACAATTTCAAATAATATTTCTGAAGGTATAATGAAGAAAAGTCTATTACTAACATCAAGTTTATCTAGTGTCTTCCGGCTCTTCTTATAGAGGTAGAAGCAGATGCTCGAGAGGGCAAGGCTGGCCCCGAGACAAACTGCCTCTGTAATCTTGATAGGAAATCCATCCATTTCCAGGCAGTCCTGCACAAACGTATTACATTTAAGAAGGTCGACTAATCAAACTTGTTTCTCTATAAACCCACAAGTAGTTGTTTACTGTGTGTGTGTGTACGTGTTTGGAAGTACAGCAAGTGAAGAACAAACAACACAGTAAAATATCCTGATTAGGATGCTTGCAATTTATTAAATCCCTGCCTCACATTTTAAATACATTCATTTAAACAATCAAGAATGTTAGTATCCAACTTATTTGTTTATGATGATATAACTTGCATATTGCATGTGCATCTATAAAAAATATGACTCAATACAGTGTGATAGCTTCATCTCAGTGATGTGTAATTTGTAAACTGACACATAATTAATGCTGTCAGTTGGTCACCATCCACCCTGTTAAACATAATACACATAGCAGCTCTCATATAATGTCACCCTGACATATCACGAGCAATGAGTTCGGACACTGTTTAAATAATGTTGCAAATAAAGTTATAAATAAACAAAAGAAGGTGAAGCGGGTTCATATTCATACTCGAGTAACACCGGACTTACATGTATAAAGTTGACGGCTGCTTAAAAGGCACCTTCTTGGTGTTGACATTCAAAAGTATGACTCTGAAATGACGTAGACTGTCTCAATTATTTTCTAATTCACATGTTAGTGTCTTTCTGGATTTATGGAGCTACAACCAGAGGCTGCTCTTCATCCTAGTGACAGCAAACACCACTTTACCCAGCTAGCCTGTTAGCATTTTGATTTCTGGTCGAGTCAGTTATACTGTTTTGTTAACAGTCTCATTTTAAAAAATGTGTTTCACCTTTCTGAAAGTCCATTGTCACGTTATGTAGCCTATATCAGTGAGATTATTTTAGTACTGTTAGCTCAAGTTAGCTGCTGACAGTGACCTCTAAACGTTTATTTTTACAATCTGGCGACAATCAAACATGTGTGCAAAAATAGATCATTTATAAAAGTATATATGTATGTCTTAATAATTAGATACAATTAATACAAACCAAATTATTTTTACCTGTCAGAGAAAAAAATGTCTCAAGTTGACATCTTCTGTTGAGCATCAGCGTCCCTGTCACGTGACGTGGATTGTGTCACGTGACGGGGTCTCTCACTGCGCATGTCCGTCGCGGCCTCGCTCTCTCTCTCTACGTCACTTCTCCGCAGAGATGGCTGGAGGTGTACGGAGAAAGTCTCCCGGCTCCCCGGCCCCGCTGTGGGGGAAGCTCCACACGCTGTGGCAGGACAAGCATCTGGTCCTGTTCAAGACGGAGTACACGCTGCTGGTGGTGTCGGTTCTGTGGTTCCTGGAGATCGGGATCAACGCGTGGGTCATACAGAAAGTTGCGTGTGAGTGGCTGCGCGGCTAGTTAGCATGCTACGGTGTTTCGTCGTTTATACGAACGCGTCCGAGCGCTAATTTGCTAGCATTAGCAACCCTACTAAGTTGCACTAACACCTGTCAAAGGGAATTTGTTGTCCTTTCATTAAAGCATGTCGTCTGGTCTTCTTTATTTTCAACAGCTGCTAGCCTCAATTTTTGCAGCTAAATGTCATTTTGCTGACTACAGATTCATAATAATAACTACTCACTAATCACCTGTATGTAACCAATATATTGCAAGCATTACCATTTTCATTACTTAAGTGATCACTTAATTGGTTATGTCATAAGTGACAGAAAATACATTTATCGAATTTACACTCATCATAAAACAAAATAACCAGCATATAATCACAGTTACAGAAACGGGACTGAAATGACTAAACAAAACTAAACTAAAATGATCAATCAGTTATCATTATAATTTATGATGTTTCTGTTACCTGGTTAACAGATGATACGACAGCGTTTGCTTGTGTACTGTGCTGCTGAAACGGGTAGTAAGTTAATGTTGGATTGAAAGACAAATGTCAATTAATGGCAGTGTTTTCATTTATTGATTATGACCAAGAATTGTAAGGAAGCAAATAGTTAATTATTGGACATCACTTTGTACTCAGAGATGTTATGTAGAATTTTACATAAATATATATATGTATGTATGTATGTATGTATATATGTATATATATATAATGTGTGTGTGTGTATATACACACATACACACATACATATATCTATATATGTGTGTGTATATATATCTATATATATCTATAATGTATATCTATATCTGTATCTCTCTCTGTATATATATACACACACACACACAAAGCGATTAATAATAAAATGAAAATGTTTATGATAGAGCTAACTAGTGATCACTGGTTTCTGTTCTCCACTGCAGACACGGAGATAGACTGGAAAGCCTACATGGATGAAGTTGAGGGAGTCATCAATGGTACCTACGACTACACCGAGCTGAAAGGAGACACTGGCCCCTTGGTGTGAGTTTCTTTAAGTCATGTGGGTCTCTCTGGTCTCGCTATAGAGAGTTGTAGTATTCAGCACAGGAGTGTAGAAGAAATGACCACCTTGTTGTTGCAGGTACCCAGCTGGCTTTGTGTACATCTTCACAGCTCTCTACTACATCACCAGCCATGGCGTGAACATCCGCCTGGGCCAATACGTTTTTGCCTTCTTCTACCTCGTCACACTGCTGCTCGTCTTCAGGATCTATTATCGCACGAAGAAGGTCAGTCTTCCTGTTCCTCTGTATTTATTTAGGACACAATATACCATTTCATAATTGTATACTTGTTAAAACACAAATGAGTTTAATTTCCCCCTTTATTGCCTCAATAATGTTTATTTCTTTGTATTTTCCAGGTTCCTCCATACGTGTTCTTCTTTGTGTGCTGTGCTTCATACCGGATTCACTCCATCTTTGTGCTGCGCCTCTTTAATGATCCAGTGGCCATGATGCTGCTGTTTGCAGCTGTCAACCTTTTCATGGATGGATACTGGTTTGTGGGCTGCGGCCTTTACAGGCAAGTGTGTGTTCCTTAACAGTTTATGTTTCTCCATAGGCTGAGATGAACATGTAGCAGGTGTCATATATTTCGTAATTATTTATTTTTCCCAGACCTGACAAAATGAAATTACAACTTAATCTTCCTCTATTTCCGACAGTTTAGCAGTGTCTGTGAAAATGAATGTGCTTCTTTTCGCTCCCGGACTTCTCTTCCTCCTCCTGTCTGAGTTTGGTCTCGTCCAGACGATCCCAAAACTTTCTCTGTGTGCGGGTATACAGGTAAAATACTCCCCATGACATAAAACCAGGCACAATAAAGAATTTTTTAATGTCGTCGAATATCGTCTTTAATTTACTTTATCTTAATTATGCAGCTTTTGCTGGGTCTGCCCTTCCTTCTGGAGAATCCCATTGGTTATTTGAGCCGGGCATTTGATCTTGGCCGTCAGTTTATGTTCAAATGGACGGTCAACTGGCGCTTCCTACCAGAGTGGCTCTTCTTGAGCCGTTACTTCCACTTACTCCTGCTGGCTGCCCACCTGTTCACCCTGCTGGTCTTTGCTCTCCGCCGTTGGAAGAGGTGAGAGAGACTTTTGACTGTGCCAAGGTAACTGTTGGTATTATAGCTGGCAATAAACCAGTGCTTAAAATAATGCCAGTTGCAGGGTTTCCAGGTATTTAGATGAAACATGAGGATTGTATAAATAATGGATTCAGAAGCCAAAGCTTCCTGTTTGTTACACAGCAAGAACAGTGCTTTGATTGCCACCATATTGATTGATTGAAGTTCTTAACATGTAGATTCATTGTGCCATTTCATGGAAAGTGGATTATCCACTTAATCGTGAGGTTAAATTTATTATTGGTTGCTGAACAATAATGCCATTTTTTAATTCCTGTTAAAAGTGGGTGAGGCCTGTGAAGTGCTCAATTTATCTGTGACTCTTCCACAAATCTGACTTGACAGTTAAAGAAAGTTTTACCAACATGTCTTATGTTTCATGCATTTTTGTCAAAGTGATGAAATTGCAAACATTTTCATTTTTAAAATCTATTTCCTATTTTACCAGGCCAGAAGAGAGCATCTTCCAACTCCTCAAGGAGCCCAGCAAGAGGAAAATCCCTGCACAGAAGAACACTGTTGATCATATCCTTTTGCTTCACTTCCTCTTTCACTCTCTTCTGTGGAATGTTTTTTAGACAGATTAAATTGAAGTTAAAATTAAATTTGTAATATTATTACTCCCTCACTAACTGCTATTTGTCCAATACAAATTGGCTAAACGTGTGTGTATGATGTTAGTCGAAGTGTAAATGGATTTCTAGTATTTACTGGTTTTTGTGTCAGACCTTAACAGACGATCACAGATTGTTCTCGTTCTCTTCACCTCCAACTTCATCGGCATGTGCTTTAGCCGTTCGCTGCACTATCAGTTCTACGTCTGGTACTTCCACACGCTGCCTTACCTGCTCTGGAGTGGAGGAGTCAAGAAGCTGGCCCACCTGCTCAGGTAAGTCTAAATACTGAACCGTGAGTTCTGCTTTTGATTCATTTCAGACCCACAGCGTTGTTCTCTCGTCACGTTCAGGGTCCTGATCCTGGGCCTGATTGAGCTGTCGTGGAACACCTACCCCTCCACTAACAGCAGCTCAGCGGCTCTGCACGTTTGTCACGCCATCATCCTCCTCTGTCTGTGGCTGGGTCCACCCTTACCCTCAGCCCCAGCAAAAACACAAGAAGATGCCCCCATCAAGGACAAACGACAGTGAGCCACGGCCTGATTGGACTGGATGCTGCATTTAGTCTGAGCAGCTGCCGAACAGCCTCCATCATCCTCCTCTCTTTGATCATCACAAACACCGGTGCGGAGGGAGGTCACCGGGGTAGACTGTTTATACGCGAACACAAGGAGCCACTCGATGCTTCTCATCTCGGCTCGCTGCTAAAAAGTGAAGGGAGCTAATGTTGTGGGTGCAGTCTGCAGACAGACCCCTACATGGTGACACGGCGTGTAAAAGAGATGAAAGAGATGAAAAGAGAAAGGAAAATATAGATTCTCAGGTGTCATTTTCAGATACATAATAGAAAAAGTGGGGTACAGTGCTTGGAAAGAAATTGATGTGCTGTTTTGAAGGAATTTGTTACATAGGTTATATTTCTACTTGTTGCATTAAAACTACACTCTTACATTTCAGCTGGCCTAATCATTTTCATGTGTCATATAATCCAAAAGAGTATATTGAATTGTGGCATTTCCTCTTGCCACCGTAGCTCCAGTATTCTCCAGTACAAGGCCAAAAAGATTTTCAGGTACAGTAATTATATAATTTAAAGTTTAAAGTTATAAAATGTGTAAAACTAAGCTGTAGACAATCAGGTCTGATGAGTTATTATGTAAATGATCCGTCCCCTGTTGTGAGTGGCTCACTGTACTCATAAGCACATGCAGAGATTAATAATGTGAAACATTTGCAGTAGTGAGGCAGCAAAAGTGTGACATTTTATATTAAAACAGATGCCACTTGAACATGATTCTGTTTTTTCCTCCTCTTGCATGGATATTTTTGTTACACATGATAACAAATGGCTGATTGTTTTCTATTCTCAATCATTTATTTATTTAAAGTCATATGTTATTAGTTTATCAAATGATCATCTGGATAATCAAAGTCATTTCCATTCAGCACTAAGTGATTATACATTTAGCAAAGTAAGACATAATGACTACATGTAGACTAAAGAAAAAAGCCCATTCAGATGGTCAAGGCATTCTTGTGATTGCATAAAGCATATTCATAGTAAAAGGCCACTTGGTCTATGTCATGTAAAGAGTAGTCAGATAAATATAAACTCTTACATCAGTCAATTTTTTCATGTGCAACTTAATATTAGAATGGACTAGGCACTGGGTTGTGGTATTAGTTGATCCTGCAGATGAAATACAGAATTTACTTCTCCATGTAAAGTGAGTACGCTAATCAGTAGGTCTGGCTCAGTTTCCACAGAGATCAAAGTCTCACATATTATTGGGGTTGTAACACAGCATGTTTAGCTTGATGTTCTCATCCCAGTGGCGTAGCAGCAGGAACAGCTGTCTGGCGGCTCCCTTCAGCCCTGCCAGGTCCACCCCCTCAGGCAGCTCCTGACCGCGCAGCCAAAAATCTGCTTTTGCCGCCACCAGCTCCCACTCCATGAAGTAGCCGGCGCAGCGATGCTCGAGCCAGGCCAGCGCCACGGCTGTGGCCCAGCTTGAGCCCTCCAGGTCCTCCAGAGCCAACTGGCTGGTCCCCTGGAGGTCAGCGGGATCTCCTGAGGAACCTTCGCATACATCCGTCTCTGATCCGCGACCGCTGTCCGCCTGACCATGGCTCTGGCTCTGGCTCTGAGAGGGCCCGACGGATAACTCCAGGGATCCCTCCTCAGAGCTGGGGAGGTCAGGGGGTGAGATGACAGGGTCTCGGTCAGACGGGTGTCTCCGGCAAAGCCTCGGCTCCAGCATCAGAGGAGTGTCGTCTGGAGTGTGGTGGAAAGGAGGTGCAGCTGGCTTACTAAGAGAGCAGGCAGAAGGAGAAAAGGTAACATGGTGAGGAGCGGGAGCACCGGGAGGTTTGGTGGAGGTGGATAAAGATGGAGCGCTGGGAGATATGCAGCGGAAGGGTGGGCTGAGACTGCGTCGGTGGAGGCTGTAGGGCGATGCCCTCTTCAGGCGGTCCACGGGGATCTGGACACAGTCGGAGTAGATGTCCGTCAGAAGAAAAGCTCCTGATGCCAGCTGCAGACGCACCTGATAAGACACCATAAAGACACAAATGAATGAATGAATGCGTTTGCTCGCTTGTCTTTGGTTGAATATGTATGTCTGCACAGCTCACCAGGGGCAGGTAGTCTGGGGCTTCTGTTTCAGGTTGTTTCTCAGTCTCTGCAGACAGACAGTGGGACTTGAGAGGAACCTGTTTTCCTGAAGAAATCGAGGACCTGAGCCTGCCAAGTGGAAATCTGGAATACATAAGAAGAGGTGGGGTTTTTTTTGGCATCTGATATGATCTCCAGAGATCAATAAGTTACTTCAAAGTTTGAATTATTTTCCGTAAAGCTTTAACGTTTTTTACTGATCCCCTTTAAAGTGTTAAAATTTAATGTGAAAGTCTTACCTGGTGCCAAAGAAGCTTTCCATTGATTTACTCTCAATAGATCGCTGTGAACGAGTGCATGAGGCAGCTGATATTGTTGGGGCCGTGGCAGAGTAAACACTGCCCCCCACACCTGAGACAACAGCATGGAAAAAAACCATGAAACACTAATGTTTTATCAGCACAAAGTGGTGTTTCCCATTTAGGCTCAGTTCACCCTTAATGTGATACAAGTAGATGCATGTATGGGATCTAACTGTCCTTTTAAAAATGCTTTAAGGGGTGTTTTGGGTGTTATTCAGTAAATTTAGTAAGGTGATTTTTTTAAAAAAATGCAGTGAGCACCACAAAAAATATTCATATACTTGGGGTAGAGGCAATTTGGGTGAACTGACCCTTTAAGAGTCACCTCATGGGCTGATGCACAATCCAGTCACGGGAGAGCAGCTCTGCTTTCTCTTCCTCCACACAGACTCACCTCGAGTTTTGATCTGTTTTTCCGGTCAGACGCCTCTGACCTTGAGACTACACTGACACTAAATTGCTTTCACTGATCGGATCGACAGCAATACTTACTAGAGTCCCAGGATGTAAGGCTACAGGGTGAGGCAGGAGTGTCATCTCTGTCTGAGAGATACAAAGATTGTTGATGACCTAAAGTCTTCACAACACAAATGGGCGGTGGTATCATTCAGTCTGTCTACCTGTGCAGTTCCAGGTGTCTTCGGCCTCTTCGCTGTCTCCGCTGGTGCGCCGTCTGCCCAGACCGACAGAATAAGCCCTCTGCCTGCGACTGCCCGACTGGGAACCTCGTCTGTTCCTCAAATGCATCCCTACAAATGCACAAGCAGCACAATTACTGACTGAGGTGATAACTTTACAACTGCCTTTTTTTGCAATTTGCAAATTTTGCAATGTAATAACTTTGTTGAATTTAAACCCATGTAACTGTAGGACCCTGACTTTTCCTAAATGTGTGTA
>JBAJHX010000062.1:13348164-13378936 GCA_037176925.1 Amniataba percoides
AATAATGTATGAGGAGTCAAAATGACCGCTATGGTAGTTCTAGTAGTTATAGAATTCTGGTAGTTCAGGTGTTAAACAGATTACGTAATTTAAAGTCACAACTCACAAGAAACAGATTAAAAGAAGAAGAAGAAAAAAAGCTAAGAGACTGTTGCTGAGCTATTCTGAACTTAAATCCTGACAGTGGCATCTTCTGCATGTTTATGTGTCAGAATTTGTGACTTGATTGTATTTCACACCTGTATTTTTGATGTCCAGGCTCTCGGGCACACCTTTACTTGGGTTGTTATCAGTGGCAGTGAAGGCTGTGTACATGCAGATGATGTTACAGTGCTTACTCGTCTGGATAGCCTTCATGCGGTATCGTTTAGCTGAACCTAAGAAGCACAAACACAACGTATACTATATTGCTTAAGGTCAATCAATAAATATGACTTTATGACTTTAGATCACTGTCAATCATTCAGTTAGATAAGTCTTTCAAGTTGCTGAGCCTCACCGTGTCCATTGTCACTCTCTTTCTCTGCCATTTTCTCAAAGTCTCTTATAACTGAGCGAGCAGTCAGTTGGTGAATGATCTCCTCCCATGGTTCCCCTCCTCTTCCTTCCTCCTCTCCTCCTCCACATCCCTGAACCGGTGGTGTCTCCTGGCCCTCGGGGGTCCAGAGGTGTCCCAGGTCCACAGTGACCTCCCAGGACATAGGTCGGCCGCTCAGTAGGCCGTGAATGAGCGAGCGGCACTGGCCTGGCGGAGGGTTTTCTGGTGGAGCAGCAGTAAAGAGATACTCTGGGTCTGTGAAGCTGTCCCAGTCCAGAGGAGAGGCAGGGAACAGGAGTCCATCTGAGGGTCGGTGTGAGAAAGAAAGAGAGAAAAATCTGTGAGAGGCGAAATAAAAAAAAAGGTCCTTTCTGTTCTCAGCACTACAGCTTACTGGAGTCAGTGAGACTTCTGTGGGACAGCGTCCCTCTTGACGGGGGCTTCGTCTCCCCATCACTCTCATCCAGCCTCCCCCCCAGCGTTTGGTCGAAGGAGACCCTCTCCAGAGCCCTCCTCAGACGATGCATCTCGAGCTCGCCCTGAGGGGACGAAAAACTCCGCGCTGCCATGGTCGAACGGGTCAGGGCTTTATGTCGCCTGCGAGCCTCCTCACCTCCATCCAGGCGTCCATTCTGCTCGTAGAAGAGAGGAAATCAAATTGTAATTTTTCTCAGTACACATCTAAAATTAAAATATGTTATGGCTTTCTGTTTGTGCTTACAGAAGTACACAGGAGTAATGAACTCCTATGTATTTCTATGGTACACTTACAACACTTTAACTCAACCTGGCTCACACACTGCATGGGACAGAGATTTTTTTTTACAATTTTTTCAGAAACACTTTTCGACAACCCTCAATAATGACCAAGAAAGCTAGAGGTTGCACCCCTCTTTCAAAAACACAAAATGTCTTGTGTTCTGGTGTACTGTGTCAGTAGATAAATTGGTATCTTTCATTTCCCACAATAGATTTCCCTCCCACTACTGCTGTTGAACTTTGTGCCTAAGTGGTGGGTCGAGAGAGGAAATCATTCTCTTTGATTCACAGGACTGATAGATGAAGACATTTTCTGTCGTCAACCTCATCTTCCTGCGGTGGCGGACCTCTGTTTTCACGTCATTTTCTGTCAAAGTTTTGCCAGAAACTTGCAGGAACACAGAACTTCACATCAGACAATCAATCGTACCTTTTCTGGCCCGATATCAGAGGCTTCCACTGAGAGGTTTTGCTGCCACGTGGAGTCTGCCCAGCGGGACAGGGATGACCTCTGTTCTGGAGGGGGCATCTTTTCAAGGCCTTTTGGTAGAGACCCTGTATCCAGCACTGAGCCAGAGGCGTGAGGGTCGGGCAGAAAGACCCCGCCTGCGGAGTCCGAGTTGGACGAGGCGTGTATGTGTGAGTGGGACTGTGTTTGTAGACTCCGTTCGCTGCTGAGGGAGCAGCGAGTGAGGACATACTGCTCCTGGATATAAGAACTCTCCTGGATCCTCCTCCTCACGTCACTGGACCAGTCAAACTCCACACCTAGAGTAGATAAAAGCCAAAAGTTAGTCTATTTATATCTGCTAGGTTTCCAGTAGAAGACCTGCTGGTGAGCAACAGACCTGGGCTGGTGCCAGGGTCTGTGTTTCTGGCACAAGAGAACTCTGAGGAGATTTCTCTGGAAATCTCCCTCAGTGCCTCCTCCAAGTCGGTGCCATCTGCACATGTTACCACAGGCATTAACTCGGAGGCAGGAGGAGGTGAGAGCTCATCGTTTGATTGGCCAAAAACGGAACCCGAGGAGTCACGATGCGAACCTTTATAGTCCCGTCCTTGAGACTGTAAAATAACACAGTTACACAGATCAGATATGGTTTTCTTTGCAGATGCACTAAGGTGTATTTTGAATGAAGCAATGAATACCTCTGTCTTTTTTGTTTTGAAATTCGTCATATCGTAGAGAGTGCAGTATCCAACTAGGTGATTCCCGGGGTATAGTGGAGGGATTTCATTGGGCGAAAGAAAAGCCTCCATGTTTTCCGGCAGGTACCAGTCAATCCGTACATCAGTCAGCACAGGTTCAAAGGCCTTTTTCAGAGACTTGATTAACTGAGGAGATAGATAGATAGATTTTTACAACTGACTAGAGGCCAGAGGTGGAATACATATTCACATTCTACAAGAAAACATCTTGCATTGAAAGTCTTACTATATAGAGGTATTATCCGCTAAATGTATGAAATGTATAGTTTTCTAATAAATACTTTTGGATAAAACATATCTAGTGAGTATATCTGTCAGATAAATGTAGTGGGATAAAAAGTTTAATATTTCCCTCTAAAATGATGTGGAGTACAAGGGCAAATTAGCACAAAAAGAAATGTGAGTATATTACTTTGTCACATTCACTGTCACATCCCACTGATGCTGACTTAGGATATAATGAAAGGAAAACGTCAAGTACTAATGCTGTATATATCTTATCTCTCATACTATGAGATTATGCTTATAATTGTCCTGCAATTCACATTTTCTCCAATAGGTGGCAGTGCTGTAGTATCGCTGACCTTCGGCTGGAGTCTCTCCTCATCATCCAAGAACTCTGTGGTTCCTCCTGTCAGTTTGGCAACGCCCTGCAGGAGTCTCCTGCAAGCTCGGGGACCAAGGCCCAGGCCAAAGCATCTGCAGAGGCAGCACAATATATATATTACGCTTTTATCACATCCCCCTGGAAATTCCATTGTTTGAGAATGATCTTCACTCTCCACTGAGACAGACTGTTCTTTGATGCACTGCCTGCAGTATACATACCATTTGTTCAGCCACTTTTACTGTCTTAACAAATCAAGTACCAGCCTCTTGCAGCAGCTCAGGACTGACATAAGTATCTATTTGTGAAGCTGTAATAACACACAGAGACTTCCATGTGTCTCGGGAAAGAGAAAATTTGGACTCATCAAACAGACAGAACTGTTATTTGGGCACTCAGAGGGATCACAGGCCATTTGGCTAATAGAGACTTTGAAAAGAGCAGGGAACAGAATTACTGAAAAGGCTGAGGTCTTGAGTGCTGAAGTCTAAATGCAGCAGGTCTTTCTGAATGGCAAGATATTGTGCACACTGAAAAACCAGACTGATATTAAAAGAAAACTATATAGCGTGTCTTTTGGGCCATGGATACAGATTGCAGTTAGACTGAAATGTAATTAACATTGAAATGAGATGTATTGAGAATAAGGAAACGAGTACATGACGTGCAGAGGGACAGCCAAAATACAGTGGAGAAAGTCACTCCAACAGGAGAATACTAATGAGAGATAAATGGAGTTATTGTGCATTGCTGAACGGTCTGGGGAAAACCAGAGGGGCGTGACTCTTACTGCAGAGGAGAGCACTTAACAGGATTACTGGGCGGGGCTGAAAAATACCTCAGCCCTTTCTTTTCTTTCGCTGCTTTGGTCTCAGTTCTTCGAGACCGCCTTGTGTTCCTTCCTTTTCTCTCTGTTTCTCCCCTCCTCTCGGTTCTCCTCCCCCACGCGGTGTCTTTCTCGTATTTATCACCTCCTTCTGCCTGCACTCACTGCACTCCTTTCCCCTCCGCTTCCTTGTCACCCACAGTGATTTAACATCCTGTCACATGCCAGCCATAGAATAAATCTTCGTTAACTAGTTGTTAGAATCAGTGTCCACTTTGTATGTGTGTGGTTGCCTCATACTGGATGACCACCTTTACAATTCCTCACAGTTGATCTTTTGTGGGTTCACTTTTTTAGTTTCTAGTCTCAATACCTGCTAGCGCATGTGTTTCTGCGGACCAGCTCCAGCACTTTAGCCACATTGCTGATGCATCCGTCTGTGATGATGAAGACCTGGCGAGGGTATGAGCGCTGCATGGGCTGCTGGTACACCCAGGACAGCGCCCCCAGCAGGTTAGTGCCTCGCATGTCGGCTCTCATCCTCTGGACATACTCGTAGGCCTGCATTAGGGTGACCTGCACGCGTGCGCAGAGAAACAGAGCAGGAGAGATGCTGTCAGATATGCAGTGAAGCTGGCAGATGCAGGCATCGAACAACAACACCTGTCCGACCGCATGAAGCTGCGCTGTGCAAACATCAGCTATGTTGTCAGGATAAATTCACTATTTGATATCAGATGCCCCAATTACCCTGCGAGGGTAGCAAAGAATTGAATCACTGCGCCTCTAATAAAGAGAGAGCAAACAAGCACACATTAGCACCTGCTTTAAAACTCCCTCAAATCACCTCGTGAACAAACATGCCTGACAGGTGTGGAGATAGAAGGACACCTCCTGCCTTAGTCAAAATGCATGAAAGGTCACCATATGGTCGCGAGTGTGTGCAAAGACTGTTTGTCCTTGCAGCCCCTGGTCTGGATAACACCTGATACTCTGCTACTAAGGCAACTGACCTATTGCCTGATTAGAGGGTAGACCAGGAGGACCAGATAGTCCTACATGGTTGCAAAACATCAGCTTTCAAGAAACATGATCCAAAGGCGCCATGTATTTTCTTTCACTGAGGAGAATTCATATGTAATTAAGGGCGACAAATAATTTGTTTCCCTGACGACCCTGTAAACAAGGTGCGTTTGGATAATTATCTGTTCTGTGAATTGTGTAGAGCTCACATCAGTGCAGAGCTTGCTGGAGGTGAATAGAGGCTTGATGGTGGTGCCAAAGCCAACGATGTTGAGCATGGTGCCAGAAGGGAGACTCTTCAATGCCACCACCATGGCCTCCTGTAGAAACAAGAGGAGACAGACAGGATGGGGCCAGATTAGCAAATGGGCCTAAATCTACAAAGCAAACTCAGGTTTATTGGAGTATTTTTATCCTGGCTTCCGTCACCTTTACACGGTGGATGGTGGTTCCGCTCATGCTGCCGCTGCGGTCAACGAGGAACAGCAGTTCTCTGGTGGCTCTGTGCAGCTCCAGAGGTTCAGACAGCAAGTCGGGGCAGAAGTTGAGCATCAACACTGGGCTGCTCAGAATGTCCTTGTGGTATCGCTTCCTCACAAACTCCAGCTGCAGGCCGAGTGGGAACATCAGCATGTCAGCTCAGGACACGTGTGAGACTTCAAAGGTAGACAGGGAGGGGTGCTGAAGCAGTGGGAGCAACTACCAACCTTCCTCTCAGATTCTGAATCTTTACGCGTGCAGCGGATGAAATCACGGCGTGAGCTGATCTGCTGTTCGTACTGGCTGAACGTGAGCTTGCCTCTCTCTAATATGACCAGTGGGCTGTGGGGTTCTGTGGAGAGAGTTCATTAAAGTCTTATTAAAATGCCATTTAAAAAGAAACAGATACAGCGGGAAAGGAGAAGGTTTTGCTCACCACTGAGGTGCAGAATGATCTCTATGTGTCTGTCATATGGATGCTCCTGTGCCAAGGTGATGTAGGTAGCAGAGGCACTTTGCGCACTGGGATCTGCATCTGCCCTCAGGGCATGCGTTGGGCTCTCCAGGCCTACAAATCAGTTTTGGAAGAAATTTGGAAGGTTTGAATGTGTTTTTTCTTGAGTAATGATCCCCTGATTTATTGAGGATGTATAATCACTAATCGTGAATATTACATAGTAATCTGACTCTGCATTTTTTCTTTCTACAGCAGACACCAGAGGAGGAGATTAAGTCCCTTCTGTTTTTTGTGCTCTCGCAGTGTTTTGGCTCTGTTAACACATTAAGTTTATTTTGTAATGAGATTGCTCACTATTCCAATATTTCACAATGGCTGAGTCAGAGGTATTTGAGAGGAAAGGCGGTACCAGCCAGTAGACAGGCCCCTCTGACCAGCAGCTGGAAGTTGAGTTCATAAGGTGCAAGGTTGGCAGCCGGACTGGTGAAGATGGCATGTGCACACTGCTGTTCAGAGTCAAGGGCCCGGTCTTGTTTTCCTGAGGTGGCACCGAAACAGCTGGTTGCTCTGTGGAGGAGAATGTGTTCATACATGTGTTCAAACTGAATGAAATGTACAATGTTGGGTAAAATGCCACAGGAATACCCAGTTTCTTCAGATTTCCCCCCATTTTCACTCTTGCTTGGAGTCATCTGGCCCGTTACGATCGGGGTGAGCAATGTGGGGTAGACAATGCGGATCGCTCCATTTTCTAATGTGGGGAGTTCAAGCGTGGTGCTTATGAAAACCGATACTATGTCCATGGGTCCAATGACACCTGTGCCAATGATGAAGGTGGTTCGTTCAAGGTCTTCATCCAGGATGAGATGTCCTAAAGCAGAAATACAGCAGTCACATGATCAAAACAATTCAAACAGACATAATGGACTGTGGGTAAGAGGGAAGTCACCGCAGCCTTATCAATATTGTTTGCACCCTCCTCTTGACATATAATGCATTTATGAAACATATATCAGAACAGTGACCACACCTTAATTTTGAACATATGCTAAATGATCACAGCCACTGAATAAGTGAACCATGCCCGTTGCAATGGCTGTATTAGAGAAGCTACTCCATGTACATGACAGCAGCGTTTCCAATAGAACACTACACACTTCAAGCTGATGTATGTTTGTACTAAGTGAATGCCATTTCACCATTAGGCAGGCAGCCAGATCTATCTGCCTTCCTCTTCTGTCCTTTCTATCCTCAGTGGGGCTAAAACAGGACACAGAGGGGATTTGCTGTGTCTATATTTGTATCCATGCAGAGACCAGATCGTTGCAGCAGGAGACGACATCCAGATCAACCAGTGATTGAAACAATTTGATGTTCTACTATGTTGACTATGTTGACTATTTTTTAATTAAAAGCAATATATAGAAAGTCAAATTAATTTGGGTCCAGATATTCTTCTTCAGGTCCTGCTGTCACAAAGCTGGGGTGTCTATAGAACAGAGAACCAATAACTACTGTCTGCCATCACAGTATACATAAATGAATTAAGTTTATTTCTGCTCAATAGATTGCTCATTAGTAGGTTGGTTTAGGAAAATGGGCAGCCCCGAAAGCATGGCATATCTAATTTCTTACTTGGTGAAGCTTATGAAATCATATCAGGTAATTATATTGGCACCACAACATTTTGTTTGTTTTCCTCCACAGCACTCGTCCAGCCTCCCTCCTCACCGTTGGTGCATTGCATGTCGAGGCTGGAGCTCCCACAGCAGCCCCACTCCCGGCCATTCCCACAGTGGCCTTCAAGACCAGACCCGGGGCAACAATCCAAGCAGCAGTCCTTCAGCTTCCCTCGACTCTGGATCTGGACTCCCACCAACCGGCCTGCAATCACAGCCTCGAAGCCCACCACGACCTCTTTCTCCCCGAGAGGGTAAACAAACACACCTGGATGACCAGAAATGTTGGACACAAAAAACAATGATTCTCATCTCAATTTAGGCAATTTAGGAACTACATGTGGATATTTTGCAAGAAAGTGATCAAGATTTTCTTTAGATTTTCTAGAATTTTTTTTCTTTGCTGAATATTGTATAGATATTGAATATCCACCAAATGAAGGGTAAAGTGCAGTTTTTTTTTTTTAAATCAGTGATGAATTTTACTTGTAATGTGTCTTCTTGAGCTAAATGAATGTACTTTTTTAAACTCTCCTCTCTTGTTATAACTGTATTGTCTAACACAACCCTTTTTGTTCTATTAGACAGCTCTCCCCTTTAAAGTTCAAATGATCAGTGGTTTTCCTCAGCGGCCAATCATCTCTCTACTCTTTTCACTCATAGTTGTGGCTCTTGATGCATTTTGTTACTGCTAAATTGCTGATACTCAGTTGAAGTCCTTGAAGTCTTATTTCTCATTACTTGATCGTCCCTCCACTCACCCTCAACAGACTCAATGTCAGCATTAGCATAGGTAAGGTGTGCGGTGATGCCCAGGGAGCAGCCGTTGGCACAGGACTTGATGCTGGAGGCCTTGAGGAGCAGCGGTTCCCATGTTGAGCAGTTTCTCAATCCCACCATCTTTACAGGGCAGCAACAGGACTCCACTTCGCAGGTTGCATGAGAACAGACCAGTGAAGCGGTCTGAGCAGACAGGAAGAGGAATATGTGAGTGTGCATTTAAATTCTCTCATTTTCCATTCACAGCGCAATTACAGGTAATCTTCAAAAATAAGGTATATTCTCTGCAGCATTGATTAAAAGCATGTCCATTGTTTTAACTTTTTGTATGTATACATGCCTGGCACATATCTATTTATGCGTACACATCAGCTCTTGGACGTGTAACTAAGCTATGTCCTCTCCTCAGGCTCTTAGCAACCAACTGTGATAGTTTGAGTGTAAGGGGTTTGGTCAATCATTAACACCGCAGGTCAGCACTTGCTACACTATGCATCATGCTTAACATATCAATGGGAAACCTGTATGCAAATCAATTTGGACTTATCACTACTTTCTCACTCTCATTTTACTGCACTTTTAAGACTTGAATGTCAAGAAATGGCAGACTATACTCTTGTACAAAGTTGGTCTTAATCCTAATCCTAATTTCCTTCAGTGTTTCCATTTATGTAGCCCAAGCTGTACGCAATAATTCTTCATGACTGACTACTTAATAACTTTAAGTGCAGCAGGTGCAGAGACCTGTGTGCAGATCATAGCTTTGCAGATACTAAACTGCACAAAACTGTGTGTGTACGTGTGCGTGTATGGATGCATGCATGTGTGTTTGTATATTCACACACGCAAGCATTTGTGTGCCTGTGTGCGCGTGTGTGTTTGTGTGTGTTTGCCCTGGTCCAGGTAATGGTCTTTTCACATCTACCTTTCTAACAAGATCAACAGCCTCCATCTGCCTACCGTGCTCTCAGCTCATAACAGGCAAATAAATGCCTGGTTTGTTAAAGTGGAGCAAACTGATGCTGTCAGAATACAAACAAAAGGAAAAGTGCAACATGGCACCCCGCCGTAGACTGCTGAGACGCAGAGCTGGAGCTGATAGACGAGCCTGGCAGAGTGTCTGCTCAGCTTTATCAGGGAGGAGAAACACGGATAATCATTTCTTTATGAGTGGGTTTTTTGTGCCCGTGCAGTTTTAATTACAGCATATGAACATATGGTACAGAATGACTGAGGTCAACAGTGCAAACACAGACACTATCCTCAAAGTGAAACTCAAATGCCGATATTTACATAGAGAAAATCCACATTTTGACAAATGGCAAAGTTGCTACTGCAGCTGCTATCTACAACATAAAGCATTAAAAGTACATCCAGATCTTACAGAGTGAAGATTCTGCTTTTCCTCTGTGAGTTTTAATGATTCTGTCTGGGTGTTTGCAGTAGCATAGCTGGCCAAGAGTTAGCTCAGGACAACACTGCAGTCCCCTTGTGTCATGTACAAGCTCTATATAACAAGCAAAATAATCATCGAGGAACACTTACTGTACTGTTCAGTGCAGTGTCTGATAATTTGCCTCTGTGTCCAGCCTCTGCATCACTCCAGCATCACATCTGCTCGCGGGTTTCCCTGTGATACAACAGTAGGAGTTTTCCTGGTGCTGCTCTCTCTCTCTCTCTCTCTCTCTCTCTCTCGTTCTCTCTCTCTCTCTCTCTCTCTCTCACTCACTCACACATTCTGTCTGGATCTCCCTCTTTCTCTCTCTCCACAAATCCACCAGTTGCCCTATAAGGACAACTCATTTCACAGACTACTGCCATATATACAGAAATGATTTAAATACTGTTTCTGCACTAAAAACTGATTGCTTGTATAACCTATTATGAGACATCCAACTAAAAAGAAGTAACTGCATGAAATCTATTTTCAGTATCTTGCAAACAGTATATAGAAATTAAAATGTCCCTTTCAGGAGACCTGTAAATGTCAATGCAGTGATCAATCGTCAACATGACTGATGATTCGTGTCAAGTGAAATGTCATCCTCTTACGTGGTCTGACCTGAGCTGATCAGAAACTATGATCCTGAACCTGCTGCTCAGGAACAAGCTAACACACAACGGTAAGTGAGGCAGAGCCTGCTTTTCATCCAGACAATTGGCTGTGATGGTAGCAGCGCCATAATTCATGGCTAATGGCTCGGCCAGAGAGAGGAGGGGGGGTGATGTGTTCTGCCTCTCCCAACAGGTCAGTCAGACAGCAGCAGCAGCAGCAGGCGTGGGGAGGTGAGACCAAAGAGGCAGCAGCTTTTTGCCTTCTGTCTTCTCCATTTTAATGGGTTCAACACTATAAAACTTGGACAGAGAAAACAACACTACCTGTAACAATAT
Source organism: Amniataba percoides (assembly GCA_037176925.1). Lineage (NCBI taxonomy): Eukaryota > Metazoa > Chordata > Actinopteri > Centrarchiformes > Terapontidae > Amniataba > Amniataba percoides. Next base: position 13,358,914 of record JBAJHX010000062.1, read on the forward strand.
ACAATAAAATCATATGGGGTGGTGGGCAAATAATAATAACATGACAATGACCTACTACTTTTCTGTGCATATTAGTGCATAAGGAAGCAGTGTAACTGTTTCTCAGTTATTATTATCATCAGTCATTATAATCAATTATTATTGTCTGTCTGTTTGACTGCTGTGTCATGTGTAAGAGTGTAAGTTTCTGCCATGTGACACAGACTTATTTTAACTGGTGTATTAGTACACCAAGCAACCAAAAAAAAAACTCAAAAAAACCTCTGATCCAAGATGAGGAGTATAAAAAAGGGCCAGTGAGAGCCAGTTTGGTTTATTGAATTTTGTTCATGATCATTTGGCAGAGTGCATGCAGGTGTGTGTGTGTGTGTGTGTGTGTGTGTGAGGGAGAGAGAGAGAGAGGGAGACAGAGAGACACACACTGAGAGGGAAAAAGGGGCAGTCGAAGACCTCCCTTTCATATTTCAACCTGGAAGCCCTCCACAGTTTGTTTTGATGTTCATGTTACACCTTAAGCTTTAAATATAGAACCATATTCTTCTTATATCACATGTTGTGGATGTGAACCTTGAACTGACTAGTGTTTAACACATACACATTTGATACTACTACTTTTTTATTATTTCTTCTATTTGGCCATGATAACTAAGCTACTGTATAACACTCCTCCTCTGGTGTGTGCACGTGCATGTGTATGTGCATGAGTGTGTGTGTGTGACAGAGTATTTTAGAGAGACAGTATTTTTAATCTGTGTCCCATACTGCCTCCATGTGGCCTTTTTCATTCTAGTTTATCTGTTTGTGTCGTGGTAGATCATGATGTAAATAACTGTATACATACTACACATAATCCGTTCCTGTCAACCTGCACATCAGAATAATCAAACTACACTGAAGTCATTCGATCATATGGGCAGTGCTTCCAAATGAGGACACAAGTGAAAATAAAAATGTTAAATTTCACATATATGCTGTAGTTGCTTGATATAATTGAAATACTCACTTTTAAAGGGAAACAATAAAAATTTTAAATAATTGAGCAGGGAGAAAAAAGTGATAAAAGAACCCAAAAAGTGTTTAATGTAAAGCTGTGCGATCCAGCAGAGGAGAACTGTAACGGACTAGGCTGAAAATGTGTTAAATGAAGTTTCTTCATTGTGACACTAGATGTCAGCCTTTCCAAGCCACAGTATATTCAGCTGGTAGTTTAATGTGTGCTAATAGTGTGTTTCACCCGCTGTCCTCTTAGGATGTACCTCTGTTAGACCACAAATACAAGTGTTTTCTGTTATTTGCACTTTTCACAGGACATTTAATCACCAGCTTAACTGTAAAGTAGAACTACACACAATTAAATCATGTAAAAAAAATCTAAGTCCTGACTATATTTTTGTGCATATTAGTTCACAGTTTTCACACAAACAAGTCATCCCACTTTTACCTTTACACTGTCTGACTTACAGTGTCTGACTTACAGTGTCCCCATGTTCGGATTTTCTCATATTTCACACATCAAATGAACGACATGGAGCTTTTCAGTGATGGGATACTGAGGGACTTGTTGAGGGTTGGTGCACAAACAAGTGATAACAGCACCTGCTGTAAAGTAGATTTTCTTTAACAAATAAATGATTGTCTCATTTTGCCTCAGTTCATCTGTCTTGAGGTGCAAAGGCTGTGAGGCTGTGTCTTAACCAGCGGCAGGTTGACAGTGAACGGGACCATGAGCAGTGAGACAAGCGCAAAAGTGCCACAGCACACTGAGAGACACATTTTGGCCTGACCTCGCTCACTACAGGTGAGGTATGTCCACCTGCAGATATAATGTAGTTCTGATGCTGTACAGATATATCTGACAAGCAAACTCTGGAAGAGCAAAGAACAGAGCGATGTGGTCAGTCAGGGGATGAAGTGCAGGTTTTCACTCTTCAGACTTAACTCAAAGGTCAAAGATACAGCCAACTAGTATCACTCGCCATCAAAGCATCATTCTGAGAAGGAGGCCCAACTCCATGTTATGGCTGAACCAAGGAGACAGGTGAACCCTCTTTTTGTTCACAGGCAACAAACACAACATCCACTCTGTTGCACATTTGAGTTACCTTTATTAAAATTATAACATATAATATAATAACTTGTATCTCTTCATGCAACCCCTGAATGGCTTTTACCAAGTGATTTTATTCAATGAAAATACAACATTGTATGAGGAACACAAAGGGCCTGTGGAGCTTAATTTTTATCAGGAAAAAAATATCTAAGCAGTGTTTGCACATGAATTTATCAACATCATTATGAGCATACCATTTAGGTAAAGTGGATATTCCAATATTGAACAATTGGTGGTTAATGTGCATTTACTGGCAGTTAATGTGATTGTTGAGGTCATAATAGATCTAATTAACAACATGTCTAACAATGACCCAGTACGGGCCTGTGCAGACGAGCTGCTTCTGCTTGACTATTGTCAGGGGGTTCAAGTGTCTGTCTATGCTGAAATGTTGGGAACCTCTTCTCTCTTGCGTACCCCACTGACCTAGATTTCAATTGTTTTCTGCCTGAGACAATGGGAGAAATGGTTTCATAACTGAACACAATACCTGGGTGTTATTCAACACGATTGTTGTTAAGGTTCTCATTGTGGTGTGATTTTGTGCTGAGCATTGCGTGTTTTCTTTATGTAACCTGCTCAAGCAGCCAGCCGGTGTCGAGCCTGTGCGCCCCACAATAAATCTCCCCTAGACGGTTCAACAGATGATTGTGCATTCACATGAAGTTCTGCGGCCCAGCCAGTCAAAACACTGCTGCTTCAAACACAAGCACACTTTTCACTTGGACTTCAGTCCGACTTGTGCTTGGTACTTATCGGAGAGACACATTCATGGAGAGATAAGATATTTATTTGTGCGCCGGAAACACTAAATTCCACGTGCCTGATTACATCGGGTCAGTGCAGAGGCATTATGCTTCAATAACAACTTTTTTTTCACTCACTGTTAAGTTGCACAACTCTAAAACCCTAAAAACCCTAAAAATATAATAGTAAAAATAATAACTCTAAAAATTCTTTGCAGCTTTTACACCTTTTGTGTGTTATTGCTCGATCGCAGGGCAGCAGAGCACAAACTATCAAACATAATCTTGCTTAACTCTGGTGTCACAGTTTACATCTCAGTTTAGGCAAGGCAACTTATTTTCATGGCATCTTTCAAACAAGAAGCAATTCAAAGAGCTTAACATTAAGCAAGGAGGAACATTAAGAACACACAATTAAATGAAAATAGGATAAATTAAAATAGAATAAAATTATACAATGAGATAAAAGGCCAGAAAAACAGTTATTGTGCAGTTACATTGGTAGTGAGATGCCTTAAATTCACTAAAGGAAATAAACAAAGTAGAGGAATTACTCAATTAAAGGCAACATTTGTCTTCATTTAGATGTAAAGTTTGGGTGCATTTAATACACGTATTAGAATAATTAGGACGTCCAGCTACATTCAGCACAGTAAAAGCAGATTCAGCCTCATTAGTTTTAGACTCGAAGCTCTGTGAACTGACAGTTTCCTGAAGATCTAAGAGACCTGCTAGGTTCAAACATTTTGTTATGTTTTAGCCTCGGGTTGTTAAGTGATTGAAACGGCCTTCAGAGGTGCATGATAAATAATAAATCAGTGCTTTGTTAAAGGCACTGGAAAACTAAAAAAGATAAGACAAAGCACATAAACTGCTCTGTTCATTAAAGAACAAATTTATCTTGAGAATTATTTACAAGAGATTTAAGATTGAATTGCTCAAGTGAAAAATACAAAAACATATGAGGCATGCACAGTCTTTTGACCTGCAGTGTTAATGATCAAATGTAGCCATCATCAGAAAAGAGAGGATAAAGCAGAACGTCACTACTTTATGGAGACAAGCAGGCAAGAGGGGACGGAGAGAGAGGCAAAGCGCTCCACGCTCGGTGGATAGATGAAGGAAGAGTGAGCAGAAGGCAAATTAATCAAAGGACATCAAAGGCAAATGGGCTGAGGGAGGGAAGGAATGAAAGAGTGCCGCCCGTTTGTCCCACGCCGTTCCCGCTCCGCTCCGCCTGAGCCTGCTCTCAGATCTCAGGGCCATTGTGCCGCACGGGTGCATGGAGGGGGCTGGGGCACAATGCACACAACAAAACATACACACAAAACACACACACACACACACACACACACACACACACACTAACAAATGTCTGAAAGCAAGGCTTAAAAAGGAGAAAATGTAATGTGTCCATCTTTTCTAACACAAACTTTGAACCCTCTTCTTTATTCTGTCTCTGAAGCCTTTTTGGGCCTCTTGTGTTACTTGCAGTTTTCTTCACCATTAAAACGTTTGATTTCAGCCGAGCCGGCCGCACAAACTCTGACTGAAGCATAAACACACTGCCACACACTCGCTAACACGTACTGTATGTTGTTGTCGGTGTGAACTCTGCCGTCAGAGCTGGCTTGTGGCAGCAGTGGACGGCTCTCTTTGATAATGTCCCACTAGATCTGGCCGCCACTCTTTTTATCGTTCAGCCAGTTAGTTGGCTCAAAGTTGACTCCAATTTGTGCCTCCCTTTTGGGTTACCGGTCTGCACAGACTCCTTTCTGTGCCCACGCAGACTGTGACCACGGCCCTGTCTGTTGCCTGTGAATGTACAGAACATTTTGTTTATCATTTTGTTATACTCAAGTCAATCTCTGCAGCCATATTCACTGAATTACACCCAGCTTTTATATTGTAGAAAAATGTGTCTGTAAATGTGCAGATGCTTTGATCAAATGACAAGATCTGGACTAAGCAAACGTTACGTAGCGGCGGTTTTTGCATACAAAGCTGTCTATGATCTATCTCTGTGTCGTTTGTGTGCTTTAAATGACTCTTTTCTTAATTGTGAATCAGCATTGAGGCACAGGAGCCATTGTCTTGTTGAAACAAAATAATTTTAAAAAATCTGTCATAAAATCTTTGAAGCAGAATGACACCTTGAATGCACATGAAGCTATTGGAGATGGCTAAAAGTTTTCAAATGTGAATTTTTACTCTGCCACTGCACCACACAGTCACTATGTTCTCCTCAGACAAAATATAATCACTGAAATCATTAATGTATCTTAGCTTTCAGTTACACTCAGCTTTATCAAAGCAGGGGGTTGTCATAAGTCTTTCTACATTCACTGCAATGTTTTTAACAAGTGAGTGTTGGGCGTCTCACATAATGTCACTGTGGAGCTTTAAATCTCTCACTTCAAAGATGACAAGCAACAGTAATCAAACACCTTCATCTTTTTCAGATTATTTCAGATTACAGCTCATCTGTGGCATTTTCACTTCACTTTACTAATCAGGAGGATCCACTTAAATATCTGTAAAAACCGAGACTCGGCTGAAAGTCAGTATGTCACTTTTGCTTCAGCACACACAAAAAGCTGACAACAAATAAAACACACTAAAGCAAAAACAACTTTCCATTTGTTTGATGAACAATTTCCTGTAGACTTTAAAAATACACCATGTTCATGAGCACTTTTTTTTACTGTATCTTTATGTAACAAAAGCAGAGTTCAGCAGAGAAAGACAAAAGTGATGTGAACTGACAATATTTTAATGGGGGGGATAAAAGACTGTAAGTGATCAATGGAGGTGGCGGCCAAGTGATGCCCGGGGGACGCCTTTGATGTGGGCATCCTCAGAGGGACGCCTGGGACAATGCCCTCTTTGAGGGACATGCAGAATGGCAGACACTTCCCTCTCCCTCTCTCCCGCTCTCTCACACTCTGTCACTCAGCCTCCCTCCATCTCTCCGGCCCGCTCTGCTCACGCCGCGACTCCTCGTTTGACGTCTCTCTCTCTCTCTCTCTCTCTCGCTCCACATTCCTCCACTCCAGTGTCACATCAGCCCATATCCTTATCTGCATAACTTTCTCCCTCTTCCTCTCACATTAATTAATTCAAACAACACCCCCTTCCCTGCCGCCCAGCCAATCACTCCGCCTTCCCGTTCCTCCCCCTCCTCCCTATCTGTATCTCCCTCTCTCTCCCTCCCTCTGTCTCCTTTCATAGAACCAAACCTCTTTGTGATGTCCAGCCTTGGCAAGTTGCGCCCGATTTGCTGTCACAGTCTTAATGAATTCATCTGTTTGTGTATTGGCCATGGGAGCATTTCTCCCTCCCTCTCCCTCTCCCATCCTCTGCCCCCTCCCTCTTGCTGGTGTTCCCCTGGGGACTCTATATATACCAGGGACCACTCCAGGCACCTATTGTTCCTCTAAGTAAACCTACAGACAGATGCCCTGCACCACAGTGTGGGAGAGAGCCCATAGAGTCAGGAGGAGGGAGACAATTCACGATTGCAGAGAGCAGCCAGACAATAAGGGGCTGGAGACAGCACAGACCAGCCTCATCTCCAGCACCTCCTCATCCTCTCCGGTCGTTCGCCGTGCCCCCTGCCCATCCGCTTGCTGTCACCGTGGAGTGGAGGTCTGATGTTCTGACAACATGCTGCTGCTAATATCACTGCTGCTCATGGGACTCGACTGCTTGCTGGGAGCCCCGGCGGGTCGCGAGGTCTACAGGATGCCACAGAGTGCACTCAAAGGTAATTTTTCCAAACTCACATTAGATTTGACTCAGCTTTCTCAATTATGGCAATATATGTCAAGAGTTGTGATACTAGTGCCCATCAGCGAGTGTAATTTGGATCTGATTACTGCAGTTTCAGCATTTAACAAGCAAGATAAATACTGAGGAAATACATAGTGCATAGGAATTTCATACAAGCAAATCTTTATATTTGTTTAATTACATGCGTCATAGCAAATTGCCTCCAAACCAACTATGGTGATGCTGTGATTATTCAAAAGCATTAATATCTCTCTGCTGCTGGAGTTAAGCGGACAAAACATCTGGTGATACTTTTGGTCAGATGACATATTATCTTAAATCTAAAAGTGTCAGTTTCGTTATAGGTCTGCTTTGTCATTTGAGTTGGAAGATTGCTGATGTACTCGGGTACATACAGCACACAGCATGTTTTAATGTTATAATGATGACAGCAGGTGCCAAACCTTCAAAGTAGTACTGCAACAAATTTCATGACACTGTGCATTTCAGAACTTGACTCCATAAAGTGTCTTCAAAACACAGCAAAGAAGATAAATATTATCACTTGTGCATCTTTTGGTTTTCTTTAGCCCACACTGGTGTCATTTTTGAACATTTTGGGCAGGCTTGTCACAGAGCTCCTGCAGAGACACTTTCCTCTCTGCAGCAGAGCACGGTGATGAGGGACTTCTGGCCCTCTCTGGTTGAAATGCCGAGTACAGCAGAGCCTTCATACAAACGGCTGGTGACGGCAGTGTGTGTTTGGAGTGTTTAGAACAAGGGGACTTGGGGTCCCAGCCGCCCCAGGGTTGCCAGCCCGTGCCCCTACGGCCTGTCCCTGCCCGCCAGCCTCTGCCAGCTCAGCCCTGGCCTTCTAATTAAGTCTTCAATCAGCATTGTTGTTGTTAGTGGCCTTTCCTGTGATGTGGCGCGGCACAGAGGGGGGCTGCAGGGTCGGCGGCCCGATTGATGTGTGTCTGCAGAAGCCTCACCAGCGCGCTGAGCGTGAGCTAGCTTCTGTAACACGCTGCCAATGAGCTCAAAGAGCAGCATGAGAAAAAGGGGTCTACTCACACACATACCAGAAAGCTGCACCAGTCCATACTAATGCTCACATACACACATAGTGTTCCAACAGCCTCCCTGTAACAGCGTAGATGTCCTTCCTACCAACTTGATGCCATTGTTTTCATTTTTTTCATGTTGTCAATATTCAGTAAATGTGCAAAAATCTGTTACTCTGAGCAGTGTTCAGTTCCATGTAAATTTTTATTTCATACAGAAGAAAAGCATAAAGCCATTTATGAAGCAGTCAGGAACAAGATATGCCCTGACCAGCACAGTTTTGACTAAAATAAACTTTTCTATATGCAGTTTCTTTTCTTTACATATTTATGCTACAATATCTCTGCATATTAATTTGGTCAGTTATTATCCTTTGTGCTGCTGTGGACACATATCTTAATACATTTTAAAATATATATATTCTGTTCTTTCTCTTCCTGTTCTCTCCTGCAGCTCTGTCTGACCGTGGCACTGTGGTTCTAGAGGCGGCCATGACCAGTGCGCTGTCAGCTCTTGAGCATGCATCATCTGAAAGGAGTCGCGCTGAAGCAGGCTGCCGGGGCTGCGTTCCCTGTTTGTTTCAGGACTGCGGACAGCTATCTGGGTCCTGCTGTGAGTGAAATATTTCTGTTATGTGCCTTATGTGCCTTTCACTCTGGGGTCACTCTTGGGTCAAATTGTTGCCTGTTTTCTTAGTAAGTCACCGTCTCGTCTCGCCCTACAGCGTCTCCTGCGAGTGCCTTATCAGAGCCTAGCTGTGATATCATCAGTAAGGCCCAGAAGCTTCAAGATGAAGCAGAGCGGAGTTGGGCTCTGAGTCAGGCCTGTGCTTACTATCAGCATCGCTGCCCACCAGGCGAACTGGACAAGGAGAGCTGCATAAGGATCATGGGTGAGAGCTGCAGCGCCCGAGTCCTCCAGTGCAGCCTGCTCAACACAATGCAGAACCTGGAACCTGCCACACAGACGCACGCACAGGGTGAGGGACACACGGTGAAGAGTTGATAAAGAAGTATTCATGCGGATGATCCTTCAGTCATGAGGCTTACCTCCACAGGTCCATTTCAGTGTTTGTCTACAGACTGTAGTCTTTACTGCATTTTTTTAACCATCTGTGTCTCTGTCCCAGCAGCAGTGTGTGGTCAGAGGTCATCCACGGTGCAAAACATCACCCAGCCTCGCTCCAGGATTGTGGGCGGCTCTCCTGCTCCTCCAGGCAGCTGGCCTTGGCTGGTCAACCTCCAGCTAGATGGTGGGCTCATGTGTGGAGGGGTCCTGGTGGACAGCTCCTGGGTGGTCACTGCTGCTCATTGTTTTGCCGGGTAAGTGTGCATCATTGCTTTCTGCAACTGTCATAAGACCTTTGATGTGTCCATAGTGTTTGAGATTAGTTTCTCTCTCTCTCTTCTGACCTCTGCAGCAGCCGCAGTGAGAGCTACTGGACAGCCGTGGTGGGAGAGTTTGACATCACCAAGACCGACCCTGATGAACAGGTTCTCAAAGTGAACCGCATCATCCCTCATCCTAAGGTAACAATCCAAAGTTTGATTGGTTGCATATGGATATTTTCTCTCTCTCTCATCAACCAGACAAATAACCAGATTAGTCTGTGCATCAAGTCATACAACTGGACTTTCTCCACTTCTCGCAGTTCAACCCAAAGACATTCAACAACGATATAGCCCTGGTGGAGCTGACATCCCCAGTGGTCCTGTCTGACCGTGTCACCCCGGTGTGTCTCCCTTCTGGCATGGAGCCCCCTACTGGCAGTCCATGTCTGGTGGCAGGCTGGGGCTCCCTCTATGAGGGTGAGTGACGCATAAATAACATGGATTTTCATTCTGGAACTGTTTATAGCTTAGGTTTTTGCAAGCAAGTTGGCAACTGTGTCTAAATTTTTTAACTTATCAATACATACTGTGTACTCATTTCTGTGTGTGTTCTTCTCTACAGACGGCCCGTCTGCTGACGTGGTGATGGAGGCCAAAGTGCCCCTGCTGCCTCAGAGCACCTGCAAGAGTGCCCTTGGCAAAGAGCTGGTCACCAATACTATGCTGTGTGCAGGTTATCTCTCTGGAGGCATAGACTCCTGTCAGGTGGGCAGAACAACTTATATAATATTATTAGTAACTTAAAAGTGCAGTAAAAGATCTGATGCTCTTTTTGTTTCTGGACACTTTTTTAGCTAAATCAGCCTTTTTCTTAAAACAGACCACAGATAAGCTTTTTTTAAATGTCTTTTTTCTTGAATTTTCTGCCATCTATAGGGAGATTCTGGAGGCCCCCTGATCTACCAGGACCGATTTTCAGGTCGGTTCCAGCTGTATGGCATCACCTCATGGGGAGACGGCTGTGGGGAGAAGGGCAAGCCTGGAGTCTACACGCGCGTGTCTGCTTTCTCTGACTGGATTCAGGCGGAGATACAAAGTGAGCCTCAAGTTACAATAAAACACCATAGAAAATCAAATTCGACTCAGTGTTAAGATACAATCTACAATATCACAACGCATTCTTATCTTTTTTAGAGTCCTTTGGAAGCAGGGAGCCAACATGTCCGGAGCTTCTAAAGACAACAGAAATGACAGAGGAGGAACAAAGGTCGGAGTTCAGCTCTCTCTGTCGCTTCTACACCCTTACCTGTCCCCCCGGTCAGTCTGCCAGCACCTGCAGCCGAATGGCCGAGGACAAGTGCCTCATCCGCTTCAAGAAATGTCGTGAGTACTCTTATTCAATGGCTCATCTTGGTGGATGTAGAAGAAAAACAAAATACAAATCTATATGTTGCTTTGAGGTTTCTGATCTGTCGCTTGAACCTCTGCCATCCTAGAGTTGCGTTCGTTCCTGCAGACCTTGTTGGACCTGCTCCAGCGGGCCGAGGACTACATCAGGGACAAAGTCGACTTGACCTTCTTCACCCAGACTCTGCCTCAGCTGGTGGAGCACATTTACAGCACAGCTTTCACCCACACCAGAGAGAGGAGGGACCTGGGCCTGAGCCACGGTCTCACACAGATTGAAGGTACATGACTGACAGATAATGTTATTTAGTTTTCTGTCCAAGCTTAAAATTCATAGATAACCATCAAAACCCCATCAAACCACTCAGTCACTTCCTTCAGTAGAGAGATGTCTTTGCATGTGAAGAAAATCGTCATTGTGACAGGTATTTTATTACTTGCAGAACAGCTAGGTGGAGCTGTGGTGCCAACAGAGCAGGATCCTTCTCCAGCTCCTCCGGCCGTGTTTGAAGAGGTGGGACCCTCCGTGGACGACTGGGAGAATTACCTGAGAGACATGGCTGAGGACCTGGACAAACACCACACATCCACAGACATCTCCTCCACACCAACAAGACGGGAGGACAACCTTTTCTTACAGGTAGATCGACTGTGGTATTAAATCATTTAAGGCTCTTTTCATCTTTTTATGCCATTTTTTAAAAGCAAGCTGGGGACTGTAGAATGAAGACAGATGTAGACATGGGAATATGCATTTATTTTAAACACAATATCCAACTCTATTCTTACTTGTCACCTCCAGACAGAGGACTCCTCAGTGCATCAGCTGGAGGGAGAATTTCGGTCTTTTATCTCAGCTCTGCGCACCAAATTGGACTCCAGAGCTGCTCCCCCCATCTTGCATTTGGACTCAGTCTACCTCCAAGAGGAGTCTCTCAGCAGCCCCCATCTTCCTACAATTTCTACTGGAGCATTGATCCATACCAGCTCCTCCTCTTCCTCCTCCTCCTCCTCCCAGGAATCCCAGCAGCCTTGGTCACTTTTAACAGTCCTGATGAATGAAATTCAGAAGATAAGGACACAGGATGAAATTGTGACAGAAGATGTGACACAAAGTGAAACATCATCCAATACAGATGCTCCTTCTGATGCAAAGTGGAGCACCACATTGGAGGATTTTACTTTTGCAGAGGAAGGAGACAGAGCAGAATTAAAATCTTCAGCGTTACCGCTTCCAGTGCAGTCAACGACTGTTGTTCAGCCGCTTGCTGAGGATGCTGAGACGACGGCTGAGCCCGGACAAACTGTGCGTGCTCTAAAGGCTTTAAGTCTTCACAGAAAATACAGAAGCCTTCTTCGGAAGAGGCAGATCCCTGGTGCCGGTGGGAAAAGTATGTGCAACACTCAGTCCAAATAAAACTTTCATTTAACACCTATAAAATATAATCCATGAAGATTTGTGCATGAGTAAATGTCATATCTCAAGTTAAATGTTTGTCCTTGTAGTTTGTCCCGGAGTGAGAGAGTCCTCACAGCAAGTCAGCCAGGTCAGAGACTCTTACAGATGGGTCTTAAACATCCCAAGCAAGAATCTACGCATGAACTTCCAAGAGGTAAATAATCGCTTGAGATGGAGAAGTTAAGACACATAGATTTGCACTTGTAAAAAAACCTTTTTAAACTTATGTATTATTCACTTCTCTTCATCTACCTCTTTTGTTCAGGTGTTAGTCGATCTGAGCTCCAAGAACGATCGTGGACTTTACCAGGCGAGGGTCAGAGCTTTGGTGGGAGGACGACCTTTGACCTTCTACAGTCTGGTGGGCCTGGAGAATGAGTCATTTTACCGCAGTGTGCCAAGAATCATTGCACTGGCATTGGAAGCACTCAAGACTTAACTTCATCGTAACAGAAAAAGAGATGACCGGAAAAAGAATCAAATGAGAGAGACGATAAGAGACGTGTTTGAACGCACATGAAACGCACACTTACACAAACTTTACTCCTTCTGCTGTCTTCTGTGAAAATCATTGTTTTGTTTACCCCTCCAGAGAGCCCGACTTTGGCTCTAAATGAAAACACAACCATGAATGTATAAACCCAACAATCGACCCCCCATCATGCCACTGGATTTTTTTTTTTTTTGTATGTGGTTGGAGACGCAGCCTTGTCTAACTTATGAATCTGTACAAAATGATAAGTTATTCATATTGTCTTTTGCAAAGGTTGAGCCTCTTGTGAAGCACACAGACTGTATATATTATTCATATTCTTACCTTATTCTTACCATATTTATTTGTATAGAAAAATGCATTTGTATTTTTGTAAAAAAAGAAAAAAAAAATTATATATAAATAAAATTGTTATTAATGTTATGGCACATTGTTTTGAATGTTGTGGTAATCTGTAGATGCCAGATATTCAGATTATCCGACAATAATGTTGCTAATCTTGCAGGGTTATTCCTGCTCTAGTAAAGCAGCTCTGCTTTATGTACTCACTCTAGACAGGTTTTGATGCTGATTGGTCCCTCTTGTGTCCTCAGTTTGACCTCAGTCCTCAGACCCTTTAAGGGCAAGTTTTCCCGTCAACACGGCAGCTGCTGCTCTGCGGTGACAATTACCTCCGACCTCCTCCCTGTCTTCACTCCTTATGTCCAGGATGAGGAATTATAACTGGACACAGAACTAAGATGACCTTCAGAGTTTCTTATTAACTGTTATGAGTAAGAGCATCACAAGTAAAACCTTCCATGAGGAAGTGACTCTCTTGAGTCACAGACAGGCCCCGTCTTCTCTGCATGTTGACTTTTGTTTCAGTCAGTGATAAACCAAAGTATCTAAGTCTAAGTGCTAAAAGGAGGATGCACAGGGATTTGAGTGCAACAGCTGAGTAAACACACACACATACTTCTGTTGCAACACATCAACCCCTGTCTCTGGGTAGCGCGTTTGTGTGTATGTGTGTGGGAAGTATGCCAATAAATCATGGCAGGAACAAGTATTTTTGTGACGTGTGCACACACACACACACACACACACACACACACAGTAATGACATGCCACTTATGCACCACCATCCTCCACAGAGCCTGGTCAGTCATCACAGAGGGTGTGCTGTAAATGGAGGAGACTTATCACCTGTTCTCTTGTCCACTGTATGGCTCTTTCAACTTGTCTCCCTGTCTCTCGCAGACAGACACAACATTGCAGCTGAGTCGCTGTCTTTGTCGTCTAATCTGCCTGTGTGTAATCCATTTACTGCAGAAAACCTTTAAATCAGCTTATTATAGATCACTGCTGTGCTAAATTTGCCCTTAAAGAATCCACGAGTTATATTACTTTGTTCGTGTGGACGCTTGAATGACAACAGCCAGGTGCGCTGAGGAGAGTCACAGTACAGTGCGGTGTACCTTAACACTGGGGGGCAGCCATGTACTGAATGCAATGCCTAAGCTATGTGCATGTCATGTTCCCATTGTGTGAGTGCGCGCATGTGTGCGTGTGTGTGAGACAGCTGGCTATGTAGTACTGGAAATACACTTTTGGATTTAACCCTAACAATCATCAGACCCCCACCATACACGCCCCCCGCCACCAACGACTCCAACCATTCTTCTAAACCTCAACTTTCCCATCAGCCTGAGCTTTATCTGGGAAACACACACACACACACACACACACTCACACACACGCAGGGACGAGTTCCAGCAGCTCCATCAAGTAGTGTCCGGCTGTATCAAGTGGTCACAGCTTTGTCTCGGACGGCGCAGCACAAACAGGCCCTCTGATGGATTCTGGACGTCTGTTCTCTCTGTCACTGCTCGTGAGGGTGTTTATGATTTCTGCCACAGGTAGGAACGCCGGCTCAACAGCCTGCTGCTGCGTTATTGATAAATTATATAGTTTTGTGTTACTAAATAGGGATTTGCATGATATGGTATAAAGTCAGATTAACACTGAATGAACTGCAACACAAATTATTTAGAAGAAGACACATGATTTACACATAACTCTTTGCAAAAAAACTAAAAAGCAAAACAGTTAAATTTTTTAAATTGTACTTTAAATACTGATTTAGTGTTTTTATTACTATTCTTTCTGATCTGTTACTAATACTGGTACTATGGTACTGGTAAAATTGTAATTGACAAGGTTGCAGTACATTAAACAACAAGCATCTTGTTGTAAATGGATATTTTTACTGAATGACTGAAATAATATACTGAATATTTGGCAGAGCAGAGTTGCAAAATTAGACTAAGTTTGTAGTGGTGGACCCTACTTTTACTGTAGTAGACTAAATACTGATCCAGTTTCACATTAATTTTACCAGAGGGACCCTCAGGCATCCGCTGGGATATCCAATACAAAGGGGTTGGTTAATTTAATACTAGACATCAGCCAAACAGCAGCAACATTTGTTTGTGGTTGGTAACTTTGATAAGTGTTCCTAAAAGCAGCTTAGAGAGTTATTCAGCTTGTTGTTGCTAGTATATAATGTTATTTGAATAAACTGAATTACATAGAAAGTTTTTTTTTTCTTTGTTCCTGTCATGATGAGCTCCAACAAAGTCTCTACTTCATGTTTTTGAAAAGATTACATTACAGAAAATCCATTTTATCTGCAGCCTCCACCACTTTTTTCCTGCACTTACACAAAGCTGGGCAACTCGGAGGAGGTAGATTTGTAAAAAATGATGGCCAGAAGCAAAGAAGCAGAGACTGAGACATCCTGACTTTTAGTCCCCAGCATGTGTCAAGCTCTTAAAAACAATGGATCAAGCATCTCCCATAATGCAACTCTATAGCACATTTCACCAGACTGCCTCGCCTCTTAAATTTCAAACCTTTCACATCCATTTTTTAAAACAAGGTTTGTGTGAATAAAATCCAAAGCCGAGGTCAAAATAACGCCTGCTGACATCATTATGATATTATTAGGGTTTTTATTTTTTATTTTTTTAGAACATGGGAAGTTGTGTCCATAGCTGTAGGAGACATGAAAAGCTCTTAACACCAACTTCTCATGCCAGGCAAACTGAACTTCATATGTTCAAGTCATGTAGTGCCCCTTTCAATATAATACTTTCTCACCCTGACCTTTGCTTGGTCTGCAGCATCAGCAGCCAACCTTGAAGGGGAGCTTTTCAAGGATTTGATGAAGGGCTACAACAAGAACGTGCGGCCCATGGAAAAGAGCGGTGACATCACTCAGGTCGACGTCAAGATGACGCTCACCAACCTCATCTCTCTGGTGAGTGATGCTCAGCCGGCTGTGTTTGAACAGTGCCAGCGGCTGCAACAACACCGTTCATGTTATCATTTATCTCTTCTTAGAATGAAAAGGAGGAGGCCCTGACAACAAGCGTCTGGATAGAAATGGTAAACTCACACACACACACACACATCTCCTGAATCTTTTTTATTCAACATAGTATATTTGCAAGAAAGAAAGACACAACTGCAATATTCCTGCGTGTAGACATGGTGTGACTACAGGTTGAGATGGGACCAGCCGCCCAGGTCAGCTCTGTATGGGAACATCACCTCGGCGCTACGGGTGCCCTCAAAGAGCATCTGGCTGCCAGACATCATACTGGAAAACAAGTGAGTGCAACCATCCTAGCCAGCGACCCGTACACACTCTCACTGAGCAACTTTTCATGTTTGCATCTCTACGTGGCAATTTTTTCAAAAGTTTTCAATGACCCTGCTATGTCGCTTACAACACTGAATATAAAAGCAATGAAAACCTGAACATTCAAGACAGTTCTGCTTCCTTTTTGTGGCATTTTCTTTTACTCCATAACATGTGATTTTGACTTGTCTTGTTTGTGGATTTCCTGTCTTATTTGCCTACAGGTACATGATGAGCCAACCATTAGAGACACACGTTTTTTAAGAAATTAAAGTAATGTAAATGTAATCATTTATTATAAGTGTACTATTAAATAAGATATTAATTTAGGCAAAGATAAATAGGCTGCCCTTTTTACACCATCAGGATTTGTCCAAATACTTTCATGGACTGCAGCTTCAACTTTGACAGAGGTTCTGTGTAGATCAAGTGTGTAAACACTGTGTCTGTGAGTGAGTAGGAAACCAGCAAATGTCATCGGCCCTCTGTTCTAACCTGTGCACAGTGTGGATGGACAGTTCGAAGTAGCGCTTTACTGCAATGCGCTGGTGTCTCCAGACGGCTGTGTGTACTGGCTGCCTCCCGCCATCTACCGCAGCGCTTGCACCATCACTGTCAACTACTTTCCCTTTGACTGGCAGAACTGCACCATGGTCTTCCGGTGAGTAGGGGCGAGTTCTGATGGGATCTGGTAACTGCCCAGTGACCAGTCCACTTAAAGTGCTAGCACATATGGGACACTGACACAAAATAAGAAATTGAAAAAATATTTTTGCAGTCCACTAGTGCAAAGTTGCCACCCAGAATGTATGAACTGCTGTATATTTACAGTATAATGATTTAGTTACTGGTATGGATAAGTACAATAT
The DNA here is from genome assembly GCA_037176925.1 of Amniataba percoides. Classification (NCBI taxonomy): domain Eukaryota; kingdom Metazoa; phylum Chordata; class Actinopteri; order Centrarchiformes; family Terapontidae; genus Amniataba; species Amniataba percoides. The sequence goes on from JBAJHX010000062.1 coordinate 13,375,853, forward strand.
ACCTAAATATAGCATCACTACTATACACTGAAATACTATGACATATATAATAGAAGTAAAAGATAGAGTTATGCATATGCTACTACTTCCCATATTACTAATTCTATAGTGATACTATATTGGTTTGGGTGTGCTGTGCTTTAACAAACATTTCTATTTGTACAGTTTCTTATGTTTTATACTAATATGTTCACAAAGCTGCTCTGAAGCCCCCACTGAGCGTACAGAGGTCATGTCCTCTGTGGTTCCTGGGAATTTGGGGGTTTAGTTCCTCTCCATCAGAGCTATAACCCTGAAAGAAGATGCAATTATAGTTAAATTAATTAGTCAGGTGAAATTCATGAATAAAATTAGGGGAAACAAAATCCGGCTTGCACTGGGGAAATTTGGACTCTCAACCCCTCAGTTCACAGCGTCCAAACCAGGAACAAAGCTTCCTTCATTCGTGGTCCCTTTTCACCGTGCTGTCTTGTAAAAGTGAATTGATGGCTGTGTTTGTTGTGGTGTGTCTTCTCAGCTCCCAGACGTACAGTGCCAATGAGATTGAGCTGGTTCTCAAAGAAGATGAGAACCACACGTTGGAGTGGGTGGACATTGACCCGGAGGCTTTTACAGGTATACTGGCATTTGTGAGATAGATTTTGATTAATTATTTCAAATAAAATTGTTGCCTTTCAATAAAATGTATACAATTATTTAAATGTTGCTGTTAGAAAATGGAGAGTGGGTCATCAAACACAGGCCGGCTAAGAAGGTGATCAACACTCAGTACACTAAGGATGAGCTGGAGTACCAGGAGTTGGTCTTCTTCCTCATCATCCAGAGAAAGCCCCTCTTCTACATCATCAACATCATCGCTCCCTGTGTGCTCTTCTCCTCCCTCTGCCTTCTCGTCTTCTACTTACCTGCCAAAGGTCTTTTTTCCTCATTTTGTGTATTTAAAAGCCAAATCTCGGGCAGCCAGACCTCTGTTACATCGACATCATCCAAGTGTAGACGAATCCAAGCACAAAAGATACTTTTAACAGCAAAGAAATCATTGGGGTGTAGGGAGAACTGCAGTAATTAGAAGTTTGATTTCTTGAAATAAATGTTTATTTCCAAGCTCTCAACATATGATTTTCTCCATACTGTCATGTGGTCAACAAGGCAGAAGCCTGGCTCCATGAGACACAATCATCTGTTTTCATCTATACAAAATCCCACCTCTCTGACTGAATATTGGTTTGAGTCTTGCAGCGGGCGGTCAGAAGTGCACCATGTCTATTGCCACTCTTCTGGGCCAGACTGTGTTCCTCTTGCTCATTGCTAAGAAGGTCCCAGAGACTTCGAAGGCAGTTCCTCTTATTGGAAAGTGAGTTTCACATGATCTTTTAAAGATTTCAGGTCAATGGAAAGAATGCTCTATATAATGTGATTCATGAACCTTTGACTGCAGATATTTGATGTTTGTGATGTCAGTGACCACGATGGTGGTGATGAACTGTGTGATAGTCCTCAACGTCTCCCTGAGAACCCCAAACACTCACATAATGACGGACAAAGTCCGAAAGGTGAGAGTGTGGCCGGACCAAACCCTTTTCTAAATATAATTTTAAACAATAAGCTGTTGATTGAAGTAAACACTGTGAAATAAACACTGGTCTATTTGCCATGACATTACCCTCTGACCCTGTATCCTCTTCAGATCTTCCTGAATGTCCTGCCTCGGTTGCTGAGGATGCAGATGCGACCCTGGACACCAAACAATGACAACACCTCAGAAACTGACAAGGCGGAGAGTGTGGCCACAGATAGGAATGGCGTGTTTCTTGTCCCTTGCCGACGCCGCAGCTCTATGACCCTCATCAACAAGGCGGAGGAATATATGATGAAAGTTTCTCGGTCTGAACTTATATTTGCCAAACTCAAAGAAAGAAATGGACTGATGAAATCAGTCTTGGAGAAGCTGCGTAAGTATTTGAACGTTAAATTTCACATGAAAGGGTTTTTCACCCTGCAGCCGCATCAGCATCTGATCTGTTTTGTCTACAGATGAGGGGCTGGAGGCGGGTACAGCTGAGCAGCTCAGTGCCAGCCTGGAAAAGGCCTCTCCAGAGGTGAGGCAGTGCGTGGCCTCCTGCAAACACATAGCTGAGACCGCGAAGCAGCAGAACAACTTCCAAAATGTAAGCTCCATTATTTAAATTTGCTCAGCTGCTCAAATTTAAAATAACATCAGTGCTGATGATTTGCCAATTTTGCTCAACCACAGGAGAATGAAGAGTGGTTCCTGGTCGCCCGGGTGATTGACCGAGTCTGCTTTATCGTCATGGCATTGGTGTTTTTTGTTGGCACAATTGGGATCTTCCTGATGGGCCATTTCAACCAGCCTCCCTCCTCACCTTTCTTTGGGGATCCCAAAAAATATCTCCCTCCAACAAACCAGTCTACCTGAGACAGACTTCCTGGGGTGAAGCAGAAGAAGATTTTCTGGTTTTCCTTTTAATTGAAGTGGAAATCTGACAGCGTCAGTCAGTGCTCTTCCACTCTTAACTGCTAAGATGATGGAGAAGATACAGCTGTGTGTATTGTCATTAAGCAATGTGGGTCTGTGGACTGCCAGAGTCTGAAACGTGGTGGCAAAGGATCCACTGCACTGCTGGGTGGATGCCACTCTTTATCCATGATGACGTTCTGTAATCAGCTGTGACTGACTGTAGAGGCTGAAGGTGTTGTCGCATATAAGGCTATATAAGATAAAAAGAGCAATTTCCTCCACTCTTGTTGTTACCAGCTGAGTGTTTGCTATAGATTTACAGTTTCACCTGGTGTTTCTTTGTTAGAAAATTGAGGCCATCAGCGAACAACATCATGCTGTGCTGAATGAATGCTTTTATTAATAAAGGTAATCCTAAACTCTTGTGATTTCACACTCTGAGATTTCTTTATTCTCATGTGTTTGACACCTTGTTTCGAGGCACAGGGGGAGTACTGACAACCCCCCCAAGGATAAACCTCCTAAAGACAGAGGGGGGGGGGGGGGGGGGGGGGGGGGGGGGGGGGGGGGGGGGGGGGGGGGGGGGGGGGGGGGGGGGGGGGGGG
>JBAJHX010000062.1:13379036-13402235 GCA_037176925.1 Amniataba percoides
GATAAAGTTAAAGTTTGTTTGTTTTCCCATCGAGTCAGATCTGTTTCCTGAAATGAGCTGATGAGCGGCCGGTGAGTCCACACACACACACACACACACACACACACACCTCTGGAAGCAGGATTTCAATTACATGGCTGAGTGGTGCCTTTCTAATTCAACAAAAGGCAGATCCGGCTGGTTGGGATGGAAACGGAGTCAGGGGGTGAGACAGAGCCGGAGGACGGGAGTGGGCTCTCCAGACAAACACACACTCACAAAGCCAAACATTACTACGTGAATATTCACACAAACACACAGAGGAGGTAAGGAGGTTCATGCTTCACCCCTCCTGATCAGGACGCCTGATGGATGTCTGAACTGTCTCTTTCCTCTCACGGTTAGATTATCTATAGACTCTGTGGGTAGCTGGAGGTTGGTAAGCAAAGTACTTTTATTGCTGCAATTTTCTGTTTTCTGACACTGTCGTTTGGGCACCTGTTGCTCTGTTTTATGTCTGTATTTTAGCAGGACATATAGAAAGGCTTCATTGTGGTACTATGTGCATCTTTATATGTGTTGCAAGCAGCTAAAGAGTGGGACCAAACAGTGTTGGTTGAGAGTGTGTGATGTGAATGAAAAGCAGCTCAGGCTGGCTGCTGTGATGAAATCACTGTTTTTAAAAGGAGGTTGCTTATGTTGGTGCCAGAAAATAGTCTGACTCTGAGGAGAAAAGCTGTGTTAGAGGAGAAAAGCTGTTTTTCTTGAACTTTCCCTTGTACAGTCAAGAGTCGACTTTCATTTTATTAATAAGCCATTACCTTGAATTTAGATTTAAACCAAAAGGTGTAAGAAAAAAACATTTTTAAACTATCAAGTCTAAGGGTCATAAGATGAATCTAAGGGGACATGAGATTATATCTAAATTTCAGTTTTCAAGAAAAAAAACCCTACACAATATATTCTTATTTTTCCTACTCTTCTCTCACTATCTATTCTATACTTTAAGTTAACTTTGCTCTAAAACTCAAAGACTCAAGTGTCAAAACTATTTCCAGACCACTTGGGAATCTTAAGGCTCCTAAACATTGTGGATTGTCACCTGAATATTATTTAAATGAAACCACTCTCTACTGATAAGAAAACATTGCTTTATATTAAATGTTACAAGGTTTGGGACCATTAATCCAGTCTTGCATCTCCCAAATAACACCTCCTTCAAAATGTGCATTTTTTTCTTTTACGATACTTTAAAATTCGAATGAACAAAAGTTCCATCCTCTCCCTCACACTCACTCCACACTTGCAGTCATCTTGGGGATAAAGTCAGACAGTTATTGTAAAATATATTTATTAGCTGCTGTAATGGTAAGTATGATTATTTTGCTCACAGTCAAAACAAAATGTAAACATTTAATCTACCTGTACAATTGCTGTACCAAAAGTTATTAATCCACAGATTTGTCTACCAACTGAGACACCTGTGCACCCAAAATGATTTTTAATTTGTTTTTTCATGTTTTCTCATACACATCTGTCACACATTACTACCTCCAGTTGTTAGTTTATATGGTTTTGTTATATGATCTCTGAGTTTCACATGTATTTTCAGTTTTACACGATGTCTGCTGTGACCAATCAGCCTCTTCCCTTTGATCGACTGGAGCGAGAGAAGCACATCCAGATGATCTTCAGAGCTTTTCAGAACCGCTGTGGGCCTTCATGTGAGTGCCGCAGTCACTTACCTGGACCCAAACCGCACCAAACGCCTCATGGCTGGGAAACTGATTATCAGCTGTCAGGTCTGGCTCCTTGGAGGAAGATGGAGGATGGCTGCATGCACCCAGCGGGGAAAGTGGACCGGCCAGTGGTGGATGAGCGGCGGCCTGGAGGCGCAGCAGGGTCACAGTTTATGTCTGTGCTGGAAACAGTCAGTCATATAAGGATCACTGCCAGACCAGAGCTGCAAGGCCAGTAGGATGGGTTGCATTTGTGTGTTTCTGTGTGTGAAAAGGGGAAAAATGTGTCTGTTTTAAAAGAATAATTCTTCATCATTGCAGGTCCACAGTGTGTTCCCAGGAGGATCTACAGCATCAACACAGGAGGCAGCATGTCGCAGTTATTTGTGGCTGTGGAAGGTATCGGTCCCTTTTCAGTACCATGAGAACATTCAGCCCATCTGCATCTCATAAAAAGACAGAGTGAACGATTCATTCCCAGTCTCTTCCCAAACTCTCCCTCCTGTCAGAGAGTTCCTGTGTGTGCCTCCAGTGCTGCGGCCCAGCTCGCGCCTGTTCCCTGCAGGGCTTTGACTGTCAGGGCCGCCAGGTCTTTTATTTTGAAAGGCCCCTTCGGGTGGATGCCTGCTGCCTGGGCTGCTGCCTGATGGAAATGAGGGCCTACTCACCTCAAAAACATCTCATTGGCACAGTATGCCAGAGGTAGGACAGTCTGAATGTGACTCTATTGCCCTTGTCTCTGGAAATAACACACACTCAGGTTATGCACTTTGATAAAATTCAGAGGTGCTTTGTATAATATCATACTTTGATGTATTTTATACTTTTGCTATTGTTAACTCCACTACATTCAAGAAAAACTCTGCATTTAGAAATACCTTAAATAATAGCTACAGCACAATACAATTATATTGCAGATTAAGATTTTACAGGTAAAACACATGATCAGTTATTATGTTGTTATTATGTTGTTATGATTTAAACATCCAGAAAAGTGGTTAGAATGAACTACTTACACACCACCGCACAAATAATAATAGTACATAATGTGATTTACTGGGTTATGTACTTTTATTTTTGATACTTCAAGTACATGTTGCTGCTAATGCAGTGGTGCTTTTACTACTGTAGTCCTACTACTAAAGTTGTATTGCTACAGCCTGATATAAATAATTTCAGATAAATAAGGGAGATGTCTATTTCTTCCACCACAAGGCTTGAGAGTTCTGTGGTAGCCTTTCTAATTTTTTTCAATGGATTACACAAAACATGCCAGATAAAAAATTTACTCAAATCACAAAAAGACTAAATAAATTTTCCCACTCGGCTACCGACAAGCAGTTTGTTCGGACAGTTAAACCATATCAGGAAAAAGTGGTGATGAAAAACCTTTGACTTTGCTGAGAAATATTATGGCCAGCACACTCTGTGGGTTAACAGATAACATTTTCATGTTCTTTGTCATTTTGGGAATGAACTCTTAACCCTTTGACCACATCCTATCAGAATAACATACCAACAATCTTAATACTTTACGCTCTCGGGCTGAACAGCTTGTCATGTGAGCCTTTTTTCCATGTCACTCTCAGCCTCTGGCCACCCTGAGCCGCTGTAGATGCCCGGGCCTGTCTGTAAATAGCTGTGAGAGCCTTTTACTGTTCCACCCAGTCGAGAGTTAATGCACAGAACAGCTGCCTGCCTGCGCCGACACACCGACAGAGCCGCCTCCGGGCCGGCAGGGAAGGAATGTGGGATCCTTCCTAATGGGAATGTTGGCTAATGGACGGCAATGGTGAACCAAAATACTTCCCTGTTCATCTGGCCTAAATCTGACTCCAGGGTTAGCCGGGGCGCCTTTGTGCGTCGAATTTAGGGTTCTCCAGAAGCAGAGCTCAATGAAGTCGTGTCCAATTAAGACTGACCTGGCAGAGGTTTGGGTTTCCAGAGATCTACCCGGTATAAATATTCTCTCAGTTGTGCTCGAATAAAGCATGCCCCAGTTTGAACCGGTCCGACACCGAGCAAACAATGGTTTTGGTGCTGCAGAATCATGACAGCCGAAAATGTGGTCAACCAAGCATCAAGGCCGGGCTGCGCCACTGTGTGAAGCACTGGCCAGCGTTATCTGTTTATTTGCGGGATTATGTAAGGAGATGTGCTGCGTGTTGGCCGACTGTGTCCTCAGGTGGAGCATGTTCACCCCCCTCCTGGAAGTGTGCGACCCGGAGGGAGCATCTGCCATCCGAATCCAGGGCTCCTGCTGTCCGTGCCGCTGCTTCTCCAACCAGCAATTCCAGGTAAGCAATATTGAAGCAAGACCATGCTGAACAAGTGTTTTAATAAGTGTGTTTCGCCCACTTCTTTTCACTTTTTTTTTTTGACTCTTAATCATGCACCAGATTGTCTCCAACACTGGTGAGAAAATAGGCACAATCTGGAAGAAGTGGCCTGGCTTCAATGACGAGCAGAACATGGACCATGAATATTTTGGGTTGGAGGGTGAGCTGCACTTAAGGAACATGAACTTGACATGGTTCCCAGGTCAACCTTTTGGAGACCTCTGTGTTGCTTTTCACATCTCCTTTTCGTTCATTCTAAATGTGGAAATGAAAAAGGGGAAGTCAAACTTCGGCCTTTTAGCAAAAGACACAAGACACCACTTTCAGCAAACTGGGCAGAAAGATAAGCGTCTTTACATTTTGAGTTTGGCTTCTTCCCTCTTAGTCTACCTGGTACATTATTACATCATTTTTCATATAAATCTTTCCTTAACTCAACTGTCACGCTGGTATCAGGAAAGTTACCATAGTTACACTGGTGTTTACAAGTTAAGAGTATCTGCTGAGAAAAAATGGTTGCAACGTAAACTCCACTATATTTTTCCACAATTTGGGAACCACTGTCAATGTATGTTTTCATTTTGGCTATATCACACTCTTGAGTGCTCACAACTTTCTTTTTTACAAATGAGTAATTGTGCCATTTCTAAAATAACTTTATTCACTCCTCCAGTGACACTGAGCATGGATTCAGACACTAAGCTGCTCCTGTTGGCAGCCACTTTCTTGCTGGTGAGCATATGAAAACTTTATATAATCACTTTCACAGGCAGATGATTTTTTTTGTTAAAACAGGCTTCACATTAGTAAACAAGGTTACAATATTAATATTATCCTCTGATATCTGACATCTCAAGATGGATGCTGTAAAAAATGTCAAATTCACTTCACTGATCAACTTACCTGGCTTTATTTTTCTCTCTACAGAATCACATGTTCTTCGAAATGAGCTGACTGGTAAAACAGACCAACAATGAGTGAACCAATGTGGTCAAAAGGTGTCTACAAATAATGAGACACACAATCCCATTTACTTGACAGTACTAGAAGACCACTGAGCTTTTGGTAAACTATTAGGCTGTCCTGTGGGAAGAACATGACTTTGCAATAATTAAATACATCTTTCTGAAAGAAAATGACACTGATCCAACTTTAGCAGCAGATGCATATTTGACATTTATTGCTATAATCCACCAGGTGTACATCCAACAGTGTTTCTTCACTTTTGACACACACCTGCACCCATCAGCACACCACCAAACATGGGCAGCATTACAGTTTTTCAACAAACTATAGGTGCTTTCTTGACATGGTTCCAAAAAAGAAAGATAAAAACTGTAACAGACCCTGACCCTGGGCCCAGTTTCATTCACTACAAAATGGAAAAGGAGTGCCGCTCAGTGTTTCAGGACTCCTGTACACCTTTGTTGAGGACATTAAAGCAGAGCCCATCACTTGGATTCTTTAAAGGCCGGGTAAAGACAAAACAAACAGAAGGGGAAACTGGTTCAGGTCGGGCTCGAGGCCAGGCACAGTGATTTAGGCAGCTTGGCAGTCCATTCTTAAGATGCCGGTTATACAACCTTCTGCCCAGCACAGGATGGTCCTCATCCTTTGGGATTCATCTTCCAGGTCAAAGATGGAGAATCACTGCTGATTCAATCGAGTGATCTTTGAAGTGGACTGTATTTACAAAGATATCGTACACAACAATAATACTCATTCTAGTTCGAAATGACCAGAGGAACTGTAGTTAAAATACAGCACTGTAATAAAATAACGTCTACCTGCAACCCTGTTTGAGTCCCAATAAAACTGATTAACACAAAGTCATTTTTAACAGCAGGAAATGTGATGTTACGTTAAGCAATAAAAATCAGATCTTGTATTTTAACAGATTGTTTTTGTTGTATTTTGTCAAGTACACTTTGTTAACAGGTAATGACCGGATCAGCAAACTCCGGTCACATGGCCTCCCTCTGGTGGCATGTTAACAGGTGTCACAACTTGCATTTAAAAAACAAAGAATTTAAAAAATTTGGAGACTCCGTTCTTCTCTGGTTGATTAAAAACAACGCATCTCTCCCTCCCTCTCTCTTTCTTCGGCTTGGTTCTGTTGACAGGCTGTTCCCTCCCAAATTTGACACAAAGAAGGAGTGGTCTTCTTGCCTCTGTTCCTGTCTTCATGTTACACAGTGCCAATCCACGTAGAGGTTTTCCTTCCCCGGACTCACCATCCCTCGACACGTCACATATGCACAAGCCTGCGCACCACAAACAGAGACAAACTATTGCATGGGATTAAAAATAAAAACATCAGCGTTAGAGGTATCAGACAAAGACAAATTCAAACAGTTCTTACTCTTGCAGAGGTTCGCTGTGCGAGGGGGTTAACGTCCACCACTAGCATTCACCAGACCATGGAAGTCTTCCCATGCTCTGCAAACAGAGGATGATGCAGAACATCACCATTCAAAACAAAGTTAAAAATCTTATATTCATGCCTTTTTAATGGGAGAATCACAACTGTGTCAATTTACCTCAAAAGCACATGAAACATGATGATGTTGCAGACATGGCTGTAGTTAACCTTTGCAAATGTATTTTATAATATGCATGCCCAGAGCCAATTAAAAATTAATAATAAAAAATATTTTATTAATAGCTCTGAATAATGTAACAAAAGTACTTAACATTACTTTCTAAAGATAAGTCATTTTGCAACTAGCAATCATTTAGATGATAATGTGTGTGTGTGTGTATATATATATATATATATATATATATATACACACACATATATATACATATACATATATATATATACATATATATATATATACATATATATATATGTATATGTGTACACAAGTTTGACAAAACGTTTTTCTTTAAAATGTCAGAAAATTGTGACAAATCTGAAAAAAGAAACATGAAAAAACAAAAACCAAAAAACATTTATTTTAGCAAAAGTTATGTTATTAGACAGTTTGGCTGGTTAAAATAGACAATTACCGATCAACTTTGATCAGAATGATTAAAGTCCAAACATAAGCACTGTTATCATTATAGTCAAGGTGTAATCCTACATTGCATCCTGGGTGACAAAATGTTTGTGAACATGCATACATATATATATGTGAGAGAGAGACAAGAGTGAGGGGGAGGTTGAATAAAAAATAATAAAATAAAGAGACATACATACTTAATGCTGTCTGTGTGAGTCTTGTACTCCATGATGGTGTTGGGAGGCAAGTTGAGGACTCTGCGCAGGGTGTCTCTGATGCGGGCAGTGGTCGCCTGGTCACTGGCGGTTTTGTTCCAGATGGAGATGATGTCCTCCTGGAGAGATTAGACGACCAGAGAAGGTATGTCAGAATATACTGACACAGGCGGTGTGTGATCAGGTGAAACAGGTGTATGTGCGCCTGTCTGAGTGTTTACCTGGAAGCGTACTGACACCACAGCCCCACAGATCTCCTCTCCCACCATGAACTGCTCCCCGAGCATGGCTAGGATCAGGTTCTCCCAGCACCGAGACGCCAGGCCTTTCCTCAGACGGATGATCCACTTCCCACCCATCTTGTTGGCATCATCCTGAATGCAACACAGGCAGAATTTCAGACTGGATGCTGCATCCCTAAAAAAAACTAATTCAATATTTTTATGCAGTCTTTACTGTACATGACCTCAGCAAATGAGCACCCACCTCCCACATGGGTTTAATGCCCTCCTTGAAGAGATGAAAATCACTATGGCCTGTCAGGTCGCCCGGTCGGATCATGTGACTATAGAAACGCCAGAACTGCTCCACCTCGGGAAAGACAAGAAACATTCATATCAACAACTGTGAGAGCATGAGTCAGCGTGAGCTTGTATTCATAAATCTGAACTGCGCCTGCTTAAGGTGATATCAACCATGTACCCCTTTCTAAAGGGGGTGTGAGAAGTGACGTACCGAGGCAAAGCTGCCGATCTGTTTAATGTTCTGTTCGTAGCTCTGTGTGCTGGCTGGTCTCCCTGGGGTGCGTCTGGAGTACCAGAAGGTGTAGTTGTATTGGAGAGGGTGCTCTCCTGCCCCCGGCACCACCATCTGCACCAAACAAGACAGTGACTGAGCACCGCAATTCACTTTGAATCTGTAAATACAAAACGAGTCACTCTTTATAGACAGGCCCACCTTTTTCTTGGAGGAGTTCTGCTCCTTTTCCTCGTCTTCAGTCTTTTCCTTCTCACCGTCTTTCGGTGAGCCTTGGTCCTGGTCATGGTCTCCACTGTCGTCATCTTTCAGACTGGATTAGATTGGAAAACACAGGCAGCAAAACAAACATATTAATTTAAATAAAGGAGCTAGCTGTAACTAATTCAGCCCTGACAGAGTCATTTCAGTGTATTTAAGTAGTAAAATTCAATTTTTAAGGTCTCTTTTTTAAGGGAGGTGCTGAGTCGATTTGTGGCCCTGCTGGAGGATGTAGTTTGAGGTGAGGACTGCTACACTGGCAGCTATTACTAACATTTTATGTGTTCATATTTATATTAAAGGATTGGGCAAAATATTGGAAGCATTCTCAACAAAAAGTGAACATTATAATCTTGACGGAGAAAGGATTTGTTGATTGACTGCTTCATTATACTGCATTTAGTCACACTTAATAACTAAAAACAACTAATGCCGAGTGTGTTTTCCCTGTTAACTGCAGAGATATTGACAACTAATACAACTATACACAAATATCTTCACTTAAAGTACCCTGGTTATAAATAGCCTACAGTACATTGCTAGCAACCTGCCCGTGCTTCGGGGCCACGAGGGGGCTAGTTTAGGCCGAGGCTGCGCGCACCTCCTTCGGCCTCTCGACTACTACCACACCGAGGATGCGCGGCCTTTCCGCCTTCCGCCAGGCTAAGCTACAGCTACCAACACAGCACCTTCCCCATCATAAAACACCATTTCCGTCCTCTTGTTGCTCCCTTTCGTTTCAAATGCCCCAGTGCGTGTCAACCTGGCTCTCATGTGTGTTTATTAGCACACACAGAGCATGTGGGTCCATGCAATATAAAGCTGACACACCTCTCTGTTTTTTTTTCTTAAACGCTTCTATTAACATTTCTCTCTCCACCCTCCCTGCTCTAAATCTGCAGTCTCGATTTGGACCCAGCTCCCCAGCAGGTACGACTTTTGGCTACTCACGCGTCAAATTTGTTGTTCATTATTTTCTAGGTGAGTCTCTTTCGGAGTCCGACCTCAGCCTCCTGAATTCCGCAGGAACGGCGGCGCGCGCGGCACGTGTACGCGCACGCCGCGCGCGTTGCTCTTGGTGATGCGCGTGCAGGGTGACACATGGCTTCCTTCAGCAGCAGCGTTCATTCACACACTGATTGCAACATGCGTGATGCAAATGTGTTTTTTTTTATTGAAGAAAAACTCATGATTAAGTGAATAAAAGGAACACATCAGCAGCTAGTTGTTTTTTATGTTTTATTCATACTTCATAATTCTGAGTCCCAAACATCATGAACACGCAGCAGTGTACCACTCCTATAAGTTATTTATAGCTCTGTAAAAGTCTGTTAATGCTGGCTCCAATTATTAATCAGAAACCCTGTGACTTACACACACAGATACACACACACACACATGCACACACACAGGTAGCCTCAGCACAAAAAAAGGGCCGGCGGCTTCTTCATATGAAGCGGCCTACTCTGATGTGCCGCATCCCTCGTTTCATCCCTCCCATCCGTCCGCTTGTCATCTGTTCCTGCGGCAACTTCAAACCACGGCTCTGTTCAGGTCCAAGCAGAGCCGTGGACCGAGTCTGGAAGGGGGGGGGGGCAAAAGAGGGAGTTGGAAACTGAGCGGACATCTATAGGTTAAGTCTTCACTGTTGGTCAGGTTTGGGGTTGAAGGACTGTGTGAAACCCTGCGTCTATGTCCGGACACAAACAGTGCGAGCTAGGTGAGGCGCAGAGTGTGTGCGGGCGAGGGATGGGAGGAAAAGCTCTGGCATGGTATGGCACGGTATGGTGTGGTGTGGTTTGGTTGGCTCTGCTGTCATAGACCATCCCCTCGCTCCTTGCCCCCTGTGCCTCTGCGAGGACCTTCATGAGAGGGCCCTTTGTTCCGGGCCGGCGGGCGCACCAGTGAGTGAATGAGCAAGAGCAGCGGCGGCCCTCTTCAATGCCGGCTGTTTGTTTACACCAGCCAGTCCCGTCATACTTCATTAGCAGCCCAGCCCACCGACAACCTCTGATGTCCTAATCGCCGATGAGTGTGTGGCTGCCCATCAGCCCTGAGCCTCAGCAGTTCGGGATAAAGGGGTTTCTAGGATCCCCGACACACACATTCCCACTCAATCTGCCTGCCTGCTTTCTACTGGCTGGTACACATACATACACATACACGCACACACACATCCGCGGTGAGGGTGGATGGGAGAACTGGTTCTTTCATCGTGGGCCAAGAGGCACAGGGAGGTGAGCCGACATCAGTGGAGCAGCAACAGTCCCAGCGAACTAACTTTGCATCACAGAGATGTGAGAGGTCTGCCGCCCGGAGAGACACAAAAGCAAGACAGAGCGATTATTCAGTGCTGCCATCTTCTGACCACAATCACAGACTTAAACCCTCAAAAGGAGACATCCCACATTTGCCCTGGAACATTTGCCCATCAGGCTGCTGCCCAACAGGCCTCAGCCTGATGTCAAACTTTTAAAAAAAATTGTTGCTTTTATTTTGAAGCTTCTATATTAAAGGTCACATTTAGTTAAACCAATGCACTGACCTCCTCAATGGCTCTTCCCAACCTCTCCTGGCTTTTCATTACTTTTCTGAAAGAGACAAACATTCGTTATCATTTCTGACAGTTATAACACCTGAACCTGCTGCTTTTATCTGCGTAATCACACTCTGACTAAAAGATTAAGACAGAGCGTCTAGCTGACCTGTGTATTCTGCGAGCCAGGCCGAGGGTGAAGTTTGCAGAGCAGTCGGGCTGATAGGTGGACGGCACTATGGTGTAAGCTCCACGAGGAAGACAGCAGGCCAGACTGACATCCGGGGTGTAGCAGTGGGGGACACAACTGGCCACAGGATCCTCATCCCTGGTTAATGTCTGCTCAGATTCCCCTTCTGGGAACTGGATACAGAGGATCAAATAATTAGATACTGTAGAATTTAAAATGAGCTAATTCATCACAATATAAAGCAGATTAAGACAACTCTGTGAGTCTCACATCAGTGGTTTTGTTTGCATGGTCAGTATATTTAAAATATTTGTACTCATGAATGAACTTGAAGTTATAAAGATTCAAGATATCATATCCTATCAAATTGTGAATCATAAGCATGTCTCTTATTTGTAGTTTCTTCACTGTATGGGATGTTTCTGAATGTTTTTCAAGTTTCAACTTATTTAGCCGAGACTAAAAGTAAATGCAAAGCAAACCAAGCAAAGCATTCAGTCTGATAAATGTGCACATTATCCAACAAATGGAACAAATATGTGAGTGTTATTTCCCCTTATAAGACACCATTGTGATTACATTGTTTTTGTCGAGAGAGAGATCCCTTCTCTGTTGCTCTTTCTTTGGTTTCTTCCATTTTTTTTCCTTTTTTAATATTTTTTTTGGGATATCTACTTACCATCCAAATCAAATGTCTAAGGACAGAGTGCAAATCCCCTTGAGGCAAACTGTTATTTTTGATACTAAGATATACAAATAAAAAATTACTTCATTTGGCTCAAACCTCCTCAGATTACAGTGTTGAAACATGTCTGCAGTGTGATTAGAGAGAACTTACACGAGGTAATACGTCACAGTAACCACGTAGTCTAGACTGGACCTGTCAGAGTTGCCCTTTCTTTGTATTTATTTAGTTGCGTGTTTGTTAGTTTATACCAGAACCAGTCAACCACAGAAAGAAATGTAAGAAATGATGATGATTCATAATTAACATCTTATTTAAGATAAGTTTCCTAGATGTGACAGCATTTTCAATATTCAGTTTTAATCTGTCGTAGACACTTCAAAGTTAGAAACTGTCAAAAAAGATCTATTTACACACTGCAGAGACTGTGTTATACATCACTGAGGGAATGTGCACAGAAGCAAATGGACCAAATCTCTTAATGACAGTGATACTCTCACTACTTGTTTGACCTACCTTGTAAACGTGGAAGCCAATTGGGTGCAGATCAGTTTCAGGGCGGCTCTGATGCAGGGTAATCCTGACATTAACGGCTGCTGCTGACTCATCGCACACTGTAAAAGGGAAACGTGGGTTCTGCCAGTGAGACAGGAAGTTCCTGCTTCCTCCTGCCGACCTTCCCTCCACCCACGAGCCCCGGAAGTAACTGGTCTCCCACTCTCCATCTGTTTTCAATGGCAGTGAAGGTGCTGGACTTTTCAGGGCACTGAGGAGAAAACCAACATTGTCAGGTCATCAGTCACTCAAACAGAAGATATTTTATTATCAATTTTTTTTACACATGGTGAAACATGGTAGCAGGAAAATCCATCTTTCGTGAAAAAAAAACTTTGAGGGAAGCTGGCAGTGCATTTGCTACAGTGGAACGTTAAAATGTTTCATTTAGGAGTTGGTGTTTTTTTAAATGGCCAGCAGGTGTCACCATTCTTCTACTGTCGATCACTTTTACGGGAAATCAGGGAGCTGACAAACTCTGTGCACATAAATTCATAAATCATGAGCACAAATTCATTTTTATAATGTAATAATTATTATAATTATTATTATAATTATTATAATTATTATTACAACAATGTTTTTGACATTTTTAAATATGTCGAAGAGATAATATAATTTTTCTCAATGGACAAAATAACAGTTTTTGGAGATATAGTTGACATCACTTAAAAGTGTGTCAAACAAAAGCTATTGTAACATCCTGTTCTTCCTGCATCTGATTGTGTTCATTTGTGGGACAAATGGATCACGATCATCACCTGATGCTTGTTCAGTGCTCTACAGAAAATAACATCCACACACAGACACAGACATCAACTTTTTTAAGATGGAATGAAATTTCTTGTCTTAAATCTCTAGGTTCACATGGTATCATAAAAAAGAAAAATGCCTGGATGTGCTGCATGTTTACAGTAATTTACATAAATACAATGAGCTTGTTGACTCTCTACTCTCATTAACTGATCCTCACCTGAGGGATGTGGAACAGGAAGAAAAGACCCTGATGAGAAAACGGGCCTCAGCTCCTGGCTGGTAGGTGCTGGAGATCAGCAGGTAGTACCCGGGCTCCAGCTGCCCCTGCAGGACAACCTCTCTCTCGTAGGCGTGGCAGTGAGTAGAAGCATAAGGAGGTTTGTTCAACATCCGGCTTAGATTAAAACGCTTCTTCTCCACCTAGTGACCAAGAAAATGCGACTTTCATGACACAAACGCAAACACAAATGTTTGTTATCCAGTGAGTGATAAACACAAACCTTCCACATGTGTAGAGCGATAGCCTGGTAGTGCTGGTGCGATGTGTTCGTGCCATCCTCCAGTGGCAGTTGTGCATATTTCTCCGTATTTCTCCATTTTCTATGCTGTAGCAGGGACACCACCACCTCTCCCCTTTCACATACTTTGAGCCAAAACTTAGGGTTGCTGCTGTAGTTGCTGCTGTTTCGGCTGCCACCGGCAGAGTGCCCTTTCACCCACCGGCCGGCCAGCTGTTGGCTGTGTGTCAGAAGATTTCCTATCAGAGAGGAGAGCTGTCAGGGTTAAAAAAGGCACCAAGGAGGTCAGAGTCAGTGAGTTTAAGTTTTAAACTGCTTATAATAAATAATTACCAGTATAGATGCTCTTTAGGTGTCCCTCATTACTGATGGGGAAGCCCACTGTGACATCATCAAACTGGGACAGGAATTCTGTCTCATCCAACCAGAACTCGCCCTCGGTCACCCTCGCTTGTAGGTCCAAAGCAGAAACAGCGTCGACAGAAGTCCAGCCAGCACCACTGCAAAGACAGAGGTCTATAGAGTAAATGCAGACTTCCAGAGTCTGGATTTTCCCACAATTGTAGACTCTTAGACTTTTTAATCTTAACGGTGACACACATAAGGGGGACGTGCATGCGCACCTCCCAATCCAGGCCCCTCCCCAGCAGCATCTCCCCCAGGGGTTTCTGACCCTGAGCAACAGTACTTCGCTCCCCGACACCGTCTTCACATTCAACCACTCCATGACAGTCATAGCATGGTACTGACCCAACTCACTGGCACCTGCAGCACAGACAGAGGTCATCAGGTTATGTGACAGGATCAAATGTGGAATCTGCAAGTCCCTTTTTTGTCTGACCTCCTGGGCTGCTGTGAGTGGAGCAGCTGATCGCACACTCGTCTTTCACAGGATACAGAAGGTTCAGGTCCAGTTTTCTCCCCCTGACCTGGTCGCTGTCCTGTTCTGGATTCTGTTCCTCCTCTGACCCAACGTTTCCTATACTCCAGCGCTCTGCCAGGCCGCCGGTCAAATCCACCAGAGCCTCGGACACCTGCCCTGCCCAAAGTCGCTCATATGAGCCATGAAGCCTGAAGAACGGACAAAATGTTGGATTTTCCAAACTTCACTAAACATGTTGTTGGTTATGTAATATAAGGTTAGTGAGACTTTCCAAAAGTACCAGGAAACAAATTCTGTTTGACAAAAGTTCAGAGCAGGTCACACTAAAAGATAATACAGGGAATTTCCACTCGTTGCTTACTTTGCATAAGCCTTCTCCAACAAAGGTATCCAAAAAGCAGAAGGGGAGTGACAGCGTGAGAAGCAGAGAGCGGAATTTATACACGGCAGCCGGTCATCAATGGTCACCTCTGTCCAGTGTCCCTGCTGCCAGAAATGAAACTGGAAGGATCCCTTGTACCTGCTGTCCCCCCACTGGGGCTGGTCTGGAGGCAACACCTACAGAGAGTCACGGACTAAGTCAGTATAACACTGTAGATCATGCGGTACATAAAATGCTGCCCATAATCTCGTTCTCTAGATTCTGTAAAACCTGGCTTAAAATAATTAGTGGTTGATCTACCTTGTTCAGTAGATGTTTGTTCTTGAGCAAGAAGGTGCATGCACAGAGAAACCAGCAGTCTCCAAGTAGGCCTTGTTTTGCATGAGCCTGGCTGATGTTGTCAGGGAAAAGAGCTGGAGACTGGCAGATCTCCTGGAGGCGTGAAAGAGACATGAAGGAGAATTTGAGACACATTGACTCGTAGCAGCTTGAAATAGCAGTGACATTTAGTTTTCAATTTGGGAGGTGTGGGGGTGAAAAAAAGAAATGTATATTGTCATTTAATAAACACACATCCTTTTTTAAATACTGAATAATCACTTTGAACTTGTAGTTTCATAATCAAATCAATCTCTTGATAAAGGAAATTCCTCTTTGCCTGATAAACAGACAGCTGATGTGTGCGAGCTGATTGCAAGCCAAAAAAAAAAAATCACATGATCTCACCACCGGCATCTAAAAAATGACCCATGACAAAAAAAAAAGGTGCACGGAAATCACAACGGTACTTCCCCATTTCCAACTGGCACTGGATCTCACCTGTGGGCGTCGCCAGGTGATGCCTCCCTGCAGCCTGGCGATGGGCGAGGAGCCATCAGAGAACACGGACGCCTCCTCACTGGGGAAGTCCGGGTCCTCAAACAGAGCCTCCTCGCCTCCACACTCTGCCCGGCCCTCCTCTTTCATGGCAGCCTGGATCGTACCCGCCGGCTCAGTGAGCGACTCTCAGCCAGCTGTGATCATTCTCACTGCCTTCAGGGACATTTCACCATTATATCACACCTAAGAAAACAAACAAATGGTGACAGTCATGAGATTTATGGCTTTGTGCAAAGGTCAGAGGCACCAACAGAAAGCTGCAACTTGCTGCAGATGCATGCAGAAACATGGACGTTTAAGCCTACTTTTCTTTGACAATGCATTGTTTTTTTCTCTCTTCATTCTTTTGGGAATATTTGTGGATGCTGCTTACAACAGAATCAAGCCAAAATAGGTTAAATGAAGCAATAATCCATAAACATTAATATAACCTTATGTTACGATGGATTGCAGATATGCAAGTTAAAGTGACCTGAAGGGGAAAACAAGTACAAATTCATATTCTAAGCTTTGACACAGCCTAAATAACAGGTTTAATGAGGAGAAGTTGTTTGAATATGTCTACATATTACATATTATTAGTGTCTTTGTAATAAACCCAGCAGGTACTCATGTGTGTCTCTTCTACGTGTCTGTACCTTACCTCTCTCCTCTCTTGTGCATCTCTCCACCTCGCAGCTCTCACTCCTCATAGTACCACAGCGGCTAACAGTTAGCTTCAGCTAGCTTGTAGCTAATGCACAGAGGCCTCAGCTCATCTTGACTTCACAACCAGAGTCTCATTTCAGGTTTTTTTTTTATCCTAAAGCATAAGAGGCTTCGTTATGAGCGACAGTTATGCACAAACCACATTTATCATCCTGCCTGTGGTGAGGACGGAGACCCTCTTCCGGTTGGACATCCAGCAGCTCATTCATAAAGTGAATCCTTCCTGATGATGTCAGCACTGCCGCCACCTACTGTCGGCACCGGGAACTGCAGCCTGTGCGCTCACTGGACCTGCACTGGCTGCTTGTTCAGAATATGATTTATATACAGTCTATGTCTGACCCTCTGTTTGGATCCAATCAGCTCCTCTAGTCAAAGTCAAAGTAATCATACACTGTAAAAGTATTGTGTAATGTATTGTAAGTATTGTAATGGAAACTCTGACGACTGCATGTATAGAATCACAAAGAACTGTGTAAACCTGTATTGCTCAATCTCTATCCTCTTTGTTCAAACAAGCCTCAGTAAATGCGTTTGCACAAGATGTCCTGGTCTCCTTAAATTGTTACTGATCATCAAAGTGTTTCTCAGTTAATTTGTTTTTTAAAATATTGGTATGTACAATGCCTCAAATGGGTGTACCAAAGTAAAATGTACACTATTTCCCTCTTAAATGTGTTATGGTATAAGTATAAAGAGGCAGGCGAATAGATTATTACAATTAGATTATTACACATGTAGCTGCCTTCCTGAGGATCAGGATGTGTAAAAGAGGTGCTGATTGAAGTTTATGATCATTCTGGAGAATTATGTTAGAATAAACATCATTGTCAATGTGAATCCAGTGCGACAATGAATTATAGTTTAGCATTCAACCAGCGGTGCAGAGTCATGTATATTTTCATAGAATAATAGAATAAACAAAAATAGTGAATGATGATTGTGAGAAAGAGAACTGAAGTTAAGATATGAATACCGTGTATATACTTTAGACCTGATATATGTACAGTATAGACAACAGTATGAATACAAATACACTATAACTAATACACAGACATGCATGCACACAAACCACGAAGCTCAGCGTAGTTTGTTTTGCTCTTTGTTCAGTGTTTACAATATTTTGACCCACTTTCTTTCTCATCTTTCTTTACATCTTTCACTTTCCTCATCTTCTCCCCTTCCTTATATCTTTCCTTCATCCTTGGCATATCCATTTGCTTCATTCCTTCTATTATTTCCTCTTCTCTTTCCTCCATCTCCTTTTAATTTCCCTCTACAGATTGTGAATCAAGAACACAGCGCCACACAATGAGCACTTTCACTATTCGATCCTTGAGTACACTCTGCTGCTGATGTCTCTTGGTAGGGTTGTGGTGAAAATCTCATGTAATCATCAAAAAAATACATCACTTGAATTTATTTAGAAAAATATTCAATTTATTGTCAAATCAGAAATTCACAGAACCCATTTTAAGAAATACAAAAATATGAGATGTCTTTACTTTGATATAATATATTAAATTTATCTTTTGTGTCTTTGTCTTCTTGAAGTTGTTTTCCTCGGGTCATCTCCAGGACTCAACATGCCGCTCAAGGTTTTCTATTCAGAAAGAGAAAATGGAAAATTGATTCACATCAGACTGTTGCATCTTGACTCGGTACTGATGCCTGTTGTGTGTTTTGACACAGAGGTTGGTTGAACAGAGAGATGAGCTTACTTTGGTACAGACTCCATGGCGTGTTTCACCCACGGCCTGTCCGGATCGGCACAGATGATTTTGTTTTTCTTTGTCTTGAACCTGTATTAAGACAAGGGAAGAAGTTTAGACTTCACTTATATTTTTTGCATGTATTTGTGGGTTTTTTTCAGATGAACGGATTATATTTTCTTACATCACTGCGTTGATGTTGCAGTCTTCTCTGATGTCCTGGATTCGGTAGGCTTTCAGCGCTTTCACAGGAACTGGATCCTGTTGGTACTGTGTGCAGCAAAACCTCATGGGACCTTTAAAGAAGAGGCATTTACAAACGTGTCAGAAAAAAAACGAGGCCAAGTGACATCTTTTGAGAGGCCACATCATATGAAAACAGTACAGAGTCACATGAGTGAGATGAATAATCATGAACAGTCAAACTCATACTTACTGCTTTCACCCAGAGCCGCCAGCAGCAGCAGCATGATGGAGACACACAGAGTCAGCTTTGCCATCCTGAAACAGCTTCTCTGCAGCAGCGAATCAGTCTTCTTGTCTGGATCCTCAAACTGGATGGACTGGTAGAGTTTAGCGCTAGAAGTTTAAATACCATCAAAAAGGGAATGTCCAACCGCAAAACAGGGAACCTTTACGGAAAGACCATGGCTGTTTTTAGGTTACGCGTGAAGTTAGTGTACTTTTACCCACAATAGTGGCATAAAATAAAACCCCCTCGGTCGTCTGTGGACACGCCCTGGTACGATATTACGCTGACAAAGAATGCTGCATGTACTACTTGTTCATTCACTGGCAATAAACATAATTAGTACCTTTCAAAAGCTATTAGTAATAGTACTAGTAATTAATTCAACTTAATTAGCAGTGGAGGAATGAAAATAAATTACTTAAGTACTTAGTTGCACAAGAAAGATATTTGTTGTAATTGGTTACTTCCAGTTTTATAATACTTTATACTTCTAATAAACAAGAGTTCATTCAGAGATATGGTTTATTGTCATAATTTTTTTTTACTGTACTACATTTATTTGTACTACATTTATTTATTTGTATTAATTTATAAAACAGGACATATTTTAATTAATTAAAGTCTCACTTGTATATAAAGTGGTTCAGATATACTGTAAAATAATGTAACACTGATGACTGAATGCACTGAATATATCTTACAGGACTATTAATGAGGCAGCCATCATAACAACTGTTGTCGTGATCTATATTTTAAGAGACGTGAGAGCAAGAATTATACACTGTGCAATAAGACAGCAACCCCAAACCAAACCTGACAACAAACATCCTGCTGACCTTGTTGCTGCACAATGAAGCAATGCAGAAGAGACATTTAGTCTCTAATGATGATTGAAATCTATATTCACTGTATTTATTATCCTCACATTCTTCATACTGATTTTATCATTTGTTAGTTGGCACATCTGGCTAACATCACACATTGCTATTGCTTGTATCATCTCGCACACACTGGACAGATGTGATGCAGATGTAGCCATCAAGTAACAGTCAAAAGCAAGTCAGAGTCTATTCAAGCATGTTTTACTCCAAACATAATAAGAAATAAATAAATAGATTTAAAAAAACAGTTGATTATTTTTATTTTAAAATACAAATTATTTGTTAAGTATAAGGTACAGTCTATGGGAATGTCCTTGTTTCAGTGATTCTTGTACCACCTTTTGTCACACAAAACATCTTGACCTATCACAGCATGAAAAGAACAAATAATAAAATCAATGGTGGCTGAACACCATTTAGCTGTTTCAGTTTCTGGTGTTATTAATGCCGGCTCACTGTCATGACTGAATAAAACAGACCCACCATTCATGTTATTTGTAACACTTCAGCAACTCTGACCAAGTCCAGATGTTCGTTGTCTCTCTTCTAGTGAAGGTTCACCATCAAATATTTATAGTGAGCAAAGAAGTCCTTAATGAACTGCCAGGACTTGCCATGAAATTCAAATAAACCGATCAAAGAGTTCTGAATATTCCACGCGACACATTTGTGCATTTCTGCCCACTTACTTTTACTGTGGTTGGGCTGTGGTTGTGAAAAAGGACCCACTGATCTACTTGTACACAACTTAACCTTCTGCCCAAACCCCCTAAACCTTCTTACTGTGAGTCACTAAACTTTGTTCTTACAGAAAATGCGGTTTCCTTAAATATCCCTTTGATTAAAGGACAGGGTCACATTTTCTAAGTGTGTCTTAAGGTAGTACTCCCACGCCCATACACACTCTGAAAGATATATTTTTTTTCTTTTAAGAAGACAACCACTTTGACTAACTCTTGGAGCCTCATGTTCACTTCGGCTGAACGTGACCCCATGGCCTCATTTAAGTCGGGGCCACTTCACATCTAATATGAACCGGACAGACGACTACAGGGGTCAGCAATCCTTTTTTGTGAGTATCATTTCAAAATTTGTCTCACTGTTGAGGCACTACAGAGACTATCACCAAGAGTCAACTGAGCTGAGATACAGACATGTAGGCTGAACTTTACACGAGTGGCGCCTCACAGGAATTCCGTGCTGTGCGCTTCACACAAAGGGCGGTTTTGGTGGAAAGTTCATTATGCACAATTAACCAGACATTAACCGTATCTTGACCTATTTCAGTGCTAACCATGTACTTTTTTCCCCTCTGATGCATGGTTCTTGTATTCTTGAGTTCCTCTGACCTAGAAAAAAGACCTCTGTACAACCTCAAGGCAACCTACTTGCTGCAGCCCACACCAAGTCAGCAAAATGAGGTCTTCAGCGAAACTTCATCTCCTCACCTTCACTGAATTGCCACCTCGATTTTAGTAGTTAGTAGTGTAGTAGTAAGTAGTAATAGTCTGTTTTGATTAGATACGCTCTGCCGTTAAAAGTATTATGTGCAGAATGAGATTCACTGAGGAGCCACACCTTATCAACTTTCCATATTGCACCGGCTCCACAGGACTCTTTGTTGTATCAAGGTGTGGTGATATGAAGATGTGTGATTCAACACCCGTAGTTTTTGTCACTAAACCGACATATAATTAGATGCCCAACTGTATTTCACGTCTCCTGTTTTCAAGTCTGATCGAAGTGCCAGACGATACTGTGAACTCCCCGAAATGATCTGTGTTTGATTCTATTTTTTCTGTTCATATCCATTATGTTGTGCTGAGTGTGAGTTGTGAGCTGTTGTGTGAGTCCACTTATTTGTATTCATGTTTAGAGTAAATAAGGAAAAACACTGAATGATCATGCTGGTTGTTTACATTTCTTCTTCTGCAACTTGATCTTGACACGCATCTTTACGTAGTTGGAGTTTTTCAAGCTGATATGATCTGTGGAATAATAAACACACAAATAATCAGCACTTAATGTCATTCACAGGTGAGTACAACAATACAGCTACTGTCTGATAAACACCCCCCCTTCTGCCCCCCCGTATCTTCCCCTTTTTTTTTTTCTAATTGAGGAAAGTGAGTGGGGATTTTTTGTGATGGCGCAACACTGTAGATCTCTCCTCTGTGAACGGAAGTTTCCTGTATGCAGCATTTATAAAGGCTGTAGTGACAGACAGCTTGGCAACACAACATCTCTGACTCCACCTGAGGACAGGCGAGACAGACGAGACGACAGCTCAGCTCCGAGTCACTGCTGCCTTCACAGAGGAAGACATGGTGTCAGTCAAAGCTACAGCCATGCTGATCATGCTCCTCACCTTTTGTGTGCTGGCAACAGACACATCTGCAGGTATGTCCGGAGAATTGATATATACTTTTAGAAATAATTTTTATTGGTTTTTTTTGGTACTTCCACACATACCAAGCTGTAAAAAATAGTTTATTTTCTTTTCTGGTATCTAATAAGAGCCTTCCAGAGCTGGTTTTTTTATACTTCCACACATACCGAGCAGTAAAAAATAGTTGTTCTATTTATTTTCTTTTCTGGTATCTAATAAGAGCCTTCTTTTCTCTTGTTTCACAGCATATTATGGGTGTTGTCGCAGTTATATGAAAAAGAAATTGCCATTTTCAGCAATAAAGGGGTACTCAGTCCAGACTGTCACGGAGGTGTGTCACATCCCTGCCATCATGTGAGTATCAAGCAAGTGACATTTATCCTCTTTATCTTAATTTTTTTTCAAAATCAAGCTCGAGATATAACATTAGTGTTTATCATATGTGTATAAATGTTTTGTTTCTTTCCCTTGAACCTCTAGTTTCCACACCAAGAAAGGTCAGGCGTGCACCAATCCTGCCTTGAACTGGGTGATGGAGTACGTTAACCTGCTGCGGTAAGACCTTTAGCTACTGAAATTTAAAATCAATAATATTAACAAGTAGAGTAACTCTGCAGGCTGTACTTTCACAAGAGTATCACTGAAAGTATAACTTCAATTTTCATCATTGCAGGAATAAAGCACAAAGGGTTCACTTGAAGACCTCAAAAGACCAGAAATAGAGTTATTCTGCCAGTCAGTGGAGACCCAGCTGCAGCAGACTGATCTCAGCTTTCCCTTTTTTTATTAAAAAAAAAAACAAAAAACATGAGCTCCAGCTTGAAGTTGGTTTAAAAAGACTATTAATAGTAACAAAAATGTGCAGGTCACCTCATTTTTGAGAGCATTGTATAATACTATTTTTATATTTTTGTTTATATCATAAAATGTTTTTGTATTTGTACATGTTGTAATATAAAAAAATAAAGCTTTAATAGAAAAATAATCATTTGTGTAGTTTTTTGGTTTTGTGGCCTCACAGGGAGTTACATTATGAATATGAGCTGATGACGAAAACACATCTCTCTATCTTTGAGACTGAACTGAACACATGGACACGTTCCTGACAGCATGCCAACTTAATCTCAACTTCCTTGTTTACCTTCTCACACTGAAGAATTCCAGCTCTGGAAGTTTTGTGCCACCTGATCAAAAGTCAATAAAGAGTTACACACAGAGTGATGAAAGTCCAGTGACATCAGCAGGAGGAAGTCACGGCTGAGCTGTTTATGTGAGGTCGCAGCAGAACAGGTAATTCCAACAGCAGCTGACATCAGCTGTAACCAGGTGTAGTGTTTTGTTGAATTTAGTCATGGT
>JBAJHX010000062.1:13407813-13440842 GCA_037176925.1 Amniataba percoides
CACACACACACATACACACACACACACACACACACACACACACACACACACACACACACACACACACACACTCACACACACACTTGCACCTCACCCCACAATGAGGCCTAAAATGAAAAATGGGCGGAGGGTCGAGGGAGAGGAGAAAAAGGGGGCTTTGCCATGGCAACCCCTGTGTCAGCCAGCCATTTCTTCTTAATCCCCCCCAGTTCAATGTCGCGCCCTCTGAGGGCCCCCCCTCTCTACAGCTGAATATTTCTTTTGTGTTGAGAGACTCTGTATATGTGTGTGTGTGTGAGGGAGGGAGGGATCATGGAATGGGGGAGGGATTGGGGTTAGAAGGGGGGAGATCATAGCTAACCCAGCTTAAATGGGGGGCCAAGCTCCAGGCCACAGAGTCTCAACATTACACTGGGGGTACAAACCAGAGATCAAATCTCACACACACACACACACACGCATACATATACACGTTTAAACACTATATTGATGGAGGGAGATAATCTTTTAAAATAGCAGATAATTACATCATATGGCAAACAGCCGGGCCTTTCCTCCCCTCGCATATCAGCAACACACCCTGCACTTTTTTTTTCCTGCTATGAAACTCTCGTGGTCTCTGGTTCTTGCCTGAGCAGGCCGCTTCACATTACTGACAAAAGCGGTTTTGGAGGAGTGGGTGGAGAGAGGCGTCAGCTGCTAGACAAAATTAAAAGGCCTCTATTTGTTCCTGACAATAAACGTCCCCGTCTTTGGAGCTCCTCCACAGCTGCAGCCAGATAGGCTTTCATTTCTAACTGCGGACTAATAGAGAGCAATGTCTCCCTCCTCTACTGTAAGCCGATTTAGTGCGCAGGATAAAATTCGGGAGGTTTATAGTCATCTCTCTGTGATGCCGCTCCACCAAGAGCGAGGACAAAAGAATGCGACACATGGTGAATATTTGGTAATAGAGAAGCTAAATGTAACGTTTTAATGACAGTGGCCTGCAGTATACCTGATGGAAATGGTCTTCAAGGACTCAATGCGTCAGTGTTAGGAGACACCTACAGACAGAAAACAAAAGGGGACATAAAACAAAAAACAGTTAGAGACAAATAAAATGTACTAGGGATCGATTTTTCTATTGCACACAACAGGAAAAAAGCACCACCTTTTCTGGGAATCTATTATGTAAACTTGTAATTAATCAGATTTTTTGCTTGAAGGTTTCCTAATCAACGGACGATTAATGTCCAGTGCATCCTCCGGAAATCCCAAAATGCGCTTCCCCCGGGGCTGAGCGATGGGGGCGGGCAGAGGAAGTGCCAGTGGTGTGTCTCTGGGGTGGTCTGATGTGGCCGTGGGCGAGGCTTTAATGTAGCTGCATGTCCACTCCAGTGTATACTGTACATTCACTCGTAATGACAAACAGACCCGCAGTCTGCCTGTAGCGGCCTCACACGCCACACATGCATATGCTCCACTTTAATGGCAGCCTTCAGACTTTATTTGAAGTGTGCTGTGGTGGGGAAAAAAAAAAAACACTGAACCCAGATTTTTCATAAAGGGAAGAAAAACACGACTTTCAGGACCCAGAGTGCCCTCGGCCTAATATTTGACCCTTGGGGGTTGATTACATAAAGTGGCTATTTAAATGAAAATATAGGTAATTACAGTTTGGCTGCTTTGTGGTGGTTCCTTTTGTAGCATGTTTGGACCTGCGCTTGCCAAACATCTGCCTGGGATATTATATGTGACATAAGCTGCAGACATAACTTTATTAAAATGTCTTTGTTTTCACTTTTTTTTTTGCATTTTCTCCTGTGTGGCAGAGCTTCCTCATTTCTCTTAAAATGGCACAACAATGAAAGAAAATAACATAATTTTCTTTTTCATAATGCCCCATTTTGTTACATTTAAACTATTGATACCTGAGGCAGAACTCGCTGAGCAAACATGATAAAACAGTGAAAGCACTACGTGCCAATCAAGTCTGTTAGAGAGCAAAGGGCACGTTGTAACACAAGGTGCAGAGTCTGTTCAACAAGTGCGAAGACATAAACCAAAAACAAAGGGACAGAGTTAGTGCCTCGGGACTGATTGGCAGGGTGGGGTTGTTGGGTGACCCCTGACCTTCTTAACCCCAAGGAATGTTGTCGTGCTGGTGCGTGTATTGTTCCAGCCTCCCTGAGGAGTCCCGGCCGAGCATCAGATGAATGTGAACGCTGAATGTTCCTGGGGGCTTCTCCCCCCCAACCCCCCAAAAAATCCGCCTCTTTCTTCCCCTAATCGTTTTTTTTTTCTCCCTGCTCTTCATCCTCAGACCTCAATAAACAAAAGGTATCAACAGGTCTGAGAGTGGGCTGTTGTTGTTGGCCTGAAGTGCATGTGCAGGCAGAAAGGCCACTAATGCGGGTGCCAGGCTGACTCCCCTCGCTGACCTAAATGACCAACAAAGATGCAGTAAAAGGCGCCTAAGAAAACCACAGTGCAGACAAACCTTTTTTAGCCCATCACTCATCAAATAAACCACTGTTTTTATTGGTCCACCATCCAGATCTAAGAGATCTGAGTATCTTCAGGCAGTCTGAGAGTCTGGCTCTGGAGGAAGTCACCAGCAGTAGAAGGAGACTGACAGATGAGAGGGCCAGACAGACAATTACTGGCCAGGTATGTCCTTTATACCCACCTAGGGCTGGTCAGAGGAAATGGAGGAATTTATGATGTCATAAAAAAGTGCCAGAAGAGAAGTGCCTGAGAACAGGTTGTCTCTGGAGCTGGAGCCATAAAAGACTCCTGCGGCTTCCGCTCCCTCCCCCTGACTACCACCCGAGATGATAACACTAGACTGAGCGCCAGCGGCTTAAGAGCAGACAGATACACAAGTGTACGAGTTTAATTCAACTCATCTCTAAGGAGGGAAAACTTCGGCAAAATATTGTTAATGACATCCACAGAAATGTGTGACTGACTAAGAAGCATGTGACTGAGGACGGAAAGTAGCAAAATACTTAACCGCTGTAGAAGAACAGATATTAGGTACGTACTATCCCTTTAATTAAAGAAATTCAGCTTGTGGTACTTTTCTACATGCATTAAACATAATAACTAAAATGAGTCAAATATAGTATTTAACATACTTACAAGCATCAAAATGTTGAAAGGTCATATACTGCTCTTTTTAATTTGTATTTGTATGTATGTGTAAGTTTTTTTTTAACTTGTAGCATTGTAAAAGTAAAGGATTTGAATTAGGTTATATTCAATAATAACCCAAAATGTCATGTATGAAAAAGAAAAAGAAAAAAAACACACCCTTGGCCCATGAATCTGGACTGCCCCAGAATCATTTACATTATTAAAAGCTTTCTTTTATGCTACTCTCCCCCTCCATCTCAAACCCTCTCTTTACAGTTTAAACCACAACAAAAACAAACCTTAATGCAGGAAACATCTTTAACAAGGGAAGCACCATCTGTCGGCTCAAACTAAGCAGGTGTAAGGGAGAGAAAGCCTAAAACCGTTCTATGTAGACATAAAGGAAACCCATTCCTCTCTGCGTGCACACACAAACTCACATCTATACATACACACCCACACACACACACACAGCACAGCTCCTCCAACTACAAAAAGATAGAGACACTCTCTCACAGTCTCAGTGCTTGTTAAAAAAAGGAAGAGAGAAGGTGGTTATTTGCTCTACAACCTAACTAAGGAGGTTTCCCATTGTAAAAAGGAGTGGCTGCACAGCCCCGTTTCCTTTCATCCCTCTCCTTGAGGCACGCTGCCTTTGTCTCACGGAGGACTGAACAGCCAGCCTCCCGGCTACGCTACACTGGTCAAATACCTGGGAACTACCACCGGCCTGGTGGGAAAAACCACAAGAGGAGGAGGAGGAAGAGAGACAGAAAGAAAGAGGGGGGGAGGAAGAGGGTGGGAAAGGTGTGAGTGTTAATCTGAGGTACGAGAGAAACTGACCAACTGAGAAAAAAAAAGCCCTGTTAAATAAAACCTGTTATTAAAACTCAAAAGGAAGGAGGAGGAAGTTGTACAAAGCTGCAGAGAACTATGAACACCTGGTACCAAACTACGATGTTGGACTCGTTGACACCGAAGAAAAAAAAGACGTTATATATGATTTTACAAACTTATATCACGACCACCTGTTTTTAGTTTTCTCTCAGTTTTCAGTCAGTGCTCCTCTTTCTTCCTTTAAGGTAGCAGCCATATGTATGTGTGCAATTAAGAACTCTGAGGTTAAGGAAGGCAGGGTTAATGTTTTTTCTTCTTTTTTTTTTTTCCTCCCTCTAATTCTGCACTTTCATGCCAGCTCAGCAGAATGAAGGAAGTTTCTGTATATGAGGTACTATATAGGGGTGAAGTGAGTTTAAATCCTCCCCAAACCCGACCGCAGCCGCCTGAATGTAAAGCTTTACGTTCCAGTCCGCGCGGCCTCCCTCGGCAACCAGACCTCACTGTCACGCCCCATAAAGCAGAGCTCAAGCAGCGGGCTTGTGTTTAAAGCCAGGGGGAAAGATAAGGCAAAATAAGGACAAATAAGAAGGAAAATAAGAATGCACCCATTCAAGGAACGGTAGAGAAAAGACTGAAAAGCCCCTGACAAAAGCTCTTTAGCTGAAATTCTGATGGCGCGTCTCCAGCACGCTGAATAAGAAAATATACTTTTGGGACAAATTGCAGCAGGAAACGTAAGAAAGTGAAAATGCCATTGAGGGATTGTTAAGACCGTAATCCTCTCTTCTTATTTCTAGTTTTTGCTTAGCTGTCGAGAGGGAAGCGAGAACCCACAAGTTTATTTTCAAATAGTCCACAAAGAATGCCTGTCATTTCCTGGCGTTCCCCACTTCCATATGAAAGCCCCCTTTCCTTTAGGAACAATGGGAAAGATTCCAAAATTTCCATGGGGAGTTTCTTGCATGGCGATACAATAGAGAGCATGTTGTGACAGAGTTGAGACGGTCTGTTTCTCTCAGCTGTGACAAGATGGGGACTAATGCAGTGTTGTTTTTGTTTTTTTTTTTGTCTCACAACCACCACAGTTCGTGATTAAAGCAGCCACACACCAGCTGTAGCGTCTTATAAATGAGCTGAGAGTGAAGTCTAACGGCAAACCTGAACCTGTTTTTGACAACTCACCGGAGTATCTGTTATTTCTCATATCGGGGATGTTGCGAGATCTCAGTGCCAACTTCTTGATAAAAAATAAAACTATTAAGCACCGAGGGTGAGGATTTCTGAGAAGGTTCCCATACCTCTTAATTTGTGCTTTCTAATCTTTTACTTTACTTGTAACAGATAACACACACACACATCTACTCACACACAAGCTGTAAGAGTTTTTTAATTAACCAAAAGAACTCATTTTGGTCCTGAAGTGGAAAGAGTTCAAGTGTCATGTGCTCCCGAGCGGGGCCAACAGGCTCTTGAAAGCAACGTGGCTTGACCCGGCCAGACCCGAGCCTTCGGCTAGACCAGAGGTCAGAGGTCATCCACTCATCTAGATGGGCAGTATGTCGTGACGCCTGAGGCAGGGTGCATTACCTAACCTTTCCATTTACCCAACAACGCAACACACAGAGAAGCACAAACACACACATATGGATGTGGGTTCCTGCTGCTATGAACTCATTCAACCCTTCAGCCTCTTTTACCTGTAATGCCTGAATGCAGTGTGAGTGTGCGGGGCAAACAGCTGCCATAGGGTTAGCTGCTTAGATGTGCAATGAAGTCTGAGAAAAAAAAAGAAAAAAGAAAAAAAAAAGACGTGCATTAGGTCGGACTCTTCCGCTGGACATGAAGCTCATTATCCACCCGGCATCTGTGCTTTTTATGTCTTCCAGATGACTCAGAAATATGAAAAAGTTTGCATATTGAATTTTAATGATTGAAAAAGAATTAGGTGGAAGCACGTGTGGAAGCATTTTTCTTTCCCCCTCATTTTGTGTGCTCAGCAGTTGATGGCAGCGGGGAGAGGACTGGGTGTCTGCTGAGAGTCATGCAATGGTGGAAGGACTCCCTGATGCTAGCAACATTACCCCCTCACCGACTCAACAAACACTAGGGATCATTATCTTTTAATTCGAATGGTTCTGTGAATTCTGTCAAGAACGAATGACTGATGTGTAACCACGGAGGAACAACAGATCGGTGGCTGAGAGCCTCTCCGCCGCGATGGCAGGTTTTGCTCCTCGACATAATTGCAGGGTGCAGCTGATGAAACTCCTCGCATGTGATAATGAGCTATATAGCAGGAATGATGATGGTGGTCTCTAGCAGGAGATGAAGATGAGACTGCGTCCAACCGCCCCTGCTGTGCACCACAGTAACAGTGGCAGGAAGGCAGTGGCCTCGCTCCATTCGCTCAGCCCGCCCTGATAACTCTCTGGCAGCAAAATGAATTAAAGCCCCACAAGAGACACGCACTCGGACGTTCGCTGATCTCCACCGCGAGGGAGCAGGAGGTTGCTGCTTTTCCTCCTCACCACTGTTAAAGTGAATTACATGTAACTCGGCCCTGAGAGGGAGGGAAGTGAGGCAGCACATCCCATCAGCACCCATCCACCATCCATCTCGCCATTATCATAACTCCTGGCACAGATTTTTTTTCTCCCCCTGCTGGATTGTGTGCAATAAAATGCAAGTACAAGCAGTCAAATGTATATCAGTCTGAGCTAAATGTTTGTTTTTTCAATAAAAAGCCATGCATGTTGGGTTTTTTTTTTCATCAAAGCTGCCTGCAATCCATAGCCAGTAAAAGGTAGTGCTGCACTAAGCGTCTAGACCTGCTATATCCAAATGGCAGGAGAATTTATGGAGACTGCCTCATTAACCTTAAGGCATATTAGTGCTTGGCACTGCACGCTGAGACTGAGCACGGCAGCTTCCCTTAAAGGAAGCCTGTCTCAGCAGCACTAAACCAAAAAGACCTTTGTGACGCGCGTGACGGGCTGTTTGTCATTTGGTCAGCGTGCATCCTCTCACAGTGCCCACCCTGAAAATGGCAGTCTGGCTGCTTTTGCCATGTGCCGGAGGCCCAAATTCCGGGAGGAAGTCAGATGCGCAAAGACCGTTTCCGAGAATTCAGGATGCGCAAAAACCCGCTCGCGCCATCCTGAAATCCGGCCCGCGATGGTCAAACAGCAATAACAAGAACACATGAAAATAAAAATAAAAAAAATCGCGCTACTTCACATTTCAGTGTTTGAATCGCAGCAGTTCGCTCCAATCTTTTTTTTTTCTTTCTCTGGCATGCGTTACGCACGCATCTAACCCAGGCGGATCACACACACACACACACACACCATGAGTCACGGCTCGGAGAGAGACGGGTGGCGGCTCTGACTGATCGCTGTCTGTTTTCTGCTCTTCAGGTGTCTGAGTCGGATTGTTGGATGGGGGGGGGTGGGTGGGGTGCGCGGGGTGAGCGCAGCGGGGTGGGGTAACGTCGATACGATGACAGATGGTCCGCACAAAAGCCGGTGCGCATTGTTCCGCTGGAAAAATAATAGCCACCATTTATCAGACAGCAGACGGGAGACTGTCCGCGGAGTGACATGAATCAAAGTTGGGTTTCTGAACGCGCCGTTCAAACTTTCCGGAGCGACGGAAACAGCGTCTCGTCTGTACACCGTGTTCCGTCTGCGCGCCTCGGAGAGCTGCAAAAGTTGAAGCGTGCGTAAAACCTTGGAGAGAGAAAAAAAAAGAGGTTGCACGGGGGGCGATCGGGAGCACGCGTGCCCCTTATGAAATGACCGGTGAACGTTTTTTCCTTCTTCTCCTTCTTCTTCTTCTTCTTCTTCTTCTTCTTCTTCTCCCCCCACCCTACCACACCATCACCCCCCACCTTCATCCGCTGGCATGTTTCACACGCGCAGTTTTTTTTTCCTTTTTTTTTGGAGACGTGAAGCCGCCTTACATTAACAGCGAGCGCCAACCCAGACCTCCATCACCATCATCATCATCATCATCATCATCACACACACACACGCACTGCGCGTCACAGAGTTTCACATTCAGCCCAACATCCACACTTTCTCCACAAATTTCGTTCAATCGCAGACTCTTTTTTTTTATCTTTCAAAATAAAAGCGCCGCTCTGCACAGATTTCTCTCCGCACTGCCTCCCTAATTTTCGGAGGATACACTTTATGCAATTTTTTTTACGTGATGGCATACTTACAAGATTTTCCCCTTCAGCTCCTGTTTGTAAGGAAGAAAGGGGAGAGAGAGAGAGAGGAGAAAAACACAGCAGGGCTCGGTTCGCAGTCTTGTCGAGGTGGACTGATGCGGTCACTTCAGATCTGCCACACCGGCTATTTTCACTCTCATCACTTCCGTCCGAGTCCAACTCTCCGCCGACTGAGCGCCTGCCTCTCTGATCCACAGATCACGTCTGTTTGAGAGGCAGGAGGGAGGGCATCCGGTTTACAGGGATCACCGGGAGGACCGGGATTGGCTCAGAGGAGATAGCTTGATAAAATGCGCGCCTGCCATTGGCCGGCGGGGCAAACGGGGAGGGAGGTGGAGGAAGAGGAGGAGGAGGTGGTGGGGGGAGGTGTCGTGTATTATTCAGGAGAAACCGGGTGGGGAGTGGAGGAGGAGGAGGAGGATACTCGGGGCAAAGCGGCATATGCAGACAATGCCCTGTCTCTCACAAATTCACATTTCATTGGTGGACTCATCCGCCACAGTTTATGGCCTCCAATAATCTCTTCATGTGGACTAACAGTCCAATTGGAGCACTTATGTTAACCCAACAGTGTCTGTGGTGGCTATTAGTGTTGATAATGACCTCAGAGTGCTTAATATAGGCTCTGGTATCGCTGTAATAACCCCATAATGGCAGTTTCCTATAGGAAAAAATGATGTGACATAGAGTAAACGCTCATTTTTTCCACCATTGCTGCAGTATATTTCTCTTTTAAGGCTTCCTCTCTATGGCCGTCCTATTTTAAGATTCACATTTGACAAAAATAAAATATGCCGGACAAACCAGAAGGAAGGGAGCGGCTATAAATAAATCAAACAGGCATTATTTTGCAACATCAAACCTCAAGGAAGTCTGTGTGCACGCATGTGACTTTCTATTCGTGTGTATCCGTCCATGCATATGTGTGTGTGTGTGTAACAGTGTGTATGGCGTCCTTGCCCTGTGTGTGTGTGTGTGTGTGCGTCTTTCTGCTGTATGTAGGCTACGTGAAAGCTGGAACTGCAGAATTTTCCACAGAGGAGTAGGGGAGGAAATGGTGCATGGATAATTCTCTCCTCAGATCCTCTGGTACTCGCTCCGAGAGTACTCGGCTGAATCAATACTGCTCAAAGCTTTCTCATGTTCCCCTTCGCACATCAGTGCTACTGTTGGGAGGCCGCAGAGAGTCTGGGGGCAGTTCATTTTAGCAGTTTTCTAAGGATGATGCTTTGAATTAAAAAAAAAAAGCTCCTCCACTCCTTCTACGGAGGGGTAATTACAACACTAAATCACCCTTGACCTATACAGGCCTCCTGAAAACACAGATTCACATCCATAATACAGATTGTGAGTTGTTAACCTGCATACTGAGCCGGTGTGTGAGCAGACAGGCAAATCCTAATAACCACAGCGGGGGCTCTTCTCTGACCGGTAGCCATGGTGATTGAACACATTTCTCCACACAGCAGAAAGGCGGTCTGTCTGCGCTGCACCATACAGGCCTTTATTAGGCCCAGACCCTCGGACTGGAAGGAAGGAAGCACCAAGTGGAGGATCACGCCCATTTCATTGTGACTCTACAATTTTACGACAGTCAAGAGGCCGTCGACCACAAATTAGCTCCTTTCTGCAAGCCGCTCTGCTCTTGTCTCCGTTAAACCGATAAAATAGCACGCTCGGATCTCAACAAAGCGGCACATCATCTGATTATTGTGTGGATTTGAAGGCTCATTTGCATAACTGGTGGGAATGATGCTCTCAGAAGTATAGCACCTAGAGTTATTCAGTATTCAGTCTAATTTCAAACATCCAAATGAGAGCAACAGCCTTGGCTTGATTTCCTTTAAGCTTCTAATCTCTCTTTCCTCTTAATTTAGCTGCAGCTTCAATCACAGCTCTTTCACAAATCTAACCGTGTGGGAGTTTATGTGTGCGACTGCTATCATGTGAAAACCTTATAATTCCATATTCGGCGTTTCAATTTTAATTGAAGGGTCACATGGTTCTTTGGGGCTTTAAAGATTTTGGCACAACTTTAATGATAAGGCAGCCTTTGAACGGATCTATGAGTTGTAACTTTTAATAAATCATTTATTAACACTTTCAGTTATAAGCTATCATTAAGAGCCACATTGGGGTTGCCAGGTTGTGAAAAGGCCCTGTGGCTGGTGTTTATTCCTCAATGGACCACTCAGCCTTTGAAATACTACAGAGGATTAACACTCACAAACATTTATATCTCGAGACCTAAAACTAAAGAAACACCTACAACTATGTGAGTGTTCAAAGAATTTATATTTTTCTCTCAAGGTACAATGAAGATGATTTTCCTCAGAAACAATTTATAGACTCATACAAGAATAATCCCTCTCAATCATCCCTCATGAGTCACTTGAGGTGTAACGGTGTCTGTATCTGCAAATACTCTGCCAGGACTTTTTTTAATGTTGCTTTGTCTGGATGTTCCTGGGCATCAACCTTCAGGCAGCTGCATATACTCGCCATCCAGTAATGGTGTGCAAGGTGTGACAGCGGGACTCTATAAAAATGCAGGGTCTGGTTGCCAGATCGTAAGCATGTGGGCTGTGGAGGAGGAGCCAACTTTGAAGGTTGGGTTTCAAGCAGCAGCTGACAAATCCTACCCATTCTACCTTTAAAAATGAAAAGATGAACTTGTTTAAAATCAAACACACCCGTATTTCCTTCAGTGCCACAGTTTTGCTCCTTCAGCCTCACACGGTCTGGTATGACCATTAGCTTCTGGTGGCTAGTGTTAGCTACCATTAACCACATTTTAATCTTCTTATGCAGCTGATATGAACAAGTCAGTTCAGTTCATAGTTCTTCATAACTCCTCTCTACTGTAAGCATAACATTTCAACAGCAGTTCAAGAGTTTTATTGCAAAGGTCTTACGAGAATTAAATGACATTTTCTTTTCAAGTCTTTTTGCTTTTGTTCCCATTCCTTCACTCTCTATGACACCTTTAAAGCAACTAATTCAGGAGTAGACTGCCATCCTGTGACTATGGCAGAGTGGCCTCGGTTTAGAAAATGTTAAATGCTGTGATCTTACTTTCATTTCATTTTATAAAGGATGTCTTCAGCTAAAAAAAAAAACAATCCAACTGTCCAACAGCAAATTAATGAATCTGATGAACTTAAAAATGTGTTTTTCATCAATCTGAAAACACATCTGCCTGCTAAGTTCGTAAAAAGTTGATTCTTTTTTTGTTTTTAGCCACGCCAGTGTAAGCTAGACTGATGTGCGTATTTACTCTCATGTCCATATGTGTGTGTGATCCAGACACAAGCCGGCCCTGGACTCGACACAAATAGAAAGTGTCCGATGTGCTACTGTTGATTTCCATGACAACGTATTAAGCCGAGGCTTAAACCCATGGCTGTGCCATACTGTGCCTAGTAAGAGTGACATCTCCAACTGCTTCAGTAATGAGCTGTCTAACATGCTGTCATCCTCTACAGATGGAGTACATACAGCGGGCCACTCGACACTTTTGAGAATTATCCAGTCAGAAACATTTAAAGGAATTCTTTGATATGTTTAGAGAAAAATGCTTATTCACTTTCTGTTTTCGAGAGTTAGACAGCCCTTATACCTGTAAGCTACAACTAGCAGGTGATTAGTTTAATTCCACCTACCAGCCCCTCAAAAGGTGGTTAATCTGTATCAAAAGTATTAAAACAACACATGGTTTCGATGGGAAGTTGAAAAAAATCAAACAAAAAAACCCTCTGTTAAATCAAATGTCTCAAAAATGCCCTTTTCTCTCTTTAGTTTATGTTTGCATTTAACAAATAAGATATAAGGGGTTTAGAAGTCTTGGTAGGGATTTTACTGTTTGTAGTAACACACGCACACACACACACATACACACACACACACACACACACACACACGCATACACATCGTTTCCAGCACTAAGCTAAATGGCTGCTTGTTCTAGTTTCACATTCATTTCCATAATATCAAAGGATTTCTTTAATGTCAAACCTTAAATTTGAGATATCTTCATCTGCGTGGTAAAATAATGTGCACATGCCCGACATTCAGGGCTGTTGTGATTTGGGTGATCTGGGAATCTAGATATGAAGCGCCTCCAAAAGGGAACAGGGGATATCAGCAACAGCCATCACCACCAATCGGTTGTTGTTGGGTTTCTTTTTTGTTTTTTGTATTGGTTTTTTTTGCCTCCAAACATAAGTAGCTATAAAACCTGTGTTATCATTAGACACACACAGGTTTTGTTTACTTGATGGGTCAGAGCATCTTCATATAGCCGTTGTCTGGTAACTGCTCTCACACAGCTAATTGCCATCCACAGTGTGAGCGCCTTATCTCACATCGTCGACAGTATGGCACGGCCCCCGACAACTCCGGACCACCTCCACCCGACCACGCGCACATCCCTGCCATCATGGATGCCTCCTGTCGGGTTTCATTCTTGCTCGATGCCAGGAGCAAATTCTCCGTCTCAATTAATCACTGAGTTTCTAATGGAATGCTTCCCTTCAGGATGAGGCCCATCACAGAGGGGGCTGCAGTCAGGGCTGTCGGTGAAGCTGCTCTGATTGCCTGAATACACTCCCAGCTTTGGAGTCACTGCAGATGTCTGCTAATTGTGGTGATTATGGTGAACGGAGGGGGGTAGGAATATGTAATGAATTTCCCATTGCTTTCATGCCTCACATCCTTTGGTTATGTGCATCTGCTGTACAAGCGGAGCATCCGCAGGGTTTGGAGACGGACAAAAGTGACATGGGGGATTGGGCACGGGCTTTTGGATGGGCAGCTATTCTAACACCAAGTGCAGCCAGATTGGGTCCATTTATTCTTTTAATTCTGTTCCTTTTTTTCGATACAATGCTGGTTTTAATTCCTCTCCTCTTCTGCTCTGTGCTCTTGTTCTCTCGCCTCTTTTCTCCACTCCTCTGCAGATTTTCTATATGAATGCATGGACTGTAAAGCCTTTAACAACCTTTCTCAAGGGCCAAAAGGAGATCCAGCTCACACTTATCAAGTTGGTTTGATCTGTATTACCCGAAATTACAAATTAGCTTTAAAGGGCTATATAATTTGGACAACTCTGTTCCCAGATCATTGATTAAAATCCTCACACAATAAGTCTCAGAGAAATCTCAAAATGACTGACCCTCGTCCAGGAGAGATATGCAATTCAGTAGATACCGTATATGTAAAATAGAGAACTGGCAGTGGTAGAATTACAATATGGAAAGACACAATGACAATAACAACAATTCAGCAGTTTGGGAAATATGATCATTCACTTTTTTACCAACCGTCAGAAAACAAGACTGGTACGTCTCACGTGTCTGCACAGTAATGAAGTTACAGCTGAACTAAGCCAAGCTAAGTTTGGAAAAAATTAATTGTAGTTTTATGGGGGTTATTCTATACAAAGTCAGGCTAGCTGCCTTCTTTATGCTAAGCTATGCTAACAAGCCTACCTTAATATTGTATTATTATTTTGCCCTTATATAAAAAGGACAGATATGGGATGGTATTAATCTTCTCATCTAACATGTAACAAGAAAGCAAATAAACATACTTCCCAAAATGTCAAATAATTCCTTAAAAGAAACAAATACACAAGATGAAGTAAACATTAAAAATAATACCCAAAGAGCTTCAGCTGTATCGGTGATAAAGCAATGTAACGTCAGACTCCAAATCCATTTTACAGTCCTCAATTTTACAGTGTAATTTTTACAATTTTACCGGAGAAATAAAACTGGTGGTTGTCCTAATTTAAAAGCCATATGTAAATTGCTTGTGCAGCTTAACAACCTATTAAACTGAGGGGATTATACATGCAACCTGAATTTCTACACATTCTTCTCCTTATGGTTATCATGCCACCCTTGGACATGCTACTCTGGACGTTGAACTGGAACAAATCATATTCATACATTTAGCATATTAATGAAGTTAAATATCAGACACTCTCTCCCCTCTCTGTGGCGAATGCAAACATGCCTGATTTATTGTGGATGTGCTTTTGCAAGGCAAGAGTTAGTTAATTCCTCTGGGGCGAGTGCCCTTCCTGTCACACTGATCAAAGACTTTCTCTTGATATGAGCATAAACTGCTCCATGCCCCATCACCGTCAATGTCTGTGCATGCGTGTGAGTTGGTGTGTGCCTGTGTGTGTGTGTCTATGCGTGTGTGTGTATGTGAGGTGAAGCGGGGGTGTTGTGCGTGTGCATATGCATCCCCCATCACCAGAGGCTGTATTATGCATTGTTGTTGGCATGGCCTACATGCTCACCCAAGCATGGTCCAGTGTGGTACAGTACACACGTCTTCCCATCTACACTGCGCTCCCCTGTCGTGTCCGCAGGCCCGCTTCATTTACCTTTGCTCCTGAATTAATGCTAGTTAACTGTCACATTAACTCAGATCTGTTGGCCCGCTTTGTCAACAACATAATCTAGCCTCAGTATGTGATAGCCAGGGTTATTTTTGCTTTGATACACAGCACACGCACGGACTGAGTTGGACTCGATGTATGTAGGCTACCTAAAGCTGCAACCATCCATACATAACCTCGATCTCATCCGAACAAAAGGCACTGTTGCGTGAGATTTTAAAGCTATACGCCGCTTTGTGTTTTCTCAGCAAAACTGTGGAGAAAATGCCAAACTTCTCCGCTGACTGTGGCAGTGGCTGCAGTGCAGGTGTTTCATTCAGCGTTTCAATAGAGGCCAAACCGTGGACGCCCAATTGAATGAGTGCACGGCCTTGTATCCGTGTATGTCCTACATGTACATGTGTGTGGAGCATATATTTGCCTGCCAGAAGCGAGTGTGTTAAATTCTCTTAGCATGTGTGACGAATCAAGTGGCTGGGAAAAGAGCAGCGCGTTGCATGGCCTCTCTCGGCCTCTCTCAAACTGAATTCTAATGAGGCTATCGATCTGTCAAGGTCTCAATTCGTATTTTACTCTGCCCCTATCTCGTTATCTTATCTATCTGTCTTTGTATCTCCCTTCCCCTGTCCACTGCATCTGTCTTTGTATCTTCTTCTTTATTTCTCGCTCGTTGTGAATGGACATGATGCAGAATGTGGGAGAGAGATGGAGCAACCGTGTGAGACAGATAAAAAGGAGAGAGCATCCCCCACTCATACGTCTTTCATCCTAATCCGTAGTCTCTGTCCAAGAAAGGGCCTCCTTTTCACTTGTCTGCCCTAAAGCCTCTTATATGTGACCCCTCTGTGTCTCCCCCAGGGCTCTCTCCCACGACCAGAAAACATACTCACAAACACACAGACACGCGCATCTGTGCATTTCAGCATTTGGTCATAAAGTAACTTCAGAGCTGCATGTGTTTGTGTTGAAAAAACGCAACATTTCAAGCAAAAAACAAGCAGAGTTCAGCATGCATTTGCTCCAAACACCATTACTCAAGATTCGCCATTACTGAAGCGACGATTTGCCGATCTGACAGATCCTCTTACTATATATTTCGCCAGAAGGTGAAGGCAAATTTACCGCCAGGCTGACTAACACAGCTGCTGGGAGAGCGTGTGTCTCGTTAAAAGAAGTGACCTCAATAAAGATGGACGTTTGGCAGTCCGTTACGTAACTGACTGGGGATGATCCCGAGGCTGTGTGGATGTGTGTGTAGTTATTTTTTTTGTGCCAGTGCTTTCATTATGTGCATCTGCTTGCATGTGTGTGTGATGGGGAGGTATAGCAGGACATATAGTGTTTAAATGAAAATTCATGGGTATATCATGGTTAGTTAGGGACCGTGTAAAAATGACGTGGAGAGGATCTGAATGTTATGCTTTATGTTGTGTTTTTTGAAAAAGGAAGATGGTGTTATCAATATTTTATTTGTACCCCTTGTTGATTTAAAAAACTAGAACAAACCGGCGTCTAAAAAACTACACAAAACACCACTGAATTGTTGTTTAATTGTGTGTACCCAAAGTAAATGTCAGATAGATCAAATTATATTTTAATTTATGTGGAAGGTCGTCTGTGTATTTGTTAAGCACTGCAACCAGTCACTTATTGAATCTATTGTCATGAACT
Source organism: Amniataba percoides (assembly GCA_037176925.1). Taxonomy (NCBI): domain Eukaryota; kingdom Metazoa; phylum Chordata; class Actinopteri; order Centrarchiformes; family Terapontidae; genus Amniataba; species Amniataba percoides. Next base: position 13,424,091 of record JBAJHX010000062.1, read on the forward strand.
CTCTGAGATGGTGTTTTTTTTTGTCTATTTCTGACATCACAGGCATCTGAAAAAAATGCATCTGCATGCATGATGCAACCAAGCATGTGTTAACTCTGCAAAGCAGTTGTTAACAAGACTGATGGTGGACTGCTTTAACTGTAAGACGTGGACACACTTCTCTGATCGACAAAACAACTGCCAAATGCAATATTATAACAAAAATGGACAAATCTAACTCCCATCATGTTAAAGTAAAAAACATTTTGCATTGCTTAATAACTGCGGTGAGGTGTAGCAATCCTACAACCATTTTGCCTTCAGGTTACATTAAATACATTGTGCATACAGAAAAATAGGGGATTCATTTAGTTGATATTTGCTGTACGGCAAAGAATTTATATAATTTCCACTGTGATGTTTTTCCTTTTGCTTGTATGGCCTCTGCAGCTGTGGCACAGCCCCCCCAGTGTGGAGGAAGCGCTGTTTTCCCTCGCAGCAAAAAGGAGAAATGAGTCAGGACAGGTTTACTGAATGTCACAGAGCAGTGACAAAATAAGTGGTGAAAGCTCTCTCAGCGCCGTCTCAGCACAGTAGAATCTCAGTGGTTTAGGTATGATGCTGTGTGACATTAAAAAAAGCCCACAACATCATCTTTTAATGAAGAGATGCATTCATTCCCCGCCAAGCAAAGTGCCTGAGCAGATTCGATAAGGAATTTATAACTATTCAGTTTCAATAGGCTGATTCTGAAGTGGATTCAGATTCAATAAAATGCTATCAAAGTCACATCCTTTGTCATATAACCAACACAACGAGTCCCAAAGCCCAATAATTATAGCCATTCTTAAAGTTAATGATATATTTACTTTAAAGGGAAAGCCGAAACTATAGTTTTATCAGCCAAAGGAAAACTCAGATGCCCTCTCCCTTTTTTTGAGATCATTTTCACACAGTCCCTTAGTGTCCTTCGTGTACTGAGTTACGCTTAAAGCAACAGAGCTGCGGTGTTGGAGACATGTGCTGTATCGCTCAACTGAATGTTGATACTTTATTCTGTAAAAGGGGCATACATACCAGCGCCACAATGGACACAGAAACCACACATCGTATAGAGTTACGGTAATCCCTCAGAAGTGGTCCTACAGTGAACATATCACACCAAACTCTGCACTTAGAACAGAGAGGCTCTCTGTCTGCACAGCATTGAGGGATTTGATGTTGGCTTGCACTCTGCCTGCTGTGACCCCACCCCTGGTAAATACAGGGTTGGAGGTTTCCTCCGTGGATAAAAATACACTTGCCTCTCAGCCGAGAGGGAGAAAAGCCAGAATTCTTCTCTCCTCTGCGCCTATTGTGCACGAGGAGATAAAACTTCCACGCTCACTTTTTTTTTTTATTGTTTGATTTTTATTTGGCAGGTTGTGAAACTTAAAGCACACAAAAGTTGAGTTGGGTGTCACAAAGTACATGTGATAAAGGTTGGCAGCAGTTCTGGTGGGTGTTTACGCTGCGTTTAGCATCTGTTGAGACCCTCTTTGGTAACTGAGAACTATATTCTCAGCAAGGCACAGGGCTTCATCCTGCTCGTGTCTTTTGTCCCTCATGAGCTCCCTTCCTTCACAAGCTGTGACATCATCACTATGCTGTGCAAAAGTTACAGGCTGGCAGAGGCCTGCAGCTTACACAGGTACGGTTCCCGAAAAAAAACTTTATGATCAAGTTTGAAGACTCGCCCCTCCAATGAAGGTCTGGGGTCGAACTCAAATGTGTACAAATATCTTTGTGTAAAAAGGGAAGAGTTTTCTACTGGCTGAACTGAACTGGGAAAGAGACACTCTGAGTGACTTCCTCGTTTGAAATGGAAACACACACATTGAATCTGATGCTATGGCGCCCAGAACTCCATGCCGGTGAGTCTCTGTCATCGAGTTTTTTAATGTTTTTGTGTCACAGCATGAGTTTGAATGTCAGATGGTGGAACAATAATAAGTCTGAGTCATTCATTTCGTATACTACTAGAAGCAAATACAATAGCTTTTTCAAAGCATGTTGTCAAAGTAGAAAAGCCCATCATGTTAAGATATTACATGTTGATCCGGTGTTTGTTGATTTTATCTCTTCAGATGCACTCTGCAATAACAAAGTTTTTGAAGAAATGACAGATCAGTTGGAAAATCTCTTGTGATTACGTCTGCTTCTGTTGCATGCTGGAGGCTGAGACGCAAATATAACTGAAAATGAGTCACGAGGGACTAGAAAATCAGGGGACGGGACTCAGAGATGTCTTTGACATACTACTTAAAGCGCAGCGGCAGCGACTCCTGAGCCTGACATTCCAGCTGGGTGAGTCTCCTGAAGATAATATCATACACGCCTTGTGCCTGATCATTCTCCAGAAGTGGGAGGAGGCCCTGGACAAGCTCCAGATGCTGAGGGACAACAACCTTGCCAAACATCTGGCTGAAAAGTGGCAGATCAGTGGACGTAAATTAGAAGACTTTGGCACTCATTGTGATAATCCCCAAGACTTAACAGGAGAATCTTTAGCGGCGTTGGCTCGCATCTTTAGAGTGTTGTCAGAACAGAGGCTGTGCGATCCCCTCCAGAGAAATCTGGCATATAAGCGAGCCGTGTCCAGTGACAACAGGAAGACGAGCACCGAGCATCTGGAGTATCATCAACTCATAGAAGAAGCTAAAGTTGTCTGTGGGCCTGAGGTAGCTGATTGGATGTCCTCCCCCACTGATCTCAAGTCAGGGTCTTACGGTGATCCACTTAGTGGCCCGGATGAGGGGAAGGCAACTTTAAAAGTTACTCTTTCCCAGGAACCGTCGAAGAGAGCCCAAAGTCTGCCAAGCCCACTGGAGGCGACCTCCTCAATGTCCTCATACCCCACTCATCTTGAGATAAGTATTCCTCCAACAGCCTTGTTTCAAGAAGACAAAATAACTCCCCAAACATCAGATGAATCCAGACTAAACACTCCCGTTCCCCTTAGCAGTGAATGTGAAGCAAATAATGCACCTGTGCAGTCTCAGATATCTGAGGGGCCGCAGCCTGAAACCAGTGTTACTCTGTTTGAAAAGGACCATTCAAGGACGGGTGAAACATCAGCATCAGAGAGCAGTGAGCCACGCAGTCTTATCGCTCAGACTGACACTCAAGCACAAACCACCAAACCAACCACTCAACCAAAGTATTCACTGTGTACTACAACAAACCTGGTCGCATCCCAGATGCCAGTTGCAAATGCAAGGCTCGAAAGTAACGGTGCAGACGAGGAGGAGGAAGAGGAAGAGGCTGTGTTCTATGCTTTTGTTATCTTGCACGCCCCAGAGGATGCAGATGTGGCCGAGAGCATGAAGGAAAGACTGGTAGAGCTCATTGGCTATGATGGTGCGACCTTCTCCGAGGACTTTGCCATCCCTGGAAAGAGCACACTGAGGTGTGTGGAGGATGCCATCAACAACTCAGCCTTCACCCTCCTGCTGCTTACCCGCAATTTCAACACTCGCATGCAGGAAATTGAGACAAACTCTGCTCTCATTAACTCTATAAACAACAAGCCTAAGTACAACACCGTCATCCCTCTGCTGCCACAGGAGAACCCCATGCCCAAACAGGACATCCCTTTGGTTTTACGGACAATAGTCCCACTCGAGGAGGCAAAGAGCTTTGATAAAAAAGTGCGAAAGACATTGTCTCAAGTAAAGATTAAAAAACAGAAGGAACTCTGGAATGCAGAGCTGACTATGAAACTGGAGAAAGTGAGACAGGAGAGACTAAAAAACTTAAACCAGCACCAAAAGCAGATGATCGAAGAAAGTAAAAGAACAGAGTTGTTGGAAAAAGAGAGAGCAGACCTTTTAATGGCACAGCAAGGTCAACTTGGCCCTGTTGTGCTACCAGAACAGGTTGATGGGGGTGACAGGGCTTTGCTGCAACAACAGCCAAATATTCACATTGAAAATGCTCAGTACATTATAATTGGCAATGACTCTAAAATGAATGTGGATTTAGGTGGAGGTGCAGACAAAGAGGAGGAGCAATAAGATGAAAGGTGGAAAAACGAGTTGTTGTGTAATAGTCATGTTTCTTGAACACTATGTGTGTGCGCATGTCTGTGTGTGCATGTGTATACAATGGGGGGAAGGGGAAAATTCAATAAAACTGTCAAAATGGAAAGCACTTAAGTGCCATCTTAATGATACGAGAGAGCACCGTAAAGATGTCTACTGAGCAGAAAAGAAGTGTTTCGGATGAATAAAAGCAGAGGACTGCCATCTACTGACCGATATGTGATGTGTACTTCCTGATCTCAGCAGCTGTGTGAACCCACTTCAGGCACTAGGGAGCAATGCTGCATTGGCCTTTGCAGAGTCTGAAGTGCAGCATCTTTCAGCGTCACTGTTCCAGGATCTGAGGGTTAAAAGAGATGCAGTCTTCATTTTAATAATGTAATATGAAATATTAAGTGTTCTCATAGTTGCACACAGGTTTAGATTATTATATGAAGGTACAGTTTGGTGCAATAGTAAAACTAATGTTGAAACTGTCTCCAAAATATGAACTTTCATATCTGACCATGACTTTTTCTGACTCTCTTCCTCTCTCTTATCCCAGCACAGCAGGCACATAACTATGGCCTATCTACTTTTCTCATATGTGCACCTGAAATTTCCAGACGGGTTGCTTTTAATAATTCAGACTGAAAATGAGGGCAAAAAGTAAAATGAACCCCCAAAAGTTAAAACACTTCAATCACACTTTAGTTTCTTGTTTTTGTCGATTCTTGCTGTATCTCCTTGTATCTGTTCTTTTTTGCAAATATTTTTGTTTCCCTCTCATACGATGTTTTCTGATTCACTTTTTAAAGGTGCTTTACACTTTCATTTTTTTACAGTAGTCCTGTCCCTGTTAAGGATGGTGTCATTGCTGTATAACCAATATGTGTATGTCTGATTTCTACTACACTGTAACTGCTGATCTCTCCTTTTAAGCAGTGGTGAAAAAAATGTTCAAATCCTGTACTTGGGTAGGTGTTACAATACCATAAAGGAAAAATATTCATCTTGCAGTCAAATGCTAAAGTAAACAAGTACCAAAATAAAAGGTCTGTGGTATTAAAATGAATAGGCATCAAAGTGTCATTATGGATGTTTATGAATCTAAATGAAAGAAATGTGTCACATTGTCACCATCAGGAACTCCAAGACATGCATGATATGGATGACCAGACTGTGTCTGTGTCCTAACAGGGGACTTGGAGTGTGTAGTTTTTTATTTCCTTTGTTCTAATCTCACATCAGAGGGACACTTCAGCAACCTGAATGTTACTCTGATGTGACACAGCAATGTGTTTTCCTGTAATACTTTTTTACTGACTAGCACAGGTACATTTATCCACAGCTGTCACAAAACACTGTATTTGTTTCTACATAGAGGGGCAGCATGATTAATCAGACCATATTATAATAATTATATCAGCCTAAGAGACTTACTGTCTTAGTGTGTCTCTGTGAGCTCCTTCAGCTTTTGGTTTGTTTTGCATATGTGGAGGACTATTTCAGCACGTGGATATTTCCCTACAACAGTCTCCTTCCCATTAGCGGCTGTGCATGCCACTGATGATCTTTGAATAGGATAAGAAAATTCTCAGACCTGCTGCACCTCTTATCCCATCCGAAGCTATAAATACTGTGAAAAAAACAAACAAAGAAGCCATTGTAATGAAGCACGAACAAAACTGTTCAGTAAAAAGTATTTTATAGGCTTGTCTATGTTCATCTTCAGTAACTGAACCACAGTCATCAGATAAAGATAGTGGAGTATGAAGTGCATCTCTCTGTCTTAAGTATACTGGTGTAAAGGTCCAAAATCTTACATAATACCAGAAAAAAGTCTTTAAAAAGTCTAAAACCCAACATTTATGTCCATTCTTGGCATATTTTAATAGGATCAATGTATAGCCTAATCATCAAATTTCAATAGTTTTCAAATGACTAAGTTAACAGATAAAGTCCAACACAAAGGTGCTGTAGAAACACTAAGTTCTGTGTGTTTTAAACACACTGTGACTTTCTTTATTGGTTTTGTCAGTTCAATGAATCCTCAATGAACAAAACAAATAAACAGAAAAATAAGACTTTATATTTGTGTAATTCATAGTAGCCTATAATCAAACTAATATGTGTATGAGTGTGAGGATTGCACTCATGAGCAGTGATTACCCAACGTAATATTCTTCCCAGGTTCTTAATGAAATAAGAAAATACAGCCTGAGCGAATTCTTTATCAGAGTCTGTGCCATCACACAGAGTTATTTGATGAAGAATAGATATTTTAAGTGTGTTTTTTTCCCAGCACTTCTCCATGGTAACAACATCTGGGATCTGGCCGGGCCCTCCCGCCTGTTGACTCCTCCTTGGAGTGAATCACGTCTCGGCGGCTCCTGTCAGGATTCAATGGGCTGGGTTGGTGGAATGCGCATGCGCACTGCGCGCTCTCCTCCGATCAGTGCGGCAGGAAAAGCGCAGAGGAGAGTGAGGAGGTGGGGGAGAGAGGAGGAAAAAAACTCTTAGGGAAGAAAATAGAAGGAGCAACATGGACTCGCACAGTTAATGTCTCCGGCTGATGTGTGAGGGCGTCCTCTGGAGCTGCTGCCCCCCCCCCGCCTGAGGATCATCATGTCAGGGAATAAAGGAGATCCTGAGAAATAAAATCCCGGAGCTGAGCTGAGCTGAGCCGTCGGGCTTTGAGGGTCTCGGTAAAAACTGAGGATGGAGCTGCTGTGAGAAGATCTGCTCCCCAACAACCAAGGCCAGCCTCAAAGTTTTTTTTAATTTTATTTCTCTCTCTCTCTCTCTCTCTCTCTCTCTCTCTCTCTCTCTCTGGAGGAGGGTTTTTTTTTTGCTGCATTGAATTCCTCTGGAGGGGATGTCATCCGCAGTCGGGAGGAACTCCTCGGGCTGACCGATCCTCCTCCTCCTCCTCCTCCTCCTGCAGCTGCAGCGTCGCGGGACCTCGGAGGGAAGATGGGAGATGCGGCAGACGACAGAGGGATGAGACGGACCTTCATCGTCCCCGCCATCAAGAGCTTCGACCACTACGACTTCACCCGGGCCAAGATCTCCTGCAGCCTGACGTGGCTGGTGGCCAAGGCTTTCGGCTCGGGTAGGTGGCGCCTCCCGCTCGTCTTCACTCCTGGATTATATTAGATTATATTAGATTATATTAGATTAGATTAGCCGGGAAGCGCTGTTGAGATAATCTAACCTGTGTGGTGTTGGTTGATAGAGTGGGATTGTTTTCTGAAGCAAACACTGGCCTGCAGCCTGACACTGTCATGGGAAAATCCTATTAAACTACCCACTCACCCAAGTGTCCCTCCCCTACAAACTTCTGTGTGAAATGGCATGAAAAGTGGCCACCAGAAATGCACGTCTTCATCCATGTGCTGAGTAAAAGTCAGTCTGATGTCATCTTCATGCTGTTTTAGGCCTAACAAGTCTGTAACAGTGTCTGTTTACATGGCAGTGTCGAGAATATGTTGGTTAGTCTCCGCTCTCCGGGGTCAGATCCTCTACATCACTGCTCGTGTCACAGATGTCATCGATTTAACCTGCTGCGTGCCCAAAGCTGATCGTTCCCCTCTGCAGGAGTCAGGCCAAACCTGTTATGTAACAGTCTGGCTGCAGATCTTTGCTGTCAGCCTTCACTGTCTGATTGCTGATCAGCAGATGCAAAGACCCCGATGTCTTGCCGAGGTTCAGGGCCCCAGACGGCGTCTTCTCGGTAGACTGAATAACTGGGAATAAAATGTCTGACAGTGTGCAGTTGAGTGCAGTTTGAGACAAGACTCACAGAAAACAGCTCACGTGGCTGTTTATACGTCTGATGGCTTCTGGAATTAAACCAAATTACTCTCAGGCAGAGTAAATATCGAACCGAAATGTTAATGAAAGCTGATCACATTTTCCTAAAGCCTGACAGTCTTGTTTTCGCTGGCCAAGAGTCCAAACTTCCCAAAATACTTTTGGTTTATTATAAGTTTGTTATAACATTAGATGAAGAACAGCAGCCAGTTCTAACAGTGGAGAAACTGGAAGGAAAGTTTGGTTGGTTACTCGAAAAATGTTAATGACTGTTAAACAGTCTGTTTGGTCTGTTAAATGTCCGAATGCAGTGGATAATGCCCGTCACATGTCCTAAAGCCAGAGGAGGTGACATCGTAAAATGTGTCGGTTTGTCCAAACCACAGTCTAAAGCTCAGAGACATTTAGTTTCCTCTCACACAAGAAAGGTCAAAAAGAAAAGTCCCTGCAGTTGTGAAACTGGAAACACATTTGCTTTGAAAAATGACTTTTTAACTGTTCATCTTTGGGTCTGTAAAACATCGGAGTACAGCAAATAATGCCCATCACACTTTTCCTGAACCCAAGGTGATGTAAAATGTCCTGTTTTCTCTGAAGAAAAGTGTAAAACTCAAAGATACTCAGTTTGCTGTCCCACACGGGACAAAGAATAGCAGCAAGTCTCCACAGCTGAGAAGCTGAAACTACACAGTTGTCTGTATTTTGGCTTAAAAAAATGATTTGACTCAGTCGGTTGTCAAAATAGTTGCCATCGAGTTGCTTAAGTTATTCTTCTCTAAGCACAGAACAACAAACAGTATAACAGCTGACAGGCCGTCGACTCTTCTGTTTTGCTTTTCTTGATGTAACAATGGTGGCGTTTTCTTATGAATATGTGTGCCAGTAACTATTCTTCGTATGTGACCACACGTGCCCGTCCTCTGTCCTCACTGTGGTCTGGCGGTCGGCCCTCATAAAGAGTAATTCCAGCCCACTGTTGTGCCCGAGGTTTAATCCAGCTCCTAATGAATGCTTTTAATGGCTGCTCCTCTGTGTACAGCGCTCGGAGCAGACAGACAAACGTAGAAAGAAAGAGAGAGAGAGAGATCAAAAGACAGACCTCTAGTTCACACCCATTGATCCGACTGTGAGCGCCAGACGGGGCTGCGCACACGACTCAAGAGGGCGTAAAATGGTGGAGAGACATACGGGGTGGAGGACAGCAACATGTGAGGAAGAAACAGAGTTCAACGAGACCTGCGGCTGTTGGGATACTGCTGCCGCCTTGTTGCACCCCCACCTCCCCCTCCCACCAAAAAACCCCTCCGGTGACACAGTTTCAGCTCCCAGCACCACCGAGGACTATAACCCAATTCATAACCGCTCCTCAGAGCCTTGTTTGGCCTAGTTTGGACGGATGAGCGATGGTCTGAATCTGGTGATGCTCAGATGTAAAGGCACCAGAAGAAGAAAGTTTTGCGCTGAAACTTTCAAGAGGTGGATTTGCATAAAAGTAGACTGTGCTCACAGTGCGCAGGAGCGAGCAAGAGAGTGAAAATATGACTGTGGCGCGTTTCAAGACCGAAGCTGTAAAGCGATTTGTAGAAAGAAGGAGGGATGAGGGAGGTAAAAGAGACATGGAAGAGTGTTTAAACGAGCAGAAAATCAAATGAAAGCCAAAGCAAAGCAATGGGTTTTAAGATGCTTTGTATAGATGTGCACTGGCATTTGCACACGTGGAGTCTCGTGAGTAGGCGCGTAGTAAATGTCAGAGCGCAGCTTTACGGTCTCTACTCTTCATGTCTCCTCGTTGGCGTCAGGTGAGCTTCAGCAATGGCAGCAGAGAACCAGCAAAGGTTGCCTCAGATTTTAATGACTGCCAGCCTAATGCACTGCACAAGGTCCCCATCAGATGTGCTTTAAGACACATAAAACCACTTGAATAATTACTTGTACTCTGTGTTTCTGCACAAGAAGTTCAACTAACTTGTTAAACACAGTTCAAATTACATCTGCCCCTTTTCCCACAAGATCCTGCTTGTATGTCCACGTATTCAGCTCAGGTTTAAGGTCAGCTCAGATCATCAACAGATTGATATGAACTGTTCTGTAGTTTTAAAGTCTGCACATTCGTCACCATGCACAGCGAGGCTGAAACGTCCAAGTCAGGTAACAAGAAACAGAATCAGTATTCTAATATTTGTGAAGTTCTGTTGGCATTTATGTAGCTGGTGGTTTGTGGTCACTGGATGGCTTGACCTGTGTTTATTCAGTGTGACTGGCAAGTCTGTGGTTATAAATTTAATATTTAATCAAATCTAAAACCTGAAAATCAGCTTTGACAAATTACGAGTGTGTGAGTTTAAATATAAATGGATAGGTCAGATTTTTTTTACATGAGGTGAAGTCCTGTAGATCACAGCCAGCCGCCGGTTTGTCAGACAAAAGTTTACAACAGAGTCAACATTGATATCACATTATCAGCTGACGCGCAGACCCCACAGGGATTCTGGCTAGACTGACTGGTCTGCACATCTCAGGTCACAGCAGCGATGTCCCCAGCGTCACCACAGGTCGCCAACACTAACTCCACATTCAGCTCACAAAGTCGATGCACTTGGATGGATGGAAATACAAATCTTCAACTCTCCTGGTATCACAGAAAACAAAAAGGATGTCCTCTAATTCTCCATTCTGCTTTTCTTCTGAAGCTATGAGGGAGCTGCTCAGTGAGATCAGACGGCGGCGTAGTGATTGGCTTGAATGAAAACATGTATACTCTTCCATGAAGTGAAGGGACATGGACAGCTTGTAGTCTTTTATATGTTACAGGGCTTTGAAATGAGCTTAAGCCCCCTTCAGCTCATTATTTAGGCTTTTACAGTCTGCAGCTTTACTGTTTTGATGCTGGCTTACTGGTGTTAATTTGGCTACAGAGGTCAGTTACCAGCAAAAAGGTTGCAAAAAATGGACTGTACGCTACCTGCCAAACATCAGATGACACATTTACGAGCTAACTCATGAACATTATGGAGCAATAAGCAATTAAAGAGATGAATATATCTAGAAGCAGCTGGTAGAGACCAAAAATAGAGCTAAAACAAGAGTGAATATTGGGTTTTCATTCATCAGGTGGAAAGTCCAGAAACAGGACTCCAAATGAAGGATAATGTTGCTCCATATTTGCTTGATGTATAAAGTTCTTCCTAACAAGTTTTTCCGCTTATTTCAAGTGGTCAAAAGGAAATTCTTTTTATTGCAAGTCATTTTTCTATTATCTAGTTATCACATGATGATATAAAGTGGGAGATCAGCACTGCTTCAAATAAAGAGGCGACACCAAGTCCTGACCACACAAATAAAACTAATGAACAGATCATTTATGACCAGTTGGCAGCACAGATCAGTCACAGAGTTTGTTTTTTTTTTTTAACAAAGAGCACTTCGCTGGCAGAGATAAACACTGCTGACCGTGACGTCGTGTACGCTGAGCTGTGATCTCGGGGGTCTCCAGGGGAGCAGTCTTCTCCGTGCCTGGACTTCCTGTGGCAGCTACTTCCTGTCTGTTTCCTCTTTGAAGGCCAACACAAAGGAGAGGGGTTTTTATAACTTGACAAGGCAGATTTTCATGAACTCTATGAAAACTTGCTGTCTACACGGTTGTAACCTGACGTTCTTTTTTCATTTTTTGCAGTGTTTTTGGATAGGACTTTTATCCCTTAAAGCCTATTGAGTTAAACACTTTCAAGAACTTTTAAGTGTAAACAAAATGCAATTATCTTAAAAGAAATCTTTGTGAATAGTTTCTCAGTGACTGCTTCGTGCTGTCACTAACTAACAAACAATGTTCTCACAGAAATGTCAGAATTGCTCCACACAGATGTCACTCTAGTTACCACATCTGTGCTCTCAGAGGCTGAATCATTTAAATACAGCTCTGTTAATCAGCTTTATAGATAAGTAAGTTGGATCGATTTTAATAGTTGTGACTCGATGCTGGAGGGCTGAAGTCGATGTTGACGCGGTTTAACATCTGCCTGTTGCTTTAAATATCTCTTTTCATCAGACAGAGCGGGGTTACGGGAGGGGGAAGCTCTAACCACAGCCACTGGAAAACTGCAGAGGTTTGATCACAAGCTAGTTTTTTTTTTGTCTGGACTGAGCTTTAAATATTTCATTTTATTACAGTATGCCGTTTTGTTTTGAGTTTCTTTGCTTCAACTTGTTGTTATCTGGGAGCATTAAAGAACAGAAAGCTGTACCTTTAAGATAAATGCCTTTAATGTCCCGTGTTTCCTTCAGTGTGATTCATAGGCAGGCAGAGAGGAAATGACCCCACGCACCAGGAATACACGCTCACACCGGAGCATGCAGTGTTATAAAAGTGTGTCCACAAACCCACACACTCACATACACACACACACATTCCTATACATGAGTCTCTCTGACTTAAGTGACACACAGAGGACAGAGTTGCATAGATACAGTATGTATGTCATTCAGTGACAGATTGATGACTAGTGTAGTATAACTTTGAGTCACACCGTGTGGTTAACAAGAACAAAGTCCGGAGATGAAAAGATGGAAGTGTAGTTCTGTGTGTGTGACGAGCTTTTTCTTCAAATCAGATATACTGGATGAGGTAACAGGATTACAAAGTTCTCCATGCTTTGTAACGCAACACTGACACACATATGGGCCACAGACACACACGGACACACACGCACATACACACACACACACACACACCACTGTGGCTTTGTGCTCACAAGATGTCCCGTGTGGATCTCCAGTAAGATAAGCACCAACAAATACACACGACACTGGTTACTGAAATGGTGAAAATTCTCTCTCTGCCCTTCATCACAAACTCACGGCCCAGCGTGTCTCCCTTTTGTGTCTCTGTGTATGTTCTGGAGGATTTGTGGTGCATGCTGTACCATCGTTTCTGGGTGAGTGTGATTGTGTGTGTGCAACAAGCTCTGGTTGTGACCACGGAGGCGAGGCTCTGAGCTGCAATGTAGGGAAGCCATAGCAACAACAACAAAGGCGGTAAAATGTGGAAAGAATAGTTACATGGCTTTTTTTTTATTGCCTGCATTCATTCACTATCAGCGGTGGTGTCTCAGCAGAGACGGAATCAGAGGACAGGAGGTGCTCGAAAGCTTTAATTCATCCATATCCTCTCTCCTTTTGTGCGTCTTTCTCTCCCCTCAGATGCTGTACCAGAGGAGCTGGTTGAGCCTTTATACAGGGACCAGTACAACCAGGAGCACCTGAAGCCCCCCGTGGCTTGCCTGCTTCAGTCTGCAGAGCTCTACTGCCGAGCGGGGAGCCTCATCCTCCGCAGTGATGCTGTCAAACCTTTACTGGGCCACAACGCTGTCATCCAGGCGCTGGCCCAGAAAGGCCTGTACGTCACAGACCAGGACCGTCTGGTGACCGAGAGAGACCTGACGAGCACACCTATACACATGGTGAGTGGAGATGTTCCCCATAGAGCACATGAATGAACATATTTTTACACTTTTCAGGCTAATTTACGTTTTTACACATCTTTCTCTGCATACATTTTTGAGCGCTACACATACATTTTTACATGTTCGCAATTAAGAATGCATGTATGTCAATAGCCGTGGAGATATGACGTGAGATATGTGATATGAATTCACACATACACTCATGCGTGTGTAATCACATAAGAATATAAACCCGGGCTACAACAAAGGCTTGAATTTTTAACGATTGTCCATTAAATGTTGAAAATTAGCAAAAAGTACCATTTGCAGCTTCCCAGAGCTGAACATTACATCTTCAGATTAACTGACTGGACCAAAAAAATATCCAAAACACAGTCATATAAACTTTACAATCACATAATAGAGAGAAAAGCAGCAAATCCACATGTTTGAGAAGGTGGAACCAGCAACTGCTTGATAAATGACTTAAATCCATTTATTTTCTGTCTGTCCGCTATTTGATTTGATGTTACTGTGTGCTTTGCTGTGTCCTCCCCTCGTGGGGAATAAGTGTGTTATATGATAGTGTGTTTTTGTGTACCGCTCCATGTGTCCTACTGTTAGAACTGTCTTCCAAGATCTGTCCTGTTGAGAGAAAAACAACCACTAATGACGGGTTTCCTATAGCAACCCATTACTCACTGTTCGGCCTCCGTGTCATTAGACGGCAACGGGCAAACATGCCTCAGCTCACACCAGCGAGAGATACTCTAGTATGTTCTCAACACTATGTGCAGCCATGGATGGAAGAACATCAGCTGCAGTGTATAGTTATTTTCTTTATTGAGTGAAATCAATCTGAAAGTTCTTTTTTTTTTATTCATATAAAAAATATATATCATATGAGCCCAAAGTAATGTCTTCATAATGCTCATTTTGGCTTAACAAAGGTCCAAATAAAACCTAAAAATATTCAGTTTAAGATGATATCAAGAAGGAAATACTTAGATATGAGAGGCTGCAACAAGCTACCTTAGGGCATTTTTGCTTGAGAAATACATTAAGCAGTTACCACAACAGTCAATAATTTTCTGTTGATTGACTGATCAGTTAATTAGCTCCTTGTTTCAGCGCGAGAACACAATACTGTGTCAGAACCTGGCTGTGAGTGGAGCCGTCATTTGAGGCGTTTTGGTCGGGAAAGGAGGGTGAATCTGTGGCAGCTCGATCCAGACACACTGCTCGCACATGCATGGCTGAAGACCGGGCACTTCTGCTGACGCCAAAAGGTGTCTGCATTGCAGTGCACCCTCTCTCCCTCCCTCCCTCCCCTGCTCTCACTGTCTTTCTGTCTGTCTCATTGTTTCTTTCCTCAACTCTCTCTCTCTCTCTTTCTCTCTCCCTCTGCCACCTTCTACCTCCCATCTCCATCCCCCTCTCCCTGTCGTGGTCTCTCTTACCTCCTCCGTCTCTGTCTCATCCAAACTCTTATCTTTGTGGATTAAATGAGACGGGGACATTGTTATATTCTGACTATTTAATTGAAGCTTAAGAGTATTTCATCAAGCCCACCAGTGCCCACACATTCACTGCTCCTCTTTGGTTGTAGCCAGTCCTGTATTTGCCCTCTGCTTATGCTCCCTTTTATTCTTACAACTCCAGAGGATGATTCAAAGTCACCAGCGAAGGACGTGTGTTTTATGTTTGCAGCTGACGGTGCTCACCGCATAACTCATTGATTGAGGATGTTGTGAAGGTGGGAGTGATGGGCAGTGATTAGGTGCAACGCTTAATGATCCCATGTCCTTTCACGCCAATGAAAGTGTAGAGCATGTCTGTCTCTTTGTCTCTGTGGCTCTGTGCGTATGGCATGTGATTTAGAGGCAGCGTTAAGCAGACAAATGGAGCCTATAGCCCCTCTACTCCCTGTGGCCATTGACCTTCATTTGTGTAACACACAGCCAGGCAATTTGTCAATCTGTCCGTCCTTATTGTTGCTCCAAATTCATTGCATTGGTTCTGCAAAATAGAGGAACTACTTGTGTGTGTGTGTGTGTGTGTGTGTGTGTGTGTGTGTGTGTGTGTGTGTGTGTGTGTGTGTATTTGTGGCAGGATAATTTCAGTCATGCTGAAGTCGAGGCTTTTCATTTTGGGTTATGGTATATCTGCAGAGAAAATGATGAGCTCATGGTTTTCCAAATACTGTGCAATAGAAGAATAACTCATGTCAGGGAGGAGGAGGAGGAGGAGCGTGGCAGTCTATCAGAGGGCGAATGGATATAGAGAGAGAGAGAGAGGGAGGGAAAGAGGGGGAAAGATGGAGTTTAGGGGCTGCCATTTGGCCGCGATCCACAGGGAAGCAAGAAAGTGGAGCAAGAGAGAAGAGAGGAAAGGGTGAGTGTGGAAGTCTCTGAATGGAAAGAGGGAGAGAGACGGGAAAGAGCTGTGGAAAGGCAGGAGGGAAAGATAGAGAAGAGGAAGCGTAAGGTATTGCCTTTTTGGCGTGCGGCACGACGAGTGCATGCCAGAAAACGAGTGGAAAGGGCCCACTGTTAGTTAATATGGCCATCTGGAAAGAGGGAGAGAGGAGGGGCGGTGGGGACAAAAGTGAGATGACGGGGGAGGAGAGGAGCGGAGTACATGGGGAGCAGGGAGGAGAGGAGAGGAGGAAGGAGGAAGACGTGATGTGCACTACTGCAGCACTGTGGAGGGTGGGGTCTCACAGCGAGTCAAAGCACGTCTGGTTCACAAATGAGAGCCCCCCCCTCCATTCTTCCTCATTATTACCCCCTCCTCAAACACACAGACACACACAGACACACACACACACACCCCTCCAAAGTGCTGTCAGACCTCCAGCACAGTGCACAAGACCCTTGTGTCCTTTTCAGGCTTTGCTTTCCTGTCTTTTTCCTGTTATTTTTTTCATTTCATTCTCACACATGCTCGCACGCGCTGCCCTCTAAGTGTTAAAACACAGAGATGAGAAAGTGACGGAGGAGAGGGAGCTGTAGCGGTAATTGAATTTTCCTGCAGAGGGGCGTGTACCTTTGGCTAAAAGCTTTCTGCCAAATATTACTGAAAGATGTGCAGGATTTTGTGGATGTGTGTGTGTGTGAGAGAGAGATACCGAGAGAGGTCATTCCTTTTAGTGCCAGTTTGGACAATTGCGCCATAACAATTAGGACACAGTAGCATGTCAATGGTGCCAGACATGCAGGTGTAAAGTTGTACAATAAAAACACTTGTATTGCTCAGATGTTGGCCTTCTCTGAGTGTGTACCTGTGCAGAACAGACACTTGTGATGTTTGTGGAGAGAGGTTACTTTGATTATCTGTTTGCTCAGCTGTATTGTGTTTCCTATATATGCCTTTGATCAAGGGCACACACACACACACACACACACACACACACACACACACACACACACACACACACACACACACACACACACACA
>JBAJHX010000062.1:13441548-13460259 GCA_037176925.1 Amniataba percoides
ATAATAATAATAATAATAATAATAATAATAATAATAATAATAATAATAATAATAATAATAATGATAATAATGATAATGATAATGATAATAAGGCATTTATTTTCACTTGTATGACTGTATGGAAATTACTGGGGTGAAGACTGTGTGTGTGTTCCAATATCTATATTACCATACTGTATATACACCATACTATACATATAAAATGCATTATGTATATTATGCCAAAAATACCAGGATGTCTTACTGGATCTGGTTGCATTTTGCAGGATGCAAGTGAGCATGTATTTCTGTCTGTTGTGGCCAACAATCCTCTGTGCGGTGGACATGTCACATGAAGTTAAAAGCAGTTTGCATCAGCATGTTTGAATGCAGATGTTAATTTATAGAAATCCTGATGAAACACAAGTGATCTGTCATCACCATTTAAATTCATCTGGCTTCTCCGCCCAGCACTCTGAACTCTCACACACACACACACACACACACACACACACACACACACACACACACACACACACACACACGCATGAGCACACACCTACACAAGCTTCTTAACAACGTTTAAAGATTTAGGGGGTTTTATGTAAATGAGTTCAGGAAAGCTTCAATCAGAGAAAAACCTCATTCGGTTTTCATGAAAATCATGTTTTCTGGATCTCCACTCCAGTCTAAGCTGCTCGGCCTGTCTCTCTCTGTCTGTCTGTCCCTCTTTCTGTCTGTCTCTCTGTCAGTCAGTCCAGCTGTCAGCCAGACTAACTTTTTTCCCTCTGGAGGAGAATGCATGCAATGTCAAATATCTGGCAATATCCTGAAAATGCAGGAAATCAAACAGTATCTGCAGACTGTTTTGTACAGTTGGATATTAAGTTCTTGTAACGTTGCAGCTCCGTGTTCAAGTGCCAATCTAAACAATTCTGTTTGTCCACATAATACAGTGCAGCTGTACTGCAACATCCTGTATGTCTACTATTGTATGTCGCTGTATAGCTGGGCTATGTATGTGTCTTCCAGTGAGATGAAAGAGTTCTCCTCTCTTTGATTAATCTCAGATGTATAATTAATCTTTCATCTATCTCAGATTAAGAGGTGAAACGACTAGTTGATTAATTGCATATTTGTCAATTGAATTTTGTGTATTGAGTAGTCATTTTAGTCATTTATCAAACTAAATTATGAGTTAATCTCTGATTCCATCCTCTCAAGAGAGAATCTTTCTTAATGTGTTGTAAATTGAATATCTCTGTGTTGTTTATCATACAAAATCAATATAAATTATTATAATTAATATGATTGTTAATTGTAGCTCCAATATCAGATGGTTGAGCATTTTATCTACATTGTCATATTACTGTCTTGTATGTTGTGTTTTTTTGTTTTCTTTTCTTTGTGATTGAATCTATGAAGATTAAATATTAAGGGATGAATTAATGATATATGCTGACAGGTGACACTCGAGTCCAGTTTGTTTAAGTAGCTCAGCACTTTTTTTTTCCATGAGGAGTTTGTTTCTCACAGCCATATTTCCTTTGTACGTGCTGTCTGTTTACACTGGCAGAAGAACACGCGGCGCTGACGTTCAGCACCAGTCGCAGTCGTCGCTCTGAATCACTTGTCCATTTTTAGGGAAACACTTGGTCACACTGGCTGTTACATGAGGCTCTGCAGTAATGAATAGAGGCCTGTGCTTGACAGTACAGGCTCCTTTTGGTGGGACGAGGTCTCACCGCGTGTTTGTGTCGGCTGGTTTGAGTCACCTGGATCACGGAGCACCTGACTTTTAAGTGTTTGTTCAGTTAGGTTGTGCATGCAGCCAGATGCCTAGGTAAGCAACACACACATATGCACACAGCGTACATGTTTGTAAGTGGACCTGTGGTGTGGCAGGAAAGGGAAGGGGAGGTCTGTTGGTCTGACCGGCCTGGAATGGGATTAGAAAGGCCAGGAGAATGTCAAGCTTTGTGTAAGTGTTGATGGCTGTAAAAAAAAACTCGCAATATGTGAACTGCTAAACTACGTCATGTGCGCAGCCTAAAATACATTTACAGAGGATTGATGGTGTAAAGTGCTTCCAGATGTCATAAGACAAGAGGGATGGATTAAGATGAACTTGATAAGGATCTCTCTTAGCTGACATTTCAGGGATTTCCACAAAACTTCCTCAGTTTACTTCACGAGACAGAGTAAGTGTTAAGACCTCCAGCAGGCCTGCTGCATACTACACATTACAGAGCTTACAGAAGTGTATGTGGCACATGGAAGATCATTGCTTACATAGCAAACAATTGGAATAGTGGCTTCATTGAGCTTTAGCTGAAGTTAAGAAACACAAATCAACACAGAGGAAGTCAGTGTGGTGCAGGGGCAGGCAGAAAAAATCTTTTGTAGCCTGTGAATATCATGAATAAATTCTGTATCGTAAAATGTGTTAAAGCACAATATCAGTGTATGTTGTATAAGACTTTGACAAACTCAAAAAAATATAGATTTGAGAATGTGTTTTTTGTTACTGTACATGCAGAAATGACACAACTTGCACAGCTCTTTGCCTCACTGAGTGGCTTCCTTTAACAATTTCCAGACATTTGTGGTAGTGTTGAAAAGCATTTTATACAGAGAGGTTGTGACATTTATGAACTGTTGCCAGATCCTATTTTGTGTCTTGCAGATGCTGTTTAAGATGCCTTGTGGAGTTCAGAGGGTTAATACTTGCACCTCTTCTCTCCCTCAAGAGAAGAAAACTGTCAGATTATTTCAGTGTTTCTGTTGAATGAAAACATCTGTCTCAATTGCTTTTTGGCATCTTTGCACTTCAAAAAATAGCCAGAAAATGTCAGCACAGAGTCGATGTGATGTGCAAAAAATGAAGAGAAGCACCAACGTGGAAAAATAAACAGACCTTTAATTGTCTGTCTGACGCTTGTGGAAAGAAGTGGGAGAGTAAAATTTAAACCTTGCAACGCTGCTGTGTGTCTCTACAGAGTTCCCATCTGGCACTCATAGACACGCTGATGATGGCGTATACTGTGGAGATGGTGAGCGTGGAGAGGGTGATGTCCTGCATCAACAGGTACTCCTCTGCTGAACCCTCGCACAGCGACGGACACATCCAGGAGCTGCCTTATGACACCGAGGATGCAATCACCACCTGGATCAACAAGGTACACATACACACAGGAGCACATCTGTTCGCGCACAAACCCACGAGGATGTGTGCTTTCTAATGTCAAAGGATAATGAGCGCACACATCCTTGAGCCTTTCACAGCGGTGGACACGCTGTTCTTTGTTTTACTCCAGATATAGAAGACACGAGACAGTGCTAGATTCCTCCACTGCACGTTCAAAATCTAATATGTTTGAAGAACTGACACCAACTACATGTAATCTAAATAGTGGGCGAGATTACCGAGATATAACTGACTCAAGCTTACCTCCTTTGGTCTGCTAAAGCAGGATTGAGAGGGCAAAGACCAAGACTCAACTGGAAGCTTTAAGAAGGAAAAGTTTAAGTCTCTCTGATTGCATCTTTAGTTCATTTCATCGTCTTACAGACTATTTAGTCACTTGAAGTAATTTAACCTATTTTAATGGAGCTTTGAGTTAGCTCATGACTTTATTTGACTTTCTTCAAAATAATGATAAAATGAGCCTCAGAGTAGCATGAATTCATCAGTTTGTCATATAGTGCTTGCTGATATTCACCACAGATGAAGCCCATGTTCTCGCTGCTCCATTTTTAAGCCCAGAGGCAACAAGATACACATGCAGGATTCTTTTACAGAAACATTCACTTAATGTTGCTCCAATGCATAGTGAACCATGGTCAGGCTTGAATGATGTGACCTTTTGCACCCTCGGGCCAAAATGTTACATCACTGTTAGTAAAGGACCTTTGAAGACCGAAATTGTAAAATAAAAAGAAAAAATACTCTGGCTAGAGTAACCTTTGAAGTTATTTCTACGTTGAGCTTGAGTCGGAGTCAGCTGAGTGCTGTATGTATCACTGACACTCAGCATCAGTGGTTAATGAGGAAATTGATGTGTGGAGCCTTTTGTTCTCATGTTGAAGTTTCTCCTCTCTCTAACACAGACCCGCCATTCAGTCTCTCAGTGTGCACAAAATGCTGGTCTGAAATACGACCTTCATCTCTCTCTCTCTCTCTCTCTCTCTCTCTCTCTCTCTCTGTCTGCTTCTCACTCTCTCCCTCCAGGTGAACGAACACCTGAGAGACATCCTTGTCGAGGAGCAAAAGCTAAGAGAGGCTTCCCACCAAGAGTCAAACGCATCACAAAAAGTAAGCACACAAACTCTCATTTGTTAGTTATCCAAATAAAAGAGTGTTTGGTGAATTTTTTTTTTGTTGTAACAAAACAAAGTCAGTTACAAAGTCAGTTGCAGCATGAAACGCCCTCTAAAACTAGACTTGGTGGTTTTGAAATGACTGTTTAATCTTTTACTACTTTGCTTCCCTGCCAAGACCTAGATGAGAAGATCAATGCCACCCTCACATCTGCGTGTTAAGAGCTGAGGTAGAGCCAGGAGAGGGTCAGCTTAGCTTAACATAAGCACTAAGATCAGGGAGAGACAGGGTGGCTTCAGGTCCTCAAAAACATTTAGTGTTTTAAATGCAGATTTAATAAAATGCCTCAAAAAATTGTTTCAAATTCAGGTTGGGTGTTTTTCTGTTACATCACCAGGATTTAGGGCAGCAATACGAAAGTGAAGTATCTAGTCAGCTTTATCCAAAAAACAAGAATTTCCGGTATGTGTGCAATGCCCCTATTTTCACCTCCTCTACGCATTTTGATCACAGAATGAGTCTGAATCACGGATCTATGGTCTTCATCGTTAAGCCGAGCTAAAGCCTTGATAGTCAGCCTGGTCGTTAGTTTTTGGAAATAGGAAAATGCAAGTTTAAGGAAAAACGGCTTGAGAATAGTGATAAAGCTGGTACCTGGAAATGCTCATTTTATTATCACTTTTGGTGTGTATTTCAGTTTGGTCTTTAACTGGATTTAAAGTGGTATTAAAAGAGTCTTAATTCCAACTTGTTTATTCCTGTGGATGCCCCAGAGAGACAGTTCACTAAATAACAGGTTGTTTTTCTTGTTGTTTAATCTGCACTCTGTACAAGAGTGATATTAAAATAATGATTTGTGGCTTTAGAGGGATTCAGGTATTCCCCGGTGAATAACAACAGGCACACACACTTCCTGTCTACTGTCATCACCAGGAGGTTGCCAGGCAACCAGAAAAGACATTTTGGGCAGATGGATTTCCTAAAGTTATACTACATAAGTCCCCCTAAAACCTTAAACACTTGAGTCTACATTTTGGTTTGTGTACGCCTTAAACAAAGAGAGATATAGCTTGTTTATTAGCAAACCTTTAAGATGGTGACAGGTGTGTTTTTGAACTTTGGAAAGAGACAGTTTCCCTCCCCAGTCTCTGACCCAGGATAAGCAGATCTGGTGGCTCAGGCTCTGTAAAGGAGAGTATCAATCCTCTCATCTAACACCAAAATCACAGAAAGCAAATATTTAATGAAAGTGTATTTCCCAAAAATGTCGAACTATTCCTTTAAGAACAGAAAGGAAAACAGAAGCATCGCACACAACTTTTTTTCTTTTGTTGTGAGTCACATTCTTTTCTTACATTTTGTTTTCCTCCTGTCTGTTAATAGCAGATTTGAAATATTTCCTACTACTGACTTTAATGCACTAGCTCACGTTTGCGTCCGCACCACGCACATGCACACATGAAGTGTAAACACGCCTAAAGCACATAGAGCGCACAGCTCCGTAAATCAGAGGAACAGATGAGCTCAGTCTCTGACCAGCTGCAGAGAAATGTTGGCAGGAGTCGTGACGCTGCTGTTCGAGGAGGACAAAGAAATGTGCGGGGCGGAGGAAGAGAGAGGAGGGTGACAGAGAGAGAGTGAGAGATAGAAAGAGAAGAAAAGTGAGGCGGGACAGTCAGAGAGAGGGGAACGAGAGACATGACACCAGGGTGGAGGACATGGAGAGAGACACTCTGGAACTTTGTCAGCTGCAGCAGAAGAGAGGCAGCGACAGACAGAGGCAGTGTTGTCATCCTGCAGGCCGCACAGTTATGTAAGGCCCGTGTGACACAACAAGTCAGTCCACTGGGACGGACACACAGCAGTCCTCCACTCAGTCAGCCATGAAGCCGCAGCGCGGTGCCTTATCAGGTCACGACCTTTGCCTCAGAAACACTGGCGAGAGTGTAAAGGCTAAGAAACGGAAAAATAAATATTATCTTGCTCAATTCAACTGTGGTGAAAGGTAATGGATGGGTAAACTTCCTGCAATTCAGTGCCTACTCAAAAAGGTAAACACTGACTGAGATCTTATTCAGATTAATGTGTAAATACTGACATGATTTCAAAGATAGTTTCAGTTAATTATGTGCTAGTCTTTGTCATGGGTCAAAAAGAGACATGATAGCTGCTCTATCAGGCTGTAAAAGCCTGACAACATGCTCACAGTAACAATACCACCATGCCAATGAGCACATAGCACAGCTGAGGCCGATGTGTTTGGTCATAAACTGAACTGTTGTTGACCAGAAATTTGGATGAATAAGTATGTTAGCATGCTGATGGCGCTAGATGAAAAGTCAGACACGCTGTCAAAATGCATCCTGGGACTGAATGTCGAAATACAAAATTTTAGTCTGTCTATCCTGCAGTTGTTGACACTCAAAACTGCAAATGTCAACCTTGTGGTGCTGCCACAAGGAAAAGTCAGGGGTCAGTGAAGTAAGCAGCATTCATCCTCAGGACTCCACAAATGTGTCTGAAACATTCATCACAATGCAATAGTTGTTATTTTTTATATAGAAACTAGTGGTGGACAAGCTGACTGACCAACATGTCCATTTATAAAGTCACGCTGCAAGCACGCCTGAAAACACACAATATCATAGATTAAAATATATCAAGTTGTATTTGAGTTGAGTGTGTCCCCCTGCCCTCACGTGGAGCAACACTTCCTCGCACCTCTAAGTGCTGCAGGATGCCGCGAGTGGCAAAATTGAAGGAGCTTTTTATCTTTCCTGGCAAATTATCTCCCGCTCATTCTTTGTTTTTGTGCCGGTATGGTGAGCGTGATCACTGTCCTACTGTCAAAGCTCTGTAAGCTGATAATACACATGGGGTATGTGACCCGTCCCACACTGACTACGTAGACACACTCAGGCTTTGTCAAAGGTAACGAGTTACAACGAGGGAAGAAGAGGCTCTTTTAAAGAGTGCGAGGGATACACCGTACACTCAGTGTCAGTCAGCTGCTTTCCTACTCCATGCTCCATCTCACAGCTCCCTCTCTGCATTAACAGCTTCAACAGAAGTCTATTCACTGAGCAGGGCAAACTCAGAGGAGATAATTTCACACATGCGCACACACACTGCGGGATGAGCACAAGACGCTTCTCAGTAAGTCTTGGCTATTCTGGGACGGTGTGAAAAATCTGCAACTGTGGTCTTATGACTAAGTGCTCTGCATTTTTGTGTGTGTATTATGTGTGAATATCTGTGCTTAACATAGGTGCTTACACACAAAACTGAGTGGGAAGTCAGAGTGACGGACATGTTGGATCATTTAAGTGAATGAAGCCTCTGCAGTAATGCGTGTCTGTTTACGTGTGTGACTTTGATTACGTCCATCAAAGAGGTCTTAGATCCCATTTCATTAGCTGCGCATTATTACTGCACAAAAAACTGACTTGTAAACATGTCTGAGCAGTGACTCATGAGAAAGTTTTAGTCTTAAATTGGAACATTTTGCGAGGACTTCCCTAAACTAGTGAGGTGAAATCTGTGTCTTGTTTTGATTAGTTTATTTTTAGCCATCACAGCAGCTCTGTGGATAGCACCATCTACCATCTACTCAGCTGAAGACACTTTTGGACTGCTGACATTTTGTACAGACATTTGTGTTTCCCAGTGGATGAATCGTACAGACTTTAAGTACCTATAAAACTATAATCTCATCATCCTCAGCTGATCTAGCTCTTCATTACTAATTTGCTGATGTTAAACTAAACTTACACTTGCTAAACATCATCAGCAAGTTGAGTGTGGTGGAATATATGTCAGCACGCTGGTGTCACTCATCCAAAGTACAACCTCACAAAGACACCAGCATGGCTTCTTAGTGTCATTTAAATATAAAAAGAAATTATAATATAATGTTTGCAACTCTAATGTTTGCAACTTTTTTTCCTTTTTATAAATAAATATGACAAGGAATTACTAGTAGCTGTAGCAACAGGTAAGTTAATGCACTGCCTTAAGAGTAAAGGATGTTCATGTGATTTAGATGAGACTGAAGTGAATTTTAATTGCCTTTTATGTTTTAGGGCTATAGCTTTTCAGTAAAAATGTCTTTCATCTCTAAAGACTTCCTCTGGCTGGATGATTATAAGACTTGAGTTTTATTTTATTTATGGAGCGAGAGGGGAAACAAAGGTCTTTGTTGTGTAATGTTACATGTAGGAAGTTCCTTTCTGACAAATGTGGGCTGGGACACAACTTTACTACAACTATCGCAATTGTGTTTCACATCGTTGTCTGTCCACATGCACATTGAAAATCCGTTTTTAATAAATTGAACTGCCTTTGCAGAGTTATAAGATGAAGCATTAAAAGAGGATTTGTCTTCCAGTCTCAGCTACTTTTTTTTTTGCTTGCTTTTGGCCTAATGCCTCTCCCACTCTCTCCTGTTGTTGTCCAATCATCATCCACCCTCCAAGTCTCCTAGCAAATGGTACTGGAGATTAGTACCTGTAAGTCCATCCATTCTGGAGAACTCCTCTTCACCGTCAACCTCTCTTTTTAGTCCCGAACCTGCAATGATGCACCCGTTCACATTCCCCTCTCCATTTCTCCTGTCATTGCATGTGGCACCTGAGCCCCATCATGCATTAGTTCCAACACGTCCCACCCCATCCCACCCTGGCTTCACGTTGCTACGATAGGATTGTGATTGGAAGATACAGTTACTATTTTAAACCGGAAAATTAAGAAGAGTCCTGTAGCACAGTCGTAACATTTTCCTCCTTTTCTCTCAATGCACAGAGGCTGCCAGTGAGTGCTGCCGTGTTGTGTGTTAAAGCCTCCATCATGGCTCTTTAAAATGCATGTTACACCACTCTTGTGTGTTTATGGGCAAGCTGTGAGTACCGATGCCCTGAAGACATATGTAATAGTGTCGTCTTAGTGCTTTTTATGAGCCCAGAGAGACGTAGAAAAAAAACGTGCAGGCAGGACGTTTGCAGATTATTAAACTTTAAATCACAGGCACTGTCTGTTACAGCACCACAGTGGAAGTTTAGATAGCCTTCCCACCCCCACCCGGATGAAAAATCCTCATAACAATTCATTTACTACATGCATTTTGTTCCCCTCCTCCCTCTAGAGAACTAACCCCTCCAATCAAAGGGAGCAAGATACAGCTGAAGTGTTATGATTGCATCTTTTTTTATATATAAGAGACTATGTAATTCTAGATGTTGTGTCTCATGATTTGCATGATAAATTTAATTAGCATTATTTGAGTTGAGCCTGAAGCCCCCACCTCCCATGCTTGAAATTCCTCAAATTAACACCTGGTTGTCTGCGAGCAGGTGTGAATGAGTGGAGGGAGTGTGTGTGTGCGCGTGCGTGCTGTGCATGTCGATAAAAGTGAGTCTGCACCAACAGAGTGCCAGCTGTACGTATCCGCCCCGATGACACATATAGGTGATGTCTTTGTGCGGTTGCCATGGTTTCAGGCTCGCTACAGGAAGGAGCATGCTCAGCACAGGAGCACCCCGTCGCTCCCCCTGGTGGAAAACTTGCTGAAGGACAACACAGACGGCTGTGCCCTGACCACCCTGCTGCACTTCTACTGCCCACAGGCCGTCAGACTGGAAGGTGGGACCAAACCCCTCAACCTGTAACCAGAATGCCCCTGAGTGCACCAACCACACCCACCATCCGTGTAATTATTCCAAAGAGCAAATGGGCAGAACTTAATTCAGTTCAGTAATAGAGTTAGAAATAGGAAAGAAATGACACACAATGGGAAAACCACAATGATTTTCAGTGTTAGCCGGACGGGACAAAGAACGCTCTTTTCTGCTCTCACTACAGTCATACAGTTGAGTAGGGGGCTTCAGACAAAGAGTGTATTATTAATAATTTGCTCTTTTTTTCTGAGGGCCTTTTCCTTTGAATATACAAGACAGTAAGTACAATAAAACCAAAATAATGCTAGTGTAGTAGGCTTTTGCAGGAATTTAATCAAGAGATTATGGGTCATACGTTGACTTGCTATGTGTGTTATTGTATTGTCCAGGATATTGACCCAAGAAAGAGGCAGGGAGGATTCAGAACAGACGTGGAGAACGAGTGCGGGACAAAGAGAAACAAAGACTCGTTTCCTCTCTGCTCGCCTGCGCCCTCATTTCTAAAAATGCCCTGGGTTGGGTTGTGATTGGTCACGAGGGCTTTGTGACGGAGAGCCGTTAGAGGAGTAGCTGGCCGCTATTTCAAAGATAAACAACTCTCACGCCGGTGCTCTGGGATTGATTGTAGTTCAGAGGGAGCTTGTACACATGTGGACCAGATGTGGGAGAGAGTTAAACTACATTTAGGTCAGCTTGCTGGCATCTTGATTTACTCTAAAAATAATACATTAGTACAGTAAATCACAGAATGACATCATGTTTAGTTGTCTTTCCCTGATCCGCTGCCTCGTCAGACATTATACACATAGATGGGCCGTCCTTACAGTAACGTCAAGGGATAAAAATCCTGGTGATTCATCTAGCAGGAGTGGAAGGCGGTTTGAAAACTTGTCTCAAGGATCTTGAGTGATTAACTGGCTAACTACTGCATGTGACACAAATACTGGTGGGAGTATGGTCATTTTCTTCTTTGTTTTTTTTTTAACATAAACTAGGCCTTATCTTCTCCTTGTCTTCCTGTCTGGCCTTTGCCATTACCCCTCCCTTGTGTGCGCTTGTGTGTGCCTGACCCCTCCCCTTTCTGCGCAGATATCTGCCTCAAGGAGACCATGTCTTTGGCCGACAGTCTGTACAACCTCCAGCTGGTGCAGGAGTTCTGCAGGAACAACCTCAACCACTGCTGCCACTTCAGCCTGGAGGACATGCTCTATGCACATGCATCCATAAAGGTAGGGAGGCGAGCATTGAAATATTAAATAATGAATAAAAAAATGTATGTGGTGGATGTGGAAAGTCTTATTTTTATAATGTGAGCCGTTAAAGAAAGAGAAAGAGGAAAAGAAATAAGGAGAGTTAGGGTTGGGAATTACAAACAGGCAAAAATGAGTCATGCAAGGAAAAGTTTATTAATGAAAGTCTGTGAGCGGGCTTGGTTCTCTCAGGGGTTGTTATTGTGTGTGTGTGTGTGTGTGTGTGTGTGTGTGTGTGTGTGTGTGTGTGTGTGTGTGGATGTGTGTGTGTGTGGATGTATTAACAGGGACATATAGATCACTTTTGCCACAGTGAGTATTGCTTGGCTGCCAGATTAAATGAATATGATATGTGTTTGTGTGTTGGTGCTTTTCTAGTACAGACACACTGCAGGCTAAATACCCCCCCGCCCATCTCTCTGTCTCACAGACAGAGGACAGATTCTGCTCTGAGGAGATTCACAATGCTGACCCGTCTCTGCCTGCCTCCCTTGTTCGCTTCTCCCCTCTGTTTCTATCAAACAACAAAATCTCTGAACTTAGAGAAGTAACACAACTGCTAATTCACGCTGTCTTCAGGCTTAAATCGCCCTATTTCACATGTTTGTTTCCGATGAATAAAAGACTTGCTGTACAACTTTGTGCCATCCAGACTGGAGCAGAAGCAGCAGAGCCAGTGTGGGTAAATAGTATGCGCACAGCGTGGGTAGAAACATTCGGATTCAAGTCACGGTCCGAGCTGACTGGGACTTTCCATTCTTCAACACCACACAGGAGACGGGTTTCACACTTTTTGCTCTGTATTTCTGTCTCTCTCTCTCTCTCATTCACTACATCGTTTATAGTACGTGTGTATTGACTATATAATGCTACAGTTGTACAAGTATTCACAGGAGGGGTGGAGAGGGAGAAAAATGCTTGTGAAGAGCAGTTAAAGAGGCTGGCACACCGCCCGTTCACCACAGACTGACTGCCCTCTGAATCTTAACCAGTTTGTCTGTGTGTCTGTCCGTCCCTTTATTTAATATATCACATAAATAAATGTTGTTTGTGCCATTAAATACTTCACTCTGCTGTATGTCGAATTGTAATAGAAATCACAGCTTTTATAAATTTGGGTCTGTCTGTCCCTGCTGGAAAAAGTGAGGTCTGTGTGTGTTAACCAAAAGGTTTCCTACAGAGGATCATCTGTGAAGGCCTCCAGAGACTTTCTGTTTACAACATGAATGCATTTAACATTGACCCTGGTTACTCACTCGCTGCTTGGTGCATCCATCTGTGCATATGTGACATATTTAAACTAGTCCAGATGGTGTTTTTGGCAGTTTTGAAGAGGCGCATGGGTTTGACATTAAACCACTCTGACAATGAAACATGCACTGCTGTTCAGCTACACACACACATGCACACACACACACACCTGAGCCTGTTACCTAGCAACAGTTGGTAGGCCGTGACCTCATTGATCTGTCAGAAAGCTGTTTGTGATTGTGATTGTAGCTCATCGTCACAGAGACATGGGGTGCAGAAGTATCAACTGCAAAGACAGAAAATGTTGTGCTTATAACATTAAGGAATAATATATGACTACAACATTAACTGTGTGTGTGTGTGTGTGTGTGTGGCCTTGCAGAGTAACTACCTGGTGTTTATGGCTGAGCTCTTCTGGTGGTTTGAAGTGGTTAAGCCCTCATTTGTACAGCCCAGAGTGTTCGACCCAAACGGTACAGTACAGCTTTACAGTAACATCATCATGCTGTCGTTAACTGTGATGAAGATAATGACTTTGTGATTGCAACATGTCATGCAAGCTAATTGTTTAACTCAAGGTTACAGCTGAATAACAAGTATTTTGTGGTATTTTTTCCCTGTGCAGCTTGTGAGCCTGTATCCTCTTGTAAAAATATGGCTCCTGTGTCCAGTCCAGCCAAACAGAGCTATGCAGACAGAGCTGAAAGCCCAGAGAGCATCCCAGCAGAGGGTAAAGTTTCCGTTGTTTTGGGGATGTGCACTAATCCATTTTGTTCTGACTGTCAGTTGAGTAGTAGTTCAAATATACACACACTATGTTTGTATACACAGTTTGAAAAGTCAAAAGCTAGTATGGCTAAAAATCACATTTGTCACATTAATTAGGTGATGAGATGTCACAGTGCTACTTTGTATTGGTTTGACCATACATACTTTTGTGAAACTATAAAATAAACCATGTAATCACAACAATTAGCATTTACCTGGTGAGTGAGTACAGAGTGGTGGAAGATAGGTGTGGATGTGCTTTGTTTTGAAACCAGAGGCCCTCTAGTGGCTGATTTACAGCCATGCAGGATGTGTGATGCTCTTCAATTGTGTTTGGGGCTTAAATTAGTTGTTATTGACTGTGCAGTCAGGAAATAACTAATCTCGAATAAGTAGCAAAAGCCGAGTTGTGTAGAAGGCAGTTCAGATGTGCACTACTAGACTCGTCTTCCTGAAACTGAAGCTCTCCACTGCAGCCTCCATTACTGAACAAAACAAACTCAAACACTCTCTGTCTGTTACAGGTGTAATGAAGAGATCCACCTCCATGTCCTATGTAGACGGCTGTATTGGGACATGGCCCAAAGAAAAACGGTAGCTAATTTCTGCAGTTTCTTACAAATGTGAAGGGGTCTGTTGTCTCCCTTTTTAAACAAACAGTACATTTCCTTCCTCTCCCAGCTCCTCCTCTCGGGGAATCTCCTTTGAGATCCCTCTGGACGAAGGCCCGACTGTGCCTCCCTGTGAAGCTTCGTCCCTCCGCGGTATGACCCGCTCTGCCAGCAGTGACGGCCTCGGGTTCAAAGTTCACTTTGCAAATCGAGGGGGCATGAGGCGCCATCTCTCCCTGGCACCCGTCAATGTAAACGGCCAGAGCAGGCACATACCAGAGGAGGAGGAGGACTTCACCGCTCACAGACCCCTCGGGCGGAACAACACATTCTCAGTCAAGAACCAAAGCAGGTACAGCAGAAGGATGTGTTGTGGTTATGACTCACTAAGTAGGAGAGACTGTTTAAACAACCATCATTTCATTTACTCAAACCTGTCCATAGGTACTCCAATGGAGTCCTCCCAGACAGCAACCACAGCCCCAACAATCACCACGGCAACCACAGTGGCCCCATCAGCCCATCAACTCCTCCGAGCATTGAGGAGGCCCTGAAGATTATCCACGACACTGAAAGGCCCCACGCCAGCCTGGGCATGGGGGGCGGAGACAACGGCTTCTTCCTCCACGGTGCAGAGCCCTCAGACCCTTCAGGGGCCCAAAGCCAAGGAGATGACCCAGGCGCAGCCAAGGCACGACTGAATGACCACGACCCAAACTCCGTGTCCACCGACGAAGTCGACACGGGCATCCATGTTAGGACGGAGGACATCCAGAGCTTGGACGAGGACTCCTCCTCTCTGAGAGACTATTCTGATATAGACCCGGACTGCGAGGCCATGACCCGGTCGTGCCCTCTGCCCGACCAGTCAGAGAGAGAGAGAACCAGAGAAGGAGGACAGAAAGGGGTCTGTAATACTATCCCTGAAGGCCAGAGGGGAGACGGAGGTGACGAGAGCAGCCCCTGCCCCAGCTCAGCACCCACCCTCCCCAGATCCCACTCAGCCAGCCCGGCTTCGTCCTCTGGAGGCTCTGGAGGCGGTATGGTCCGGATGACGAGCTTTGCAGAGCAGAAGTTCAGGAAGCTGGAAGGACGAAGTAGTGGAGGAACCACACCAGAGAGTTCAGACCTCAATGTGCCGTACACACACCCGACAAAAAACATATCTTCACAGGTGTGTCACTCGTGCCTTCACTTTTATTGAAACTTTTCTTGCAGAGGCAGAAATACAGTTTGCAAATGACGTGGGTCGACGTGGAATAAATGTCAGTCTTCTTTTCACTTTTTTCAGATCTCCACACCTCCTTTGCCGATCACATCTCCATCTCCAGTGACGCCTTCCCCAAGAGACCCCTCCCACCTGATCGCCTCAGAGATGATTCAGCTGAGGATGAAGCTGGAAGAGAAACGGAGAGCCATCGAAGCCCAGAAGAAGAAGGTAAACAGACACAGACAAAGACAGACAGCCAGTGGTGTAGCTTCTGATGTAAACATTAACACCGTGTCGCTCTCTTCACATCGTCCAGGTGGAAGCGGCTTTCACCCGCCATCGTCAGAAGATGGGCAGAACTGCCTTTCTGAACGTAGTGAGAAGAAAAGGAGTCACTGCGCCGCTCAGCCCGAGCTCAGGGGGAGCAGAAACTCCTTCTCCAGAGCCACTCGCATCCTCAAAGGAGACCGGCCAGGACAGCATGGAGCGGGCAGAGAGATGCAAGCCAGACGGAGCAGCTCCAAAATCCCCCTGTGAGGATGGTGGAGGTGAGTAATCACAGTTGAAAGGTAAAAAAATGTTTGCAGTCCTACTTGTAGTTTGGTTGTTAGTTTGTCCTATACTCATATCTCAGAGCCTTTAATCAGCAAATGTGGAGGGTTTTTTTGTTGTTGATTAATTGACTGATTATTTTAGTAATAAACAGCAAAAGGAGGAAAAATAGAAAACCAGTAAGGGACGAGCCGAGAATGATGATGCGTTTCTTTGGGTGGTGCTTTAGGCACCGACCAAAGTGGGGACTGACTGACTGGCCTGTGTATTTGATGCAGGTGTGACTCCGGGAGAAATCGACCTCGCAGATTACACACGCTCCATCGAGAGGCTGAACACGTCGCTGGGCTTCCTGCAGACAGAGATGCAGCGTTTGGCCCAGCAGCAGGAAAAGATCATGTCCATGAGAGAGCAACAGCAACAAGCCTGGGTCATTCCTCCGCCTGCTCCATCTCCCCACAGGTATCACTTAATCATAGATGTTAATCATTTTACTGGGAAAATCATTAGACCATCACTCTGTGAAAACTCACATGGCCTTTTGTGTTTTTTTTTCTCCACAGGCAGCTGCGGGAGTTGCGCAGCAGCAGTGTAACAGGCCGGGGATCAGGCCGAGGCTCGGTTGGGTCTTTGTCCCCCATCCTTTCTTCTTCTGGCTCCCCTCACGCTCCCAATCGTTCCCCCGCTGGCATTAAGCGGCGCCCAGCCTCCTTCCATGCCAGGACGCCCCGGACTCCGCGGCCAAATGATCTGAAGGTCACGCCCTTCAGTCGAATGCTCAACACCCCCACCTCGGTGGACAGCCTGCCCAGGCTGAGGCGTTTCACCACCAGCCAAACCCAGCTCAGCTCGTTTGCCTACCTGGGCCACGACGAGGGGCCGCGGGAGAGCAAGAGCAAAGAGGCCAAGGACAACAAAGAAAACGCCAAGGACAGAGAAGAGACAACGGCAGCGACGGGTGCTGGCACTCCTCAGTCGTCTACTAAAGATGCAGCCAAAGAGAAGGACAGTGAGAGGCAGGAGGAAAGAACACAGGCAGAGCAGGCTCAGTCCAAGGGTGAAGTCAAACAAACAAGGACATCAGAGGTGTTGTCTCAACCAGTGTCGGAGATGCAAGCGCCCAGTGGCAGCCGGATTAAGGGAGATTCTCAGGACAGAAGAGACCTGGTGGAGGTGCCTCTGTCTAGGCTGAAGCCTGCCGCAGGACAACCCCACAGTCAGGAGATACCTGGAGAGGGAGAGGCAGCAGGAGATGCTTCTGGAGAGGACCAAAAAATGTGCTGTGGATTCTTCTTCAAGGTTGGTCGGAGCTACAGAATTATACATTCTGTCGGCTCAGTACACCTTTAGGTACAGGTTGAATATGACACAGGTAGCACTAATAACATTAACAGTGGCTCCATACCTACAATTTATTGCAATACAACAATCATAATATATTTACTTGAATCAAAGTGTTGCAGGTCAAAATGTCTGCTGTGAGGAAGAGTTGATTTTAACTCCACATTTTTTCTTCTGGTCACTCCCCCCCAGATTTTGGAACCTCTGCAGTAATAACAACTGATACACACAATTCTTTAACATCTCATTAATAATACACGGCCTCGTGGTGCTATGTGCAGGAGGCAGCGACAGGAAGAATCTCACACTGTGTGAGCCTGGCACAACATGTGCAGAGCTGTGCTTGTTGAGCCATGAGCTCATCAGAGACAATACATGGATGAATCTAGGCCAAAGAAATCAGCCAGAGCACAGACACATGATGGCCCATTAGAGCTTTGATTGTAGAGCAATGTCAGAGCTGAGCTGACAGAAGGTAACTCTACTAATGCCACATTAAGTACAGAGTGCCATCATTATGAAAACTCTATATCTTTACTTTCATACACTGGCATTTTGAGTGAATAGATGACAAAACAATTACAAAACAGGCTGCTCTTCAGTATAGTATCTTAATACACAATGTTTTAATTAGTTGAATGTGGAAATTGTATTCTGCCAGTAGACAATACAGATTAATTAAAACATAGATATAATCTGACTTGTGTATTTCGTGTGTTCTCTGCATCAAACACCAGGATGATGTCAAAGGGGAAGAGGACATGGCAGCAAAGAAAGCAGCCCTGCTGGAGAAGCGGCTGAGGAGGGAGAAGGAGGCTCAGGAGAGGAAGCAACAGCTGGAGCTGGACCAGGAGCAGAAGAAGGAGGCTGCACGGTCTGTCTGACTTTCTGTCTATTTGCCAACTCTGACATTGCCCCTTGGTCTATAGCAGCAATACACATGTTGTGTGTCTTGTACCCTAGCATGCAGTCACACAATAAATCGCTGTTATCTTACAGGTTGAAAGCTGAGGAGGAGCAGCAGAAGAAGGATGAAGAGAAGGCAAGGAGGGAATACATCAGGAATGAGTATCTGAGGAAAAAGCAGCTCAGGCTGATGGTGGACATGGACGAGGTCATCAAGCCCCGATCTGGGAGCCTCAAGAAGAAGCCGCGGCCCAAGTCCATCCACCGGGATGTCGTGGAGTCGTCTACTCCGCCTGTGAGAGCATCAGGTGAGATACGCACAAATCAGGCACACAAACACAGCCGTAGAGCGTTTGCCACTGACCCAAACTTTACCTGCCCTCCGTTGATGTGTTGCAGGGGTTCGTCCTCGAGGCTTCTCAGTATCAAGTGTATCTTTGGCGTCACTAAATCTGGCCGACAATGACAGAGACAGAGATCAGCCAGATAACAGGAAGAACAACAGGTAAGCCTGAGTTTTACTTTACTTTCAGTCGATTTGCAAATCACAGATATAAGAAGCGTGTACCTTGTGTACCTCAGAAAACTAAGAATTACACCTCTGAATTAGGTGGAAATAATAAGAATAGGGAATAATAAGGCTCTAATGTTGAAATGAATTACCAAGATTGGTTGTTCTCATGCTTTTACAAGCCCACAGATAATTAACTCTTTTACTTTTGCAATTTGCAATGATGCAATTCATTTTCAACTTTAGAACTGTGTATTTTATGTCATTAACCACTTAACCCTCGGGGCGATTTTATGTGATAAATTTATGCTAATGAAAATTGATAAAATATGATTTAAT
>JBAJHX010000062.1:13469670-13496098 GCA_037176925.1 Amniataba percoides
TGTGTATGTCTTTTAGATACTATTTTTTAAAGTCATTTTTAGGTTTCCTTTGCATCTTCTCCTCTAGGCTGGTCTTTATTTATTTATTTATTTTTAGTCTCACTGACATTTAAAAGTCATATGGTGTGCTGCCAGAGATAATGCTCTTTCAGAAAGTGAAATGTTTTTATCTCTACTTCCCAGAGAGAAACTTCTAACCAGTGATCTGTAACGGTATTAAATATATTTCATGTTTTTTCTTGTTTGCTTTTTTTTAAGTTGGAGTTCACCATGCAGGAGGCAGTCAAGTGTCTCCATGCCCTGGAGGAGTTCTGCCCCTCCAAAGATGACTACAGCAAACTGTGTCTGCTCCTCACACTGCCTCGCCTCACAAACCATGCAGAGTTCAAGGCAAGGAAAAATAGCACTAAAGGATTAAATAAACTTTATATATTTGAAATTGTTTTGGTTGCTAAGACTGGAACTGGAATTTACGTTTACACAAGTTAAGAGCAAGTTAAAAATAATTCATTTCACAAATAAACAATGATTTAACCTCCACATGTTTGGCTTGTATTTTGATTTGTTATTTCTCTGTTGGTGCTCCTCAAGGACTGGAACCCCAGCACGGCCAGGGTGCAGTGTTTTGAGGAGGCCTGCACGATGGTGGCTGAGTTTATCCCTGCAGACAGGAAGCTGAGTGAGGCTGGATTCAAGGCCAGTAAGGATCGACTCTTCCAGCTTCTCCTCAAGGGAGTCCTCTATGAGTGCTGCGTGGAGTTCTGCCAGGTTTTTGCTACTAAAAATACGCACAGACATACTCTGGTTGAAACTACTTCAAACTGCTAAACATCAAGCTTACAGGTCGGCCAGTGGAATTATTTGCAGACGGTTTAAACTTTTTTTTTTTTCGTGCAGAGCAAGGCGACAGGTGAGGAGATCACAGAGAGCGAGGTACTCCTGGGTGTTGACATGCTGTGTGGTAACGGCTGCGACGACCTGGACTTGTCCCTGCTCTCCTGGATGCAGAACCTCGCCCAAAGCGTCTTCTCCTGCGCCTTCGAACAGAAGCAGCTCAACATCCACGTGGACCGCTTGGTCAAGCCCGCGAAGACCGGCTACGCTGACCTCCTCACCCCACTCATCAGCAAACTGTCTCCATACCCCTCCTCCCCGCTGCGCCGCCCCCAGTCTGCTGATACCTACATGTCACGCTCACTGAACCCGGCGTTGGACGGCCTGTCTTATGGGCTGTCTGGTCAGGATAAGAGAGCGAGTGGTGGTGAGGTGCCGCCGGGCAAAGGAGTCTCTCCCATGTCCCACTCGTTTGCCAACTTCCATTACCCCGGACCAGGGGGGCAGAGCCTGAGCAGGAGTCTGATGATGGAGAGCTCCGACTGCCACAGCATCTTTGAGGAGTCCCCTGAGACGTAAGTGTTTAGGTTCAGAGATCTGTGGATGTATCGGCATGTGGTTCTCTCCAGTAACCTGTCAGACGTCGTTAATAATCCGTCGGTGTGTTTTCTCTGTGAAGGTCAAGGACAGACACGCCCGTGGATAAGATGATGGGTTCAGTTGGAGCTCAGAACACGCGTCCTGCCTCAGCTCCGGGCGAGGACGCACCAACAGCTGGCTCTGCTGACAGGAACGAGGTAAACATCATTAACCTGTTCCTCTTTAACTCGTTAGACCAGTTGCAAGCATTGCTGAACAAGCACTTTTATTTGATGTCCACGTACTGTTTTTTCCCATTGCTGGGTGTTGCCTACATTGAAGGTCTATATATAGGCCAGGTCTAATGAATCTTTTTTCTGAGCGTCTGAGTCATCCTCCCTCTGCAGGCTGAATTGCCAGTGGTGTTACCGCTGACATGGCTGCTGAGAGTGATGGCTCAGCCCAGTTTAGCTCTGCTGCCCTCTGTCTGGATAAGAGGAAGGAAGTTGCTATTGTTTTGTTTAGTATGTGGCTCAAGTATGCTTTCAGCGAGCCCCACTACTTCATGTGCATGTGTATAATTAATGTATCTCCGATGTCCATCAGTAACAAAGGTCCATAAATCTGTTTAGGAATAGAATTCAGGTTCAGTATTCCAGCATTGGTCATCAGCATATGAATGAACAGAACCTGCTTTCAATGTGGTCATTTGCCAAAATGTGGACAAGTTGTAGCCCACAGTGTAGCTCACTTCATAGCAGCAGGGACAAGATAACAGAGGTGTGTTTGGGGCATGGCTGTCTCAACTTTTTTAAGGACTTTTCTTTACATTACCTGTGATAATGTCGTCACAATCTTGTGACATAATGCAGCTCTAGTTGTTCTAAATATACTGCCAGTAACAAAGGAGCAGTGCAGGGTAGAAACAGGGGAAAAGAAGCCTCAGTGGATTTGGTCCTAAGTCAGTAGGGACACGTGGCTCAAAACCCAGGAGCTCAACCACAAAAATGAGTCATTGCTGCCCTCCTGTTGCCTGTAAACACAGTGCTAACACTGTATCTGTTTCTGTCTGTCTCATGCTTTCTATTCTGGGCCCCCTGTGCAGCTCGGTGTGAAGTTAGTGCTTTGCTCTGCCTTCCCCGTCACCTCGGAGACACATAAAGAGGCCAGAAACAGAAGCAGACTTTGGGGCCCCTGTGATCTCACTGTCACACTCCCACCCTCTCTCTTTCTTGTTTTCCTCTCTGCCCTCCATCCTTTTTCCCAGAGCTGGCACGCCGCCGGTGCCTCTCCCCTCCTCCCTCCCCCCCAAAAACACGCGGCAGATCTGTTCCCATCAGATTGTCAGGACAGGAAGCAGAGGACAGAGAGGGGAAGCGACCTGTCCTCGGCTCTCAGTCTCACCCTCCTTCCTCCTCTGGTACCTGACCTGACAGGAGAACCGGGTGGAGCAGGGTTCATCTGATCACAATGATTCCTTTGAATAGTGTTAGTAGGAGCTGGCAGTGGCCTTCATCAGATGTTTAACATGCTTCAGCGTGTGCTCTGAGTGTGTGACCCTTGTGTGCTTTGTATGTGCTAAATTGTCTCCACATTTTTGTTCCTTTGTACAAACATTTATATTTTTTATTGAAGACATTTAGCTAATGTAACAACAAATATGACTTGGACGAATAACACAAGGAGGAACTTAAAGGATTTTTTTTTAACATATAAGATGTGTGTATGTATGTTTTCTTAAAATCATCATGTTTGATCCTCAGCTTCGTGACTCTACAGAGAAGTATGAGGAGTTCTATCGGCAGCGTCTTCGTGTGCAGCAGCACCTGGAGCAAAAGCAGCAGCAGAGGCAAATGTATCAACAGATGCTGCTGGAGGGGGGCGTCCAGCAGGAGCCTCCACCCAACGACATGCAGCACAGCCTCACAGAGAAGTTCCTCAACAGGTACAGACACAGCAAGTCATGTGGCAAACTTCAAAGAAGCCACAGTCAGCATGGATCTGGTGCAGCTTGGCTGAACTGAACTTGCTAATTGCTGGTGGGGGTTTTAATAGCTTTGTACAATAGAGGAGCAGCTATCAGACAAGGGGATGTAGACATGATAATAATTGAGTCCCAGGTGGCTTTACCCAGCATGACACACACCTCCCCCAAAGCCCGCCTCCAGTCTACACTGCACCATCTGTGCTGATCAGCTGCATCACATCACATCGCCCTGTGCGTTAGTTATACACAATTTTAGATCCAGTCCCTGCTCAGAAAGAGCACCCATCTAAAAAATGTGCCATGACAACTGTAGCCTGCCCCTAAACTACCACAAGAGTATGTTTAGCTTAAAGTCTGTTGCCAAAGTGAGGTGGGAAATTTTAGATTTTTGCTCCTTCAGCAGGACAAAGACCCTTTGATTTGTTCCCCTGAGAGTTCCTCCAGTCCTCCCTCTTCCCTGCTTCTCCCTGCCTGTATCCTCTGCATTATTCACAAGGGGGTCCGTGCATAATGACATCATTTCTTTATTTTTCTTTTGTTCTCTGCCCCTTGTATTTTTAACTAGATTTAACTTGCCTGCCAACTTATGTTAAGTACAAGAAAAACCTATAAATGGAGAAAGGAAGAAAGTGAAAGAAAGGGAAAAGAAAGAAAATGCATAGAGAAAATGAGGGTGTGTAGACTGTTCATGAATGTGTGTGTTTGTGTGTGTGTGTGTGTGTGTGTGTGTGTGTGTGTGTGTGTGTGTGTGCGCGTGTGTGTGTTTGCATGTGTTTGCATGCTCCTCAGGTCCATCCAGAAGCTTGAGGAGCTCAATGTGGGGATGGAGAATTTAGGGGAGGAGGTGAAGTCTCTGGCCCAGCAGTGTAATGGCAACGGGAACACGCCTGCTACCGAGGACAACAACAACCCTCCTTCTGTGACCCCCGAGCAGACCCGGACCCGAGGGGGAGGGGTGCTCAGCAGCACCCCACAACACACCGCAGGGGGTCGCACAGTGCGACCTCCAGATGAGTCTCCTGTGGTCAGTCAGAGGTACAGTAGATAGAGATATTCTCTCGTTTTTATACTGGAGGTAGTTGCAGCATTGAATTTAGCTGTGTTGTGTTTTTTAGCAGTGGGCAGAAACAAAAAGGAAATCAACAAAATGACTCTCCAGGCTCCTCCCGAATTAAAGAGGTATGTATGCACACAAACCAGTTAACAATTACTAGAACAAACATTCAGACAGTTCTGTCTGACGTGCCATAAATAATTTATAACTTAACCAGAATGTAATTGCCTCACTGTGCTCAATAATGAATTCGAAATTACCTTTGTTCATACTGACAGTCAGTTCTGTCTTTAGTCCCTCATGTTAGCTGTTATTACTGTCGCACTTAGGTCCTCTGATCTGATTTTAAATTTGAACATGTTCCCTCTTGTTGTCGTCATAGCAAGGCGATACAGTGTAATGCTAATTTGGCTAAGCAGATTATTTTTTTCAGCACTGATGTCACGCTGCCATCGTGACAGTATGGATGTTACAGGGTAGAGAAGATCAAAGCAGATTATACTGCTAATTACGTGTAATCTCAGTGTTGTATTTGTTTTTTTATGTGTTCTTGTGTTTTCAGGGCGACAAGGCCAAAAGCCTGTTTGTGCCAGTGCACACTATGGAGGACACCCAGGCTATCCGAGCTGTCGCCTTTCACCCGTCCGGAGCACTCTACGCTGTGGGGTCCAACTCCAAAACTCTGCGTGTCTGTGCTTATCCAGAAACACTAGACACAAGGTAATATCACCAGTCACGTCAGTAACTTCACTTCAAAACAGATTCTTTTATGAGGCCTTGTTCTTTTAGCTACCTAAACTTTTAATTAAGGGCTTTTAATGGCCACATAAATACTAACCGGAAATGTTTTACTTACAAGTTATATTTCTTGGCCCTGATGAATCAGCAGAGTTGAAATTGGTAGTTTAGTCTCAACATTGGAAACAGCAGTTGACAAAAATAATCTCACCACAGGGTACACGCATTAACTGTTCTGTGTGATCATTGCAAATGACTTTTCCCTTGCAGAGGAGGTTGTTATGGAGTTATAGAAGTTTTCATTTTCTTTTTTTTTTTTTTTTTGTGGGCGGGAGGGGGTAACTTCTCATCTATGTAGAGCTTAAAACAAATTTT
Source organism: Amniataba percoides (assembly GCA_037176925.1). Classification (NCBI taxonomy): domain Eukaryota; kingdom Metazoa; phylum Chordata; class Actinopteri; order Centrarchiformes; family Terapontidae; genus Amniataba; species Amniataba percoides. The sequence goes on from JBAJHX010000062.1 coordinate 13,475,238, forward strand.
TCACTGTCAGAAACAAAGGGATGCAATCTCTAAGTGTATAGCTCTCCCTTCTTTCTGTTTCTTTTCCACTTTTCGTCTCCTCAGTGGCTCAAGTCCAATCAAGCAGCCGGTCGTCCGCTTCAAGAGGAACAAACACCACAAAGGGTCCATCTACTGTGTGGCCTGGAGCCACTGTGGGCAGCTGCTGGCTACAGGCTCCAATGACAAATATGTCAAAGTCTTACCTTTTAGTGCAGAGACGTGCAACGCCACAGGTGAGTCTTGTTTTTGTTTTTTTTTACATCAACACTTATAAATGTAGTGAAAAACTTTTTTGAAATTGCTGCATGGGCTTGTTATTATCAGTATCTTATTATTTTTGTCGCTGTCCTTCCGTGCTTCCAGGCCCAGACCTGGAGTTCAGCATGCACGACGGCACCATCAGAGATCTGGCCTTCATGGAGGGCCCAGAGAGTGGAGGGGCCATCTTGATCAGCGCCGGCGCCGGAGACTGTAACATCTACACCACCGACTGTCAGAGAGGACAGGGTCTGCATGCCCTGAGCGGACACACAGGTGCGCTGGCTTTTTTAACCTACAATGGAGAGTGTTTATGCAGAAAGACAGTCTGTAACGTGTCTTTTTTGTGTTGTGCTGTTAGGTCATATTCTGTCTCTGTACACGTGGGGAGGCTGGATGATTGCCTCCGGCTCTCAAGACAAAACCGTTCGTTTCTGGGACCTCAGGGTGCCGAGCTGCGTCCGAGTGGTGGGAACGGCTTTCCACGGCTCAGGTAAGGCTTGTGTGTCACCTCCATTTATGGATCAAATGACTGAACACAGCAACTCTTTGATAATTGCAGACAGCAGAAGTATCACTGCTTTCATGTGTGCTGCTGATGCTCTCCACAGGAAAGTCATGATTCTCTCAGTCAGTACAGAATGAGTTTACTGATAATCACGCAGTGGTTTTTTTTCACAGCTACACCCTCTTTTTCTTTTTACTCCACAGGCAGTCCTGTTGCCTCGGTAGCAGTGGATCCTAGTGGCCGTCTCTTAGCAACCGGACAGGAAGACAGTGCATGCATGCTTTATGACATCAGAGGGGGACGAATCGTGCAGGTGTACCGGCCTCACACCAGTGACGTGCGATCCGTCAGGTTCTCCCCCGGAGCGCACTACCTGCTCACCGGCTCCTACGACACAAAGGTCATGGTCACCAACCTCCAAGGTACAGTCCGAGTCTTCTGCCGACATGTTTACGGCACAACAAAGCTCACTGCTGCTTCCATTAATGGTGATCTAAATTTCATGACACAGAATGGGAGATACCTCTCTGGCAGGGAACAGTGATTCATCCTGGAGCATCCAGCATTTGACTCCAGGAAGTCACCGTTCTCAGCCAAGAAATGGAAAAATTAAACCACAGCATGTTTTTTTTACACTTCGGATTTTTGTAAATACATTTTTAAAAAGTTAACAAACTAGGTATAATTTGTAAATTTGTGAATGGAGGTGCCCTGTTTCCAGTCTCGATGTTTCCAGACCTTATAATGTGTCTAAGAAGCAGAGGACCATGATGGAAAGCTGGGCCTGCTTAAACCACGTTTTAATACTGACATGTCTGTTTTCCAGAATATATTGTGCAAGTGTAAGACCCACCAGGAAAAGTTGTTTTGAATCTAATGCGACTGCGGTTTGTTCTTAAGGCATGTCATGATTTAAAATTTCCTCTGTGTGTTTCCAGGTGACCTGACCAAGCAGTTGCCTCAGACTGTGGTGGGAGAGCACGGCGACAAGGTGATTCAGTGTCGATGGCACACACAAGACCTGTCCTTCCTCTCGTCCTCTGCTGACCGCACTGTCACACTCTGGACACACAACCCATAACGCAGCCACACATACACACTTACACACACACACACAGACACATACACACAGACAACTAGTTGATATAAACTCACACACACATTCCCCAGAAACAACACTGCTCCTGCTGCACTGTCAACACTGTCACACCCTTCCAACACACCTTACAGTCTGAAACGCACGCACACATCGACACGAACAGGTGAATGAGCCTTTCACTCCTGTCTGTAGGAAACCAAACAGATACAAACCTGTGACCCATTTAAAAGCACACGTTGCATGTTGCCCTCTTTCTTTACATCTCGCACGTCGCGTTCGTCACACAGATTCTTGTCATGTCGGGGCGTTAACAAACTGCAGGATGATTCATTATTCTCGCCGTCACTTCACCCACGTCACGTGGTGTCACCCTCACATCTTTGCCCCTCACGCAACTCGCTCCGGTCAGCTGCTGCATGTCCTCACAGAGGAGTCGTTGAGGTTGGATAGGACAGAGTGCTTTGTTCATGATGGTGCCTTCTCAGTTTCCATAATGAAAAATGTAATGATTAAAAATGAACATGGTCATTTTCGAGATCAGATTTTGTTAAGTCATCTTGAGAAGTCCTACATTCCTTCTCTTTTTGCATATCATTTTCTTATAGCTGGTGTTATGCTGCTATTGTTTGGGAAAACAAAGAGTTGAATTTGTGGTATGTAAATGTCATTTTCTCAGTGTGTCAGTGAGCTTTTCCTATCAGGAGGCTGAATCTGTGGAAATCCTACTAATCGTCGATCAGTCAGCTGTTGCTTCCCCGCAGGACATGCTGATGTGTAATGTTACTGTACCCACTGCATTACTACAACTGAAAAAATGTGTAAATTAGCTTGTGCATTTCGTTTTCAATTTGAAATCAGTGTTTTTTGCGCCGAAGCTGTTACAGTGTCTTGCGATGGCTTGCTTGCAATGGAAGATTGTTATTATTATGTCAGCGTCAAAGGGAAATATAAAGCATAATATTTGGTCGAGCGCCCGAACATCCTGATGAGGAGGTTTGTCTACTGCTGTAACAATTTAAGAACAGTAGGTGGCAGTCTTTGTCTGTAACAAGGGTCTAACCTTATGCACATTGAAATCTGATTGGCAGAACGGGTGTTTGGATATTTATTTTGAACCAGTATTTGGGGCATATGCATTGTATTATTTACTTTACATGCGCACTTTTAACATTGTCTTCTAATATTGATTTACTTACAAAGATGCATATTTAAGTTTTTATGTTAATGTATAGTATATATTGTTTTTAACAAATAAGGCCAAACTAATGCGTACATAGATGTATTTATTTCATTTGTGTTTTATGTAATGTACAGTAAACATTAGTATGTTTTTGAAATGCTAGTGGCTCTTGTATTAAGCCTTTCTTATTCTTGTTTTTAAAGGTGACCTAAATTAATTCAAGCTAACTCAAGTCTTGACTGCTGGTACGTTCAATAAAGTGTCTTTTACACACTCGAGACTTTTTGTTGACACAGTTTACATTTTAACATATAAATGAGTCAAAACAAGATACTGACATGATCGAGGCTTTATTTCTCTAACCTCATTGAAACATTTAGTACAAAAGAGCATAAAGGCTGTACACGGGTTCAATCATTTTATCAAACTGTTTGCTTAAAATACCATTTTCTTTGTCTAACTAAATCTAAAAAAAACCTTGTGTATAAACAATACATGGAAAGAGGGAAGTACCGCTGTACCACACTGACTCAGACGCCACTGAGTGTAACCACATTTCATCGTGGTGGGACGGCAGAATCAAAACAATCATATAATGTACAATAAATACAAACATTACTGCAGTTGTGTATTGAAAAATACACGGCGTGAAATGAACTTTGTTAGAGGACAGAATCAAGACAAACAAGGACAAAAAACAACACACTTGTCCCTGACTCAGTGTTTTAGTATTGTGTGAAACAAGTCCTTTGTTCATATGAGATTTTTCTGTACTGTACACTACATACAATGCTAACAGTGCTTTGTTTTGTCCAAAAGGACACATAAAGAGACTCAAGGTTTTCTTCTGAGTGACCACCCAGTGGTCAGTCACAACGCTGCCCACATCCTCATGAGATGAAATCACAAAAAAAAAAAAGTGCCTCTCCCTTTAGTGCTTATTTCAGTTGGAGCTGGAGTTGGGCCTGGCTGTGTTGTTTGCTGCAGAAGGCAGGGTGACACGTTGTTCGTCCATTCGTTTGGCCTGCGAGCGCATGATGAGGCTGAAGAAGTCCTCATCTGGTACAGTGGGCCCTCGGACAGGAGGAGGGGGAGGGGCGCAGCGCTGGTCATCCAAACGGGACCCCTGGTAAGAGTTGGAGGAAGGAAGAGAGCGCCAGTTTTAGATGTGGTTACAGACACAATATGTTCTTGTGTATTAAATGCACTATATGCTTATCATTGTGCAGGTAACAACACTTTGTAATTGGCCTTTTTTTCTTGCATCTTTGGTCATATCAGGTACCTGGCACTTGACAAGCATATCGAAGAAGTCGTCGTCAGGCTCAGCACTGTCAGCGTTGGCCATCAGGTGGCTGAGCACGGCCTGGTTGCTGTTTTGATTGAGCCTGAGGCCAGGCAGGCTTCCTCCTGCCCCTGATGACTCTTCTAACCGCCGACCTTGTGCACCCGAGACGTTGGCAGACTCTGATACTGCTACAAAGTTCGAGAGAATCAAAGAAGAGACAGAGAGAAACGTTTTATTTCAAGATGTAAAGGAAGTTTTACTGTAGGGAAACAAACTTGAGTGCGAATATGTTGGCTTACATTTCCTGATGGCTCTGGGAGGCGACTCCGGTCCACTGTTTAATGATAACCTGCTGCCCTTATCCTGTATCGAACAGCGCTGGTCATCCATGCGGTTGCTCTGGAAACGGCTCAACAGGTCAAAGAAGCCCTCGTCTCCGAGCATGTCAGGACTAAGGCGCTGTTGAAGTGCAAAAACTCAAATGTGGAAAACAGCAACACAGAGCAAGCCTTGTTTGACTTACTGAGGTTTTGATAAGTGTGTGATTATCAGCTGAATGCAGTGTGTACCTTCTGTGGTCCCTGTGCCGGCGTCTGGCTGGTGTCCAGGGTGTTGCTGGTGTCCTGGAGGACCTTACTGGAGCCTCCACTCTTGTACTTCTTTCCACGCAGACGGCTGACAAAGAACAGCTTGGAGGAGCTCTTGGCCAGGGGGGGTTTGGACTGTTTGGTCAGGATGTCACTGTTCCACTTCTGACCCTTCAAACAAAAGAGAAGAGATTAGTTACCACAACACAGGAGGAAACGAGGGGATAAGAGGAACGATATGAAGAAACACAAAGCCTGGAGACAAAACACACTCATTATCTGTAGTCAAAACTAGAAAAAAAATACATACTTAAGAGTTGTGATAGAACACGTTTTCTTACATTCATCTTGTCTGGAGTGAGTTTCATCAGCTCCAGGTTCTCCATGCTGTGTCTTCTGCTCATCCTGGGCCTCGCTCCTAAAGCGCATTAAGAGTAGTGTAAGGACATAAACTGCACAAATAAAACAAGACGTATAAATTGACCAACGTACCATGCAGGTTGTAGTCCACATCCTTATTCTCTGACAAGGTGGAGTTATTCGTGCTGTAACTCAGGCCCAGAACCATCTGCAGATCAGACACGTTCATGCGAGCTGTGAGCTCCCCGCTCCTGTCTCCAGTCTGTAAAAAAACAAACATACGCAAAGGGATGTTTACTTTTACTGGTGAAGGTTTTCTTTATTTGTCTTTGTAATGTTTTCAAAGTAAAACTACTTCTGTTAAGTGCTTTCATGTAAAACAAAAAGCAAAGAGAGGAAAGCAGCAGGGGAAAATTCACACTGCTTCCATTTGCATCATGTACCTCTTTGCAGATCTCCAGGTGTTTCTCAGCAAAGTGCATGGCTTGGTCGTGGTTTCCCAGTGCAGTGTGAGCATTTCCAAGACTCCAGCATGCGCGGCCCTCCCCAATCCTGCACCCAGAACATGTTTAAATTAATGTAAAAGTGCGTAGTTATAAGATGAAAAGCAGTGGCATGAATTATTCTTCCTGTAATAAATGTGTGTGTGTACCTGTCATTGAGGTCCTGGGCTATGATGAGGTGTTTTAGGTGGTAATCTATTGCTCTTTCATAATCCTGCAGAAGTGTGTAGGTGTTGCCCAGACTGTAGCAGGCCTGGGCCTCCACAGCTCGATCCTTCAGCTGCCTCGCCAGCTGCAGTGTCCTCCTGACCGACACAAGAAACAGGCTGCTTCAAAACACTGCAACACTCTATATCTGCCACTTTCTCAGTGGATGCACAGTCTGGGAACAACATATAATGTCAGATGCTTATTTACGTTTAGATACTCGTGGTTAAAAAGAAACAAGAGAAAATAAAGCTTGATTTATGCCTGGTGGTGCAACACTCTCAAAGGCGGTCTTTCATCACACATGATAAACCACACCACACCCAACAGAGAGAGAAATGATGATGTGCTTCCTCGGTTAACCCCTCTCTACCCGCCTGGTTCTAGTGAGACTGTAGTTTCAGTAAAGAATAAGCAAAGAAATCCATTTAAAAATGAATCGCATAACTTGTACATTACCATTATACTGAACATTTATATTTCCTCTATGCTGTGTAACAAGTCTTAGATACTGCCTGTGACATTTGACTGTGTGTATGTAAGTCCTGTCATTCTTTTTTAAATACGTAAATGATTTTAAACAATTAATGTACGGGCTGCGGCTTACTTGTAATGCTCAGCTGCCACTTCAAAGTCCCCCAAAAAGATATAGGCATTCCCCAGGTTACAGTAAGCCCGCCTCTCTGCAGAACGGTCGCCAAACTCCTTAGCTATGAGCAAGCGCTGCACAAAGAGAGAGACACAGAGGAATATTTGAGCACTTTTTATTAAAATAACTGTGATTATTGAAGCAGCTGGGTCACATTTATAAAGCTCGCCCTGTTTAGTGTGTAGACTGTACGTTTCTCCGCACCTGTTCGTGAGAAGCCACAGCTTTGCGAAAGTTTCCCAACAGGTAGTGCGTGTTGCCGAGGTTGCCGTAGGTTCGTCCCTGAGCAGCGCGATCCCCGAGCTCCTTCACGATCGCCAGGTTCGCCCTGAGAAGGCACGTACAGTCAAATGCGGGAAAGGCACCGTATCGCTACGATGTTGCCAACACATACTCCCAGATCACATTATGTTCAGTCACTTACTCGTAATACTCCGCTGCTTTCCTCAGTGCCATCATGACCTCCTCTGGGAAATCTCCGGGCTCAGCTCCGCTCCAACAGATACTTTTGCCTTTGGCATGGTACACGTTCCCAAAGTTATACAGAGCTCGCGCCTGACCCACCTAACACAAATCCAGGAAAAACATGTCAGCGCTGAAGCTTGATGTCTTCTGATTTCCCCCTCTACACTGAATATTTCACTGAGTCACTCATGCTTAAAAATCCCGCCGCCTCACCTTGTCATTAATGTCTCTCGCTATGTCCAAGTGCCTCTGACAGCACACCACGGCCTCGTCAAAACGCCCCAGCACCTTTAACGTGTTGCCAAGGTTTCCGCTGGCTTTGGCTTCTCCGAGGAGGTCGCCAATTGTCCTACGCAACACACATGATGTTAGTAACAATAAACACAGCAATGATCTGCCTGCAGGGCTTGTGGGGTTCTCACAGACATCCAACCTGGTCAAGGTGAGGTCGTGCCGGTGGAACTCCAGGGCCTTAGCGTAGTCATGCAGGTGGAAGTAGGCATTTCCGAGCTGGCTGTAGATGGCACTGAGCACCTGCAGGTCCTCCGTGCCCACCTGGATGGCGGCTTCAAAGAAGGAGACGCCCGCTCTGTAATCACCCACTTTACAGAGCCGCTCGCCTTCCAGCGCCAGCTCCAGGCAGGACACCTCCATCCTACAACACACGCAAGCAGAGTCAGTCCGTCGTCGGGCCTGCTGTTTAACAGGCTGAGTCGCAAGAAAAAAGAAAAAAAAAGTCTTAATCAAAGGACCAATAATGCAGAAGTTGTGGAGAGGTCTTCGCTGGCTGAAACCTACAGCCGACTGACCGGACTCCACGCACGACCAGGGAACAAAAACCCCTTTCTAAACTTTCAACAGGGAATGTTGTTCAGCTACTTCCTTCCACCTACAGAGAACAATGGCTCAAACTGGGGTTTGTTTATTATGGATGTATCTCACATCCGTTTGGCATGCCTCTGAAAGTAAAGTAGGTTCCTTTTACAGTCAAATGATGCGAAAAGTGGGTAGAAACGTTGAAGTGTGCCAACGTTCATCATTATTTATTAGCTTTAAAAACAGTTTAATTTATTTTATTTACCTCCATATGATTCATCAGGTATTGTCCCCAGTCGTTCTAAATCATAACACAGGTTTTTAGATTGATGTTTTTTTATGGTTTCCACTGGTTTTACGCAACAACATGAAAATTCACTGAATAAATGTTTTAGCAGTAACCTTGTTCCAATAATGTGGTGTGATAATGTGCTCGCAGATGCTCCAGCAATTGAGATTTGTGAGGCGATTCCTAAAAAAGTCTTTTTAACGAAAGACGCAATCTTAATTCCCTGCAATACAGCAATCAAGTAAACCAGTGACTTACTGCTTTTCATGATATACTAAAATAACAGAATGAAGCTATTAGCCTCTTGTAGTAGAGGAGATTGATATAAAAATCCTCCACAACAGCTGAATAACGGACCCTTGTGAAGTTAAAAATAAGATTAGGCTCAGGCGTTTCAAGGCCAGATGAAAGGGCTGCGGGACAATGGGTGGTGGCTTATCTACTGATGGATTATCTTTAGATTAAGCGGCATATTAGCGCAAAGCAAAAATTGTTAGTCTGCCAACCTCAGGAAACTGTATTGTTGCAAAGAGATCGGCTCCACACAAAGTTTGTTTATCGCAAGCTTTCCTCCTGTACCCACCCAAGGTTTTTGTCTATAAACAGTCAAAAACTGACCCAGAAACACCAAAGTAAAGACACAAATAAGTCCTCACATGAAGTAATAGCTTACACAAACCAAAGTAGCTTGTTTCATCATCTGGCTAAACTATAATTTGCAAACAAAGGCAAACATGGTGTACTGAATAGTCGACAAAGCTTGTCAGCGGTGGAAGGCCTTAAAATAGAAATGCTAACTTTTTGTTTACTACCAAGTTAACAACACGATTTTTAATACTATATGTGGTAAATACTACCCTACCTGCTTGCTTTTGGTGTCTTACAACAACAACAACAGCACGTGGAACATCTGAGAGGCATCTATCGAGGTTTCCACTGGAAAAACTTCCACGCTGCAGCTCCTTCTCTTTGTCTGAAGCATAGAGCAACTCAGCCCAACTCAGTAGTTTGAATTAAAAGGATATCAACACCTTGTTTGTTTGATTAAGCAATAAAAAAAGTTAGAAAAAAATGTTGCTCCTTTTCTGCGGCACCAAAAGTGCTGGTCAATTGACGTCATACGGATATTGAGATTTGGCATTACGCATTGGAAAACCTTCAATGAGACGCATGTGGTCATAGTATTAACTTCCAATGCATGGCAGCAAGGAAACAGCCCATTCAGCATTTTCCCAAGTAATCTGCTTGCCTTTGTTTCCAGCTCTCTCGTCTGACCTGGTCACCTGAGATTACGTCTGTGGATTGTGCACTCAACAGATTACAGCGCTGGTGAGTGCTAAGTCGCTTTATGGGACATGTCAGGCACAAGCAGAATGTGTAGTGTAATCTAATGGGATCATTTAATTGCCCATCCTGACAGCAGTATCCGCTGGTGAAAAAGACATCCTTTCACTGAGCAGACGCCTACTCTGCCCAAATAAGTTGGACACACGTGTGGCGAAAAACAAAGCAAGCACTGATCAATTTTTCAGGGCTTGTTAAATATTGAAGCTAACCGGAGCAGCTCTCTGCTCAAACAGGTCACACCTGCTGCCCGGACTCTTCCCGGGTATGTAAAGACAGCTGGCTGATGCCTTTTTGGTTACCTAACCTGCCTTTATCAACAAATGTCACAGAAAGCAATGTGAGAAGGGCCTCCTACCCTATAATATAAACATGTTTAATTCAGTATTACACATGATTGCCTCCCCAATAAGGTAACAACGAATGAATACTCTTTCTGCTACCTGACACCAACATATCTTGTCACAAGCATTAAAATTATAAAGAGATGAAGAGATCTTTCTTCTCTTCACCAACAACTAATAACTTTATTTACAGTCCCTTCTAAAAGTAAAAAGACAAAATAAAACAGGGCGAGGTAAGCTACTTTATAACCGTTCTTTAGGTGAAAGAGGAGAGATTCCTACCTGTAGCGGACATGAAAGGACTGCTCCTCAGCTCGCGTGCTAACCACTGAGCCACTGGTATCCATTGACGTGCATAATATGAGGGACAATCCCAGTCTCGTTCCCGAAAAAATGGTTGCGTTTTAAAAGCAAGATCCAACAAGAAAGAAAAAAAAAGAAAAAGGAGTTGGGTATGAGGAGGTAAATTGAACAAAAAGTCACCCAACGTGGTGAAATCTGCGACTGTCTGTCTGTCTGTCTGCTGAGTGTTGACAGGGGAAGGTAACCCCACGAGTGTCAGGCAGAGCTGCAGAGTCCTGAGCGTCACTCTGTGTGTTTTGCGTCACTGCCCTTCAATCTCGTCAGCTGCCCTCTGTGAAGAGAACACAAGATGCTGTATGTGAAGCCTCATTCTGGCCACACGGCGCCATGGCAACACCAACCAAACAGCAGCGTGCACAAGCGGGGCGGGGTGGAAGTGAGAGAGCGGAGTGGGGACGGATGGATGAGGGGGTCAGCACAGGCGAGCTGTCAAGTCTAAGGCGGTGACTCAGTTCATCCAGGTTCGGAGATGCGAAAGAGCTCTAAAAGTTGCTGGAAAAAAAAGGCGAATGCCGCAGAATGTGAGGAAAAAACATCATCTCCAGAGTGCAGATCAGAGGCAAGCACTGAAAAGAAAGAAGCCACCAGCAACCTGTTGCACAATTTGTCAAGGAAAAGGTCACTAAATTAAAATGGAAGCTCTGAGAAAGCAGAACCTACTGTGTGTGTGCAGCTTCCACTAAAGAAAGGCCTGTGATAAGCATGCTACATGGATAAGATACACTGCACCATGTAAAGACCAGAGCCAAACACTACCTCATTTCTCCATGAGGTCATGCTAGCCACACCCTTATGTCGCCCCCATAGTTTAACACATCGGCCCCTCCTCCCACACACACACGAGAAAAATGGGAAATGGGGCCAACCAGTTATTTGCAAACTGGGTTAATTTATTATGCCAAATAAGAGCTGTGAGACAACAAAGAAGCAGTGTGTATTTAAAAACCATTCAGAGACAGTTATAACACATGGCACTGGAACATAAATTGTATTGCTCTTTAGAGACTGGGCACAGTAAGTGACCACCACTGCACTCATTTTGCCAGCAATGTTAACATGTTCAGGCCTACTTTACTTGTATAGGCCACTAAAGTGTGTGCTAGCATTAACTAGATCTAAATGTTAAATTTAAGAAATAAATGCAGCACAGTAGGTTTAATCCCTCCAAAAGGGAGTGAATAATAATTTAGACTATTATTTCCTTTAATAGACTGTCAGATATGTACTGTATTTATTGATCCACGCCCTGTTCTAACCACCATACATAAAAAAAACAGGCCAGTGTTCATAAACTACTTTGGATTAGGACCTTTGATCTACAACATTCCTGCTGAGCCGTTCCTTTTCTATTTTTGACAAGCACTAGATTGGCATTGAGCTCATACTGTAAGAACAGCACATATCCTAAAAAACAGATGACAGCCCAAACGGAAACAGAAGACGAGAACTGCTTTGACAGCATGCAACATCCCAATTATACCCTCACGTATTTCAGAATCTGTTGTTTAGCAGAGATAATGCCATTTAATTTCACCTAATGCAAAAACTATAGAAATTCAACACTAAGCTTACAGGTACAATGACATTTTACAGTTTAGGTCCTTTTATATAAAAAAGGACTCAGCTAGGAACATGTTTGTGTTGTGAAAATGAAACAAAAGGGTAGCCCTACTGCTGACACAGCAAGTTTCTAAAGAGGCATCTCACCATAATAATCCATGCATAACTAAACAGAAACAGTCTCTGTCAATGTATAGTCCATATAAGTGGAGTACTGGTGTCTTAACCAACCCGTCTCAAAAGAAAAAAAAACATTGTACAAGTATGAAACTGACCTGTTCCTCCTGCTGCTGTGGGAATGTGAACTCTTATAAGACAGAATAAAGCCCTGGGCTTTGGGAGTCTGTGCAGTACTTGTTCCTGCACATTATTATAATCACCGATTAGTGTGTGCCAGTGTTCGCGCAGCCTTTTCCACCATTGTGTGCCAACTGGGTGTGTTAAATGAAAACCTTCTCTGCTCACAAAGCTACAGTGAACATGAACAAGTGTGCAGCACAAAGAGGTGATTTGTGTCTAAAGACACATCAAAGGAAACAAGAGGTTGTCTTTTAATGACAGCTTCACAGGAGGTAATCGCTGACTCTTTGAGCCCCAAACAGGACATGATTTCATCTTATACACACAGCAAACGTGACCTATTTTCTTTGTGCTTGAAGCCCAATGATACACTAAAATGACTACTGCCGGCTCAGAGCGAAGTCTAAAAATGGAAACACTGCTCAGCATGGCACCGTGAGCCAGCAAAACCCTGCACCAAAACAAAAGAAAGAAACAACTGCTGGGATACTGACCGGTAACTCTTCCTCACAGGAACAGGATATCTGGAAAGCCTGCAACGAAAAGTATTGTCAGCTTGAACAAACATGTTACAGCACTTCGTTCCTGAAGAACAATTGTGTATTTTGTCTTACATGGTTATGAACATGATGATACAGATTTGATATGACATAAATCTTACACTAAACACTTAGTGATTTAGCACTCCGGGTGATACACACACTCATTGACCTAGTTTATTGAGTTACCTACCTAAATCTATGCATACATAATAAACCAGATTTATCTAATACATATCACTCAGTGAGGGAAAACTACATGAGACACATTTCATAGTTTAACGCAATCCATTTCACCAGCAGCACAAACCACAGTCTCCAAAATGACCATAAATTTGAATCAACAAACAGTTTCAACAAAAACTAAACATTTCAGTATTTCATGCAGGGTTTTGTATTTGTTTAGTTTTATCTGTCACATATAATCATATATGTTATAATCAGTGAAATTTTAGTGTCATGAGTGTATGCTATTTACTCAAGGTTTGTGAGTGTGCATGTCATTGTGTACAGATGTGTGTTTGTGTGTGTGTGTATGTGTGTGTCAGTATAATTGTGCATTACTAAATTATGTCCTGTTTCAGTCTAATTCAGTCAAATAAATTAAATCACATCAGTGCAAGTTTACGAAATCTATGAAAGAGGCCATAATCATGTAAGACAGATAAAGGTAAACAATCACTTTGATTGTGTTTAGCACTTACTATGGTAGCCTTTCAAATTTGACAGCATGCTTCAACATATCTCAATGACTGTCGCAGATATTTCAACACTATTGATTAACGTTATCCAACTTCTGACTACGTTAATCAGTAACTTGATGGTTAATCTCTACTGTACACAGCATGACGTCCACTTCAGACCGGTTTTAGCAATTTTAGTTTACACGAAAACACACTTTCACACTTCCACACTTTCATGACGGACACCACAGTCCAGTTTAACACCGACTTGAGGCCACATCCTCGGGCAGTGAATTCATCCTTTACTCCAGAGTCACATCCAGCTACAGGTTAGCTACTTAGCATGTTAGCTCCTAAACTTACGTTAGACGATCCAGCTCGAACAATGGTGACTTCTTTTCTTTACTTTCTCACAAAAATAATACCAAGGGTCGGTTTAAAAAATAAAATAAAACAAAACGGGCGTCTGTGTTCAGTACTGACTGACTGTTCAGTATCCGAACTAACTCTACATTACTCTTTAAACTTTTATAAACTTCGATGAGAAAGAAAAGAAAAACCTTGCGGGTTTCTCAAGCGCTGTGTGTGTTTTCGCCGAACAGCCAATCAGAGGGCGACATTCAAAGATAGCCACGCCCCGAACGACAGCCATTGGACCAATAGGTTTGAATAGAAAAGAGATGACGTATGCCATCTTTATCTGTCACTGCCTGACAGTTTATCATGTGTGACTTTCTGACCCCTTTCATTTAGAAAATAAGCACTAAATACCATCTGATCGCTGTTCACCGTGTCAAGATAAAAGTTGCCTTAATCAGACTAATGAAAACATAATAAATACGTAAAATATTTGATTAAAATGCAGAAAGTACCAATGTAGATTATCCAAAAGTGTCTTTCCTTAGCAACGTTGGGGGGGTTCCAGCACAACCGTTACCTAGCAACCAGAGTCTGCCTGTGCAGCTGCCACAAAGTCCGGCTCCAGACGATCCGCGCTGCCCTGCAGGCTACATTATTAATGATGCCACAGAAACTAAACCTGCCCGAGAAACCATATGTCAAGAAAGAAAGAGACAGAAATACTGTCGCTAGTTACCGGATGATGTCAGGAGCAAGAGCGTGGCTGTGGATCGGATCGACTTAAAAACTGGCGAGACTGCTGAGGGACCAGCTCTGCACCCGAGTAAGTTATCGCCTCAACATCACAGCACGCCGAGAGATTTAGTGCACTGACACTTACATTTAATTCAGCCTTTTCTGACAGTGTCATCTGCGGTATACTAGTCTATGTAAAACTTTCACAATACACACAATGATCACCCGTAGTATGAAGTAACTAAGTACTTTTACTCAAGTACTCCTGAAGTATACTTGGTACATACTTCTACTACATTTGAGCATTTTCATGTTCTGTCATATTATAAGGTTAGTACAGTACAAGTAAATATTGCACTGCTTACTTAATTACATATATTTGACAGACATAGTAACTATACTTAGATAATGTCACTACTCACATTGAGATTTTACTTGCAAACATTATAAGCATCATATCAGTTCATGAAATATAATGCACTGATCTAGATTCAGTTGCCCAACAGAGTAGTAATAGCTTGTTATGCTGTAGATTAAACTATCCAACAGAATGGTAGCAACTCCATAAGCATGAAAAACATTAAGATGCTGCTAATATGTTAATGAATAGATAACGATACTCCATCACTGACAGAGGCCAATAGCACTGTGAGTTTTGATAGATGCTGATAACACTTTTTACTTAACTATGATGTCAAATTCATATAAATATTTTTAAACAGAAGACACTGTGTATGGTGGTCACCACTACTGTGATTACTGGCTTAAATGGTTTAAAAAAAAAAAAGCTTGGGACAAAAGTACTGTACCACTGTAATCCATCCATTGCCAGCTGGTTACTTGAGGCTGGTTTGAAGTGTTCATTGACATCATAACATGAAAAAAATACTTTTTCTCTTACTGAAAAACACAGTCTCCTTGAAGCTTAAAAATGAGCAAATGAGATGCAGCAGCTAAACTTACAGTTCCTAAGACAACCTTGTGTAGTCGACTCAAACAACGAGGAACAAGTGTGGCTGTTGGTGATGGAAAGGAGAAACAAATGTGCACAGGGATAACCCTGCTATTGAAACCACTCTCATCAAGTCAAACAAAACCATTCATTTCATCATTTTAGATTAATCTGCATGAGAGATTAAAGAAAATAAAAGAAACTTTATAAGCATCTACGTATAGTTATTTATTTAACCTGAATGGATTTGATCAGTATAAAAGGCTTCCACAATTGTGCAATTGCCACTCTTATTTTAAGTTTATCCAACACGTGCACATTCTTTCACCCATAAACCTGATTCACATCAGCACTTTTCACACTCATGTCACGCAGACCTCTGCCCACACAATGCATTGATTGTTAAATAATTGACAGCTTAGCACATTTTGATCCAATGTTGTGAGCTCACAAGTTGCGTTGCTAAGTGATGGACAGGACAGGTGCATCCTCCTTTCACACCCCCTTGTCCTCACACAGGTGAAAAGAGAGTTGACATTTTCTCTTACAGACAAAGAGTCCATGGAGGGAGAAGCAGAAGAGTCAGATGAGGATATTCAGGGAGAGGACAAGCCCACCGTGCTCTGGGAGAAGTGCATTCAGCAGAGTATCTTTGTGGACCTAAGTGAGGATGAAAGTCTCCACTTGAGTGATTTGGAGAGTTCTTTAGCTTTACATTTGTCCCAGGCAGAGTCCGCTGCCTCTGAGGCCAGCATTCATCTCAGCGGTAAGTCCTGGAGTTTATTTTTTTGTACTTAATATTTGCTGGATGTTAAACTTGCATGTTCTGTCTTACCTGAAATGATAATTACATGTTTTAACACATGTAGCAACATTAGCTTTTAACATCAAACTTTTAAATTCAAACAATGGAAAAGACTTTGTGGCAAAATGTTATAGTAACATTATACAACAGAGATGAGGCAAAGCTATTATATTTCTTATGCAAAGACTGAGGTTTAAATTAATTTATGTAGCCTTCTAATTTGGTACTATGTTTATGTTATGGGTGTTCTGTAATTAGCAGGGAGCGCAGAGCTGTCAGACTTGGATGTCACCTCCTCAGAGTCCAGTGTTGTCTGCAGTCAGAGTGAGAGGGTGGCAGAGAGCGAGAGCAAGAGCAGCATATTGCGCGTGTCTGCGCAGAAACCAAACACTATGCATGATGAGCCGCACATAAACCAAAGGTATGAGGACCTGGGGCAAAATACGAGCGATGAGGATCAGGACGACCTCCCTTATGATGGTGACCTTGGAAGCCGCTACTTCAACCAGACAGCTGACTCTGAGAGTAACATGAGCTCTGATGGAAGAGAAACTATTCAAGCAAGTCCTGATGTTCCCATTTTGCTTGCATGCAGCAAAAGAGATGGAGATGATGCTATTGAACGCTCGGTTTCTTTTGAGGGTGATGTTGAGAAACCAGCAGTTCAATCACAAGATGATGCAAACACCAAACAGGACAACTGTGAGTTTGCCCCATCATGCCCTAGTCCAGCAGACATTAACCAGCTGTTGCTTCGACACTTCTCCAAGGAGGAGTTGCTGCAGTCGGGCAGGCTGATCGAGGCAGAGACCCTGCCAGAGGTTTCCCTGCTGGAGAGCGTGAATGATACCATCATTAGCTGGGCTCCAACACACAACAGCACAGCAATTAGTAATAACCACTCAGCTTGTGATCCTCACATGAATTCTGAGAGCTTCTGCTCTGGCAGGAGTGTCTACAACAGTAAAAGTGCATCAGGAAATTCAAGTTTGGAGGAAGAGGCAGAAAGAAAAAGCGATAACGTCACCTCTGCTGCAGCTGACAGTATTTCATCCACCTCTGCATGTACAGACTCAAAACAAGGCCGTGGGGACACAAGTGCAGCAGATGTAGCGAAGCAGGATGATCAGGTGCAGAGAGTCCAACTTGTGTGCACCAGGTCTTTCAGTGAGATGAAGTACGGCCAAGGCAAGGTCCACTACCCTCTCCCTGACTTCTCCAAGGTTGCCCCCAAGGTGAAAATCCCCAAAGCTCCAAGCGGACCGACCCGACCTGTTCCTCAGAGCCCCAGCACCATACACAGAGCTCAGTCCTCTCCAGGGTTGTTAGAGGTGATCAGCAGAGTACTGGAGGATTCTGTCCAGCCACCAGAAAAGCCCAACGTGTTCAAAGACGAGGACAAACAGACTCCTACAGCACTGGTGCATCACCTGCAGGTAGAAGACACACATACGTCAACTCTACTATTACAATACTGTACAGAAACAAATATGAATGCTGTGCATAGACAGAACTAACATTTGTATTTCTTTAGGCTGAATATGACAAATTACTAACCAAATATGCTGAGGCAGAGAACCTTATCGATCAAATGAGACTAGGAGCCAGTGTAAGTAAAAGCCTTGAGTTGAGTTAAATCTAATCTAAATGTGTGAGGAAAATTTAAGAGTCATATTTTCATTTCAAGTTTTATTCATGGATCCTTTTTCACAGGCTCAGCCCTCAACAGAACTGATGTTATATCTGGACTGTGAAGACAATCATCAGGGAAACTTACCTGTAGTTGAGGGAAGCCATCTCGGATCCCTGGCTCCTCAAATTCCCCCATCAGGTTCGTCCCTGTGTCTGACATCTGATATGAAAAGATCATCTGTAACAGTTGTAATTTGCCTGTCTTGCTCTGTCTTCAGATAACATAGTTGAAAAAGGACACGCAAATGCCCAAAGCAACATCAAAGAAGTGAACACGGCATCCCCCAGCCAGCCTGAAGAAGGTCCCAGTGATGGAGAGAGAATGACTGCTGAGCTCAGAGACATTATCAGCCAATTCATGAGGAAGGCAAGTTGTTTTATACAGGGTGTTTCGTAGAAAAACTCAATTTAAAGTGCTTTATATAAATGTAAATATATAAAACAAATTCTAATAGAAAGAATAAGAATATAGTAAATTGGTGAAAAGATTTTGAAAACAGTTCTTTGGTGTATAAGAGTCTGATAAAGGCTCTGACTCAGGCAGCAGCTTTCTGAATGAGCTGCAGTTGTCTGTTTTTATGGACACCTGTATATTTACAATATTTGCATGACTGCATTAGCAGATATACAGTACTCACAGGTTATTGTAATCAAGCCTACTCAAAACAAAAGCATGGACCAGATTCAGGGATATTACAAGGCCACAGACACCTAAAAGCCTGAAGTAACCTTCTTCTTTTCAGGTGGAAGAATTGAAATTGAGTGTCAGCAACATGTCAGTGAGCACAGCTGAGCAGCAGATGGTAAGTAATGTTTACCTCCTATATGTAGCTCTTAGAGTGATGCACAAAGTTCAGATTTGGAAATGATGTCACTGAAAATCATTATCATTTATCCCTGCATTTTCTTCTGCATGTGAATGAATGTAAAATGTGCCTGTTGCCAGATGCTGAGGAGCATCATGGAGGCTCAGGACCAGCTGGAAAGGAAATACATCAGTAAAAAAGAAGAGCACAGAGCTCTGGAGATGCAGAACTACAGGGGCTTGTCCAGGAACACCGGCACCTTTGACCCCAACAGGTTAAAGACACCCTAATATTGCACCTGCACGAGTGTGCCAGTGCTCTCCCAGTGCAGCCATTCATGTGTGTGTGTGTGTGTGTGTGTGTGTGTTGAAACCTGTGCAGGCTGGTGGAGGGAGACATATTCAGGATAGGGATGCACCTTGAGGACATAAAGGAGATGATAGACAAAAACGTGTGTGAGCAGATTTCTCCACCACACTCATCCTCCACTCCCACACCCATGAAAGACATGTTGGGTGTAAGACTCAGTCCTCTCTGCTTGGCGTCACCCTCACCCCCATCACCCCTGCACGAGGTAATCCACTCTCTGACTCACCTATCACCTTATTAACTCTCACTAACACTCACTTGCCTTCAGTTTCTTTTGCCACAGCTCACCACCTGCTCCACAAGGAAATATCCCAGCAAATACTGGACTATTGGAAAAAACACAACTGTTTTTATAGTCATAATGATACAGTACAGCCACTGTATTATTGATTGATTTTTTCATACAGTGCTCAGTTTGCAGGTCTTGGCAGCACAATTTGTTTTACCTTCCTGGCTTCAGTAGCCTCAAGTTTTTCAGTTTCTGTCAGGGCCCTCGACTCCATCTCCCTCTCAAGCGTTTGAATGAGTTATAGTATGTTGTGTCCTGGTGGTGAGAGTCAGCCTTTTAGCTGAATAGTCCTCTGAGACTCTTTTAAACATAGGCATATAGGTTTTGCGGATCTCAAAGTCTCTCAAGCTGTCTGTCTTGTTTTCATCCCTCAGACCCTTCCACAATTTCTCATTTTAGACAGTTCATTTCCCTCTTCTCTGCCGGGTACCTGTTGGGCACATTTTCAGTTCTCCATCATGTAGTGCACTTCTTTGAGACCCAGAGGACAGTTTGCATATTCTCTGCTTCTTTGAAAAGTGCCTCTGCAAGCTTGGCCACCTGGAATTGTGTCCTGAAATGTGTCCGGCTCTGCCTGGGCCTTTTATTCTTTTTTTCTTTTTAAGGATCTTGTTTGACTCCCTCTGCAGTGTCAACAGCCTCACCTGCTTTGAATGAATGAAAGACATTCAGAGAGACAGCCGACAGGCTGTTCACATGTAGCATTGTAGGACATTACATGCTAAATATAATGATATCAAGAAGTCTGAAATGTCAGGGACTCACAATGGCTGGTTTACCCAGATCAGTGGAGCTCTTTTAAAGTATGTGGCCTTCATTTGGTCTGTGTGGCCATTTCATAATCTTTACTGCTTTTCATAACTGTACTGTTGGTTGTATAGCAGCGTGTAACATTTACCCTTGATGTCTGTGTGCCTGTGAAACATTGTAGTAAAAAGTTAAAGAATGTAACCAATTTTCTTATGAAAATAAGTCTGTAAGGTTTAAAAATACATTTGTTGAATCTATCAGAGGTGCATGTTTATACTACGTTGTGCTGTTTCATAGGATAAACACACAGAAGCAACACAACTCTAGCAATGGCAAAGTATAATGAATAATAATGCCCTTAACATCCCCTGCCCTTTTCTACGTCACACCACCAGCAAGTCTTTTGTAAGGTTTTGTACAGACATTCATGATTTCCAGTTCATGACCCCTAGGGAGTTTAATGTTCCCTTGGCTTTTGTTGAAGTGCTGCCAGACTTTGATCATAGATAACTTTGATACCTTTCCTCAGTACCACCAAAAGGTTACAAATCATCATGGTGGTTTATGAGAAAGTACAGACCAAACTAATGAGAATCCCTTCAGTTTCAGCTGTGATGTGTGTTTGGTTAGCATGTTTTGACATACTTTAATATTCTGAAGTGAGTCTGTAAACATGGCAAAAACCATACATGCTGAACACCAGCATGTTAACAGTGAGAATGTAGACAATTCTGACACTT
>JBAJHX010000062.1:13496198-13513190 GCA_037176925.1 Amniataba percoides
GTCTGTAAACATGGCAAAAACCATACATGCTGAACACCAGCATGTTAACAGTGAGAATGTAGACAATTCTGACACTTTTGCACATTTTGCAATTTTGCACATCCCGCATGTTTATTTTTGTGATGAATCCTCTCATGGCGGAAATGTTGAGTGTGAGTGTGTAAGATTACACTAGCCACAAATGATCTGACTGGGTCTCATGTTTCAGGGACCAATTGCAAGTTTTTCCACTGTGGGTTGTAAGACGGAGACATGGAAAGAGGAAGAGAAAGAGGAGGAAGTGGATGAGGCCAGTGAGGTCGATGGAGATGATGGATTACAGCAAAGCAGTGAACTCATGATAACTGACTCTTTACTGAGAAACACAGAACACAGCAGCTGCCGTTCAAGGTACTTGTGAATATGAATGTTTTAAAAGCTCATGAATCTGTATCTCTTTCTTTTTACTGTAAAATGACTCTCTTATTTTAGATTATTTATTATTTGAAATTGTAAATAATCTTAAATAAATTATCTTCAGTTTAGTAAAAGTTGATCAACTGAGCGAAAGCACGCACCAGTGTTGACGATATACAGAAAAAAGAAAGTAGCTACCTCAGCTGGGATGCATAAATATAATAATCCCCAGTCGTGCATGTGTTGTCGTCACTATTGTGTCTGTCTATTGATGTTTTGAGTGGTGCTTGCGCACGTCTTTGTGGTCAAATAATAAACATGTTCTCAGCCTTCCCGTGGGCAGATAGTGTTTCAGGTGACGGGCCGGGGTCGGGTTCCAGCGAGCGTTTGAGTCTCAGTGTGCAGGAGTTTTTGTCTCTGTTGTGTTTCAGGAGCTCACAGGCGTCTCTGGAGGGACCGGAGATCCAGGCAGCCGAGGCTGGACAGGAAAGGAGCTCTGTCTTATCAGAGGTGGTAGATCACGGTGACATTTTAGCATACTGGAGAGGAAGCGGTTCATCCTCAAGACAGAGGCAGTGGACACCCGACAGGTCAGTGTTGAGATGCTGAGCTCCAGAAAAAAGAGCTAACTGTGACTTGACTGACTCTCTGTGGTTTATCTATACTGGTTCACATTTAAATAATGCATGGCTCACACAAGTAATCCTGTCACAGGGTGAGTGAGCTACTTTTCCATACTGTATGTAATGTCAGTCCAGAATTAGGAAACATCTACTGTGGCTTTATCATGCAGTGGTGTTAAAATACTATTTTAAGTCCCCTCATTTTCACATCACATGCTCTAAATGACTAAATGTCTCACTTGTTGCTGCAGCTGTAGCACCCCGGAGAGCGTCCTGAGCCCGGTGGGTGAATGTGATCTGGGTGAGTGTGTCAGCCTGGCTGTGGAGGTCTCCTCTTCCTCTGACACACCCAGAGACTCAGGCACCCACAGCCTCTCAGAGCCTCCTCTCAACACCTCCTCTGTATCACAGGTCAGTCTAAATACTTCTTTGACAATTTCAGTCTCTGCTAAAATTGCCCCCCCAGCTTTGTTTAGAAATGAATACTTGTTCTACAATACATTTTAAGGGATGCTACATAAGTTACAGTGGTGTGTGCAGGAGATAAAGGCTCCTTTATTGGATCTGATGTTGCATTTTTCTGGGTTGCAGAGGATTGTGAGCCCAGAGACAGACAGTGGATTTGGGAGTTCTTACTTGAATCAATCAGCTTCCGGACCAAATGTGCTCACAGAAAGGTGCACATCTATATAAACAGCAATGACAAAGTAAATCATACATATCACATGGGTGCAATTTGAGAAAAATTACAATTTGATCCTCACGTCTACAGTGTGCAGTCCCAGAATGCTGGTGTAAGTAGCTTGGACAGTGAGGGCTCCTGCTCAAACCTGCAGACTGCTATCCATTCGGTCAGCCTCTCTGGCCAGCGATGGGCCAGTCCTCACCCATCGGTCCAAGCACAGTCCTCTGGTGCAGCAGCAGCAGTGGAGCAGTGGGTGGAGAGCACCACTAAGGAGCCTTCAGTCAGGCTGCAGGGTGAGCGAGTCTCTTGTCGCAAAGAAATTCTCTTTCTATTTCACTTAATCAGGTCAATACTGAAATGATAAACATTTCTCCACCGCTGATTCAAAAGGATCTGAATGCACTCCAACCGCGCAGCTCCGTCACCACGTATCTGAACCTGCACTCAGCACCACCATGGATACAGAAGGGAGAGGCACACCACTGTACCCCTGCTCGTGTAATAGGTCAGTGTATGTTAAGGAGCAACCAGTGTTGGTGGCTGAAAACAGAGGATGATGAAAATGTAGATAAAAAATGTTTAATCTCCTTTTAGTCAGCATCTTGTGTATGTGTGTCTGTGTTTAGTGAGGCTATCCTGGCCTTGCAGTCAGAGGTTTCCAAGCTGAAGAAGGACCTGATGGAGGGACTGGTCCAGTTGCCTCACCTTACACACAAGATGGACTACCTCACTTCTAAGTACAGGCTGGAGCGCAGGTCTAAAACCAGACCGCGGAGTCACCACAGACCGGCCAGCAACAGGTGGGAGGCCAATCCTGCTGGCTGGTGTCAGAGGAGGAGTAGAGGCATAATGTGCACTGCTTGGGTGTATTTATGGGATATTGGGTTGACATTTACTTTATAATATAATAAACTCACAGATGAAAAGCTTGCATGAGAAATACAGATACTTTTGTCTAAAAGTTCAGGACTGACACTCAAAGCCTGATTGTGTTCTTAACATTCGTTCATTGCACAGCCGTGACAATGACCCTTTTTGTTCTAACCTGCAGTGTGTGGAAGCTGTCGGGCAGCAGACAGAACGTGAGCAATCTCAGTTCCAGTCAGGTGAGGATAGAGGACTGGATCTCTTCAGACATGGACCCCAGTAAGAGCAAAGGTACTCCACATCCCACAAAAACAACCTATGTCTCAACATGTGTGCCTCTCTCTCTCTCTGTCTCACTGACTCATTTGTGTCTGTACATGTATGTGGATATTTTTCCCTGACCAGCCACTATGGTTTCAATCATTTGTTCCTCAGGGACAGACAGTGGTGACACAGCGGGCTCTGAGGTTGTGCTGCAGTTCAACAGTCCACCTGTAGGGGGCAGGAAAAGCAGTGTACGCTCTACACGTGAATTTCAGTATAAGCATGGGGTCTCCAACAAAGGTCAGAGCCACAGCTGTTTTTCACAGTACAGTACACACCCTAACTGTTTCAGATTACTTTTGATGTGTATCCTTTACATGGAGGTATTATGTGTAAAATGGGACCAAACGTGTGTTTACTCCATCAGAGTCTGAGGGAACCGGCTCAGTGAAAACCTCTGGTCTGGAGGTTTATGACAGCCATGCCAAGCAGAGACCACAAAGTAAGTGATGTTCAGTGTTGTAGTGTTGCACCCACAACAGTTTGGTGTCAACTTTATTTTTCCCAAACAGACAAATGGGTCTCACAGAATATCTGGGCAGGCACCAGAGTAACAGAGCAGAGACATCATCCTCTTCATCAGAATCACCACCATCATTATAAAAGACCTGAGTTCTAACTTAGATACAAAAAGAACAGGGCTGTAAATTTGTGCAGTACTGTGTTTTACCATTGTACATAGTGAAGTGCTTCTCATGTTTTTCTTTTGTCAGCAGATGTCGTGGAGAGTTTTTATTCCAAGTCGAGGTGGTCTCTTCTCTCCTCTCCATCTCTTCAGAAGCCCCTTCTCCAGGTCAGCTACGGCTCCTCGAGCAGCCTGCCTGCAAGGTAAACACGAGCAGTGATGTATTTATGTGTCAGCAGTTTCCCCAAACAAAAGATATTAAATAAAATATGTTAAAGTACAATCAGTATTTCTTGCTAACTGTCCTCCAGCTATAAAGTGAGGGAGCCACCGCCGTCCACGTCCCCTCACAGAGAGCGCTCCACTCAGTCGGACACGGCACTGCTGCCCAGCAACGTGTACTTCCAGAGGACACTGTCCCCAGTTTCAGCCCCCTCAAGGACCGGCAGCAGGACCAGTAGACGCAGAGGCAGCAAGGTGAGATGTCTCATCCCTCCACCTTCATCTCTGCCGACTACTCACATTTTAAATGACATCACATTTTGAATAAACTGATGTATATCTTAAAAAAAGAGCCAACAGTAAAAGTTTATTGGAAAGTTTTTTTTTTGTTTTCTAGGAGGAAGAAATGAACAGGACTCTGGACCAGGCTATCGAGGTGGCCCGCAGCATGAAGCGGACCACCGACCGCCTGGCAAGGAGGCTGTCAGCTGACCTGGCCAAAGCTCAGCTCAACAGGAAACTACACAACATGCAGCCACAAGGGGGCAGGAAGCACCAGGCAATGTAACAAGGAGAGCGTAGATCAGTTTACCCTTTAATCACCAATCTGCTGTGACACCTGATGCCCACGTAGAATATATCTTTGTAGGATGATAAGAGAGTTATTGAAGGACCTGTTATTCTGTACATGGTTGTATATTTATAATACACAGAAAAGCCTCAAATGACACAGTAAAAATAACTTTTTGGTTATTATAACCTAAACATGTTTATTGTAGGGTTTGGGGATTTTTTTTTTAAGTAAATTGATTTTTTTTATTTAGAGACACAATTTAATTTCTATTGTTGTTTGACCACTTAATTGTTTGAAAAAAAAATCTGTCATCTCAATACAGTTTCTGTATTCATATATAATATACTGGTCAGACCCTAATTTATTTTATCAGCAGTGAATACTTAACTGAAAACACTCACACAAACACTTCCAGTTGTGACCTTTAGTTAGGGGGCAATATCTGTCACAGAATAAGTAATGAATCAATAAACATAAACTTTATCTTTTCACAAGGCTCCGTGTCAGTCACCTTATGCTTTTGTTTTCTTTTTATTTCCCAGCTATTAGCTATCCAATACACACAGCTACAGGGTAAACAGGTAAAGTTAAATCAAATCTAAAGTAGGTCAGATTGGTATTATTACATTTCTGGAAAAACCCCTCTCTGGCTTTAGTTCGAATGAGTATCAACTTCTGTCCTTTTAGCTAATATGCTCATCTGATGCCTCTAATTCTCATAACTGCTGGCCTGTGGGTGCTGGCGACAAAGTGTCCGCTTACTGAGTTTCTGTCGCATTGGCTTTGTCGCCGCCACAGCCTGCTGGTGCCGAGCTGTTTTCATTTTTTGTTGTGGGGTGTCGACTTTCACCGTTGTTCTGACGAGGGTATCGGGAGAGGAGATGTGTCCAAACAACATTCCTCAACTGTCCCCTCTGGTTGTTAAAAGGACAGATGAGATTCTCGGTGTCCGCTGACCTGAAGTAAGCGGTGAAGTTTATGTATTTAAATGCAAACAGAGAATCATCCCTACAGACCAGGTGGCTTGTGGGGCCGTCTGAAGCTGAACTTTACAGAGAATCATGCTGCATGTTGTAATAAGCCATTTTTAATTAATGCTGTCACTTCACTGTAGTTGAAAAGCTAAGATACTGTGTGAAATACTTCCAATTATCGGCTGCACTATATATGAAATGAAAAAAAGATCAGATTTAACCTTCGTGTAATCTCACTGTGTAACAAAGAAACGTTATGTCAGGATTAAAAAAAGTTGTGTGCACTGCACAGATGTGAAAAGAGGACAAAACGATCCCTCAGGCGAGTACTGTACATGATGATGATGTTATTAGGTCATTGAATGTGTGTATGTGTGTGTTTTTTCACCCCTATATGTGACAACACTGATTTTAGAGGATGAAAGTTGATAAGTAATGATGATCAGAAAAATCACCTCAGAAAAAATACCTCGGGTAGGGTTGCAGAACCCAAAACCATATGGAAACATACTTTATTTGTATTTCACCCCTGTGTGGTGATTAGAAGATCATGACCTTATATGCAGTATCTAATGATCATGTCCTTATATGGATTACAAAATCCTTTAAATAGAAATCAAAAAGCACAGAAAAAGCAGCTTGTAGCTAACTGGCACTGCCACATGTCAGACCTGCAGGGAGGTCTCACTGTTGTGGCCCTGCCCAAGATTTCTTCAGTTTCGTTCTTTAGAAGATTTTATTGGCTGCTTTTCTTTGTCTGCTGTGGGAGGATGTGACCACTTTACTTACAGTCAGCCTTTTTGAGAGCCGCCTTTTTTTCTCAATATCTGCTGGAGACAAGAAACACATGAAAGTTTGTTTCGTCATGTCAGACTGAAATTTGGTGCAGGAGAAACTCACCATTATTATTATTATTCTTTCACGTAAACATGAAATGAATTGAAACTTGATTAACAATTGTGTAAATTCATGATCATCAGGTCACATTCTCACAGTTACAAGGTGTACAGAGCTGACTATCTGATCTGATGAGCACTCTGAGGTTTACAAGTGTTTCTGATGGAAATTTACCGAACACCACAGCTATACCGGTAAAATGTTGATACTAAACTATGTGTGAGTTGTGCCAGTTTCTTTAATGTTCCCAGTGGAGACATTGTTCATACGGCAGGTGTGGAGTGTGGATGATTACATTGTGGTGTTTCACTATGACAAACAAATGATCATATCTTAACTCACATCCATCATGTTGTAAAGTGCAGTGAAAATAAATACTTGACAGCTTCTCAGCAGACTGTGTCAATAAAGTCAAGCTCGTTTCTCCCAAAAAAATATTGATTGTTTGGTTTGAAATCCCTTTTTCTGTTATTAACTTCCAAAGAAAGCACACATAGTGTGAAAAAGACTGTAACTTTGTAGAGAAGCTCAGTTGATATTCAGACAACCAAAGTTTATCTTTTTTTCTATAGGAGGTATTTTATATTTCATATACAGTGTAAACAAAATGGAAAACTGCTTCAGTGTTTATATGAAAATGTGAAAACTGTTTTAAGGCTGACTTGAAAAAATGTGAACCTGGATCTGTTAATGATAAGGATAGTCTAATTGCACACAGTCTTAATTTGGGGTTAAATGTCATTTTTCGTCAGTTGCTTCTGAAGCTTCCTGAGTTATCAGTGATTCATTAACACATTTATTTGTATTATGTCCCACAGAGTGAAGCACACTCTGACATTATCTCTTTACAAAATAATCAGGCTAGTAATCTGACGAATCTGACACTGTTCCCTTTTTTCTTTAAACTTTTTGAAAGCTGCGAACGTCCCATGCGACTCATCTCATCTGAATTTGATCGTCTCGCTCCTTTCGGCCATCATGCACAAAAGAGTTCGTCTCTGGCGGCTCCTCTGGGATCCTCCCTGCCCATCTTCATAATGCACACCTGACGCAGATAGTCAGCCACTGGGGAAAAGACAAGCTATTATCCTAACCTTACTCCGCCTTTGATATTTTTACTGCATCTGTACACCCAGAACTGTACATACAGTAGAGCGTGAAATCTCTGTGGTGAAGAACAATGTATGAAGTTGCACTTGTCCACATGTATGTTGACTGTGGTTACATAAGCCAACTTGTTTGGTTTTCAGTGTGAAAGTGACGACTGACCTCAGGTGACTCTGAGGCAGCTCCACTGTATCTGTACCAGAGAAAATACAAAGTATATTATATACATCCTTATACACTATATCAATTACAAATGCTTTACTTTATTGTCACCCAGCCAACACACTTACTGTTTTAACTTCAAGTGTTGCTGATAGATTTGTGTTTCTCGTGCTGACAAATCAAGGACAAAATGAATTATTGCTTACAAAAGAGGTTTCATCTGTCACAAGATATTATCGATGTGGAGTGTAGGAGAAATTAAATATCATTTGGATGAAACCTTAAACGGGTAAGGAAACTTCCTTCCAAACACACCTGCAACAAAAGTGGGTCATCACTTGTATCCTGTGATCTTTTGATATAAGGGAGGCTGCACTTTTTCTCCAAGGGATGTTTGAGTTGTTTCTTTGGTGGGTACAAAATAGTTCAAATTGTAAGACAGGAAACAAGTTGCAGCATTTATGAATTTTTATGACATGGATTTATAATCAAACTGTTAAAAAAGTTAACACAATCACATTTATCTACATCTTCTTTTAACAAAGGTGAGCTTCCTCCTCTCACTCTGATAGGCCACCCAAACCCCCCGAGGGGAGGAGTTACAGCCTTTGGGCTCTTTGGTATTTGCTGAAACAATAAAGGACCTGTCGTTTCATCTGAGAAGAGAGGGGAGGGAGAAAGGGGGATAAAAAAAGAAGCCAAATTTAAGTCTAAGTTGTTTCCCTGAAGTCATTCACTGAAACAGCATCACACATCTCGCCTCCAGGCTCAGCAGGAAAAAAACGCTGAAGGCATGGGGAAGTTAAAGATGCTGAGGCTTCTGCTTTTATTGACCTTAACAGAGGTAAGAGATCATTGTTTTTGTCATTGCATGCTGATTTTCTCATTAATACTGTAAGAAAAATACTATAATCTTGAGACAGTGAGTTTGTACCTACTGACATTATACACATAATTTATCATCAGGGTACACTAGTTGGCATGTTTTCCTATGTTTGATCTGATGGTTATTTTATATGTTCTGATTAATTATGGTGTCCAGAGAGGACTTTTGAAATACATGAACACAGGCTCTTTTGAGCGTCACTGCTTTCAACAAGTGCGTGTGGCATGCCCAACCTTAGCTCAATAGACAAATTCATTCCGACCTGAAAGAAATACCTGCGCTGACCAGTCCTGAAATCTGTGTTGAGTGAAGGTAATGTGCAGCCTGCTGCCTCTCATGCTCTGAGAATATGATACAGGGCATAATTTGCCTCAGGATATAATGTGAAATACCAACAGCTTGCTACCCTTGGAATGATGTCCTTGTCTTGAAAATGCTGTTCTTCCTGTCGTTTATCATCAAATCATTTTCTGGGTTCCTTCATTAACTTGAGATATTCTGTCATTTTCAGATTTGTGCTGCACAAAATGGTAAATTATCTTCTTTAACATTTGCCTTAAGATACTTTATGATGATCCCAGACTTAAATAATGCACAGTATTCCTTAATTTGATATGCAGGTTACCTTAAAAAGTGTCTAGAAAATTCATATTTTTTGAGAAATTTTGTTTCCAAAATATCAAAACCACCATTACGTAATTTTGAGTGGAGCCCATCATCATTTTCTTCTGTCTCCCTCAGACATCACTTTGTCAGTGTACACGGTCACATCTAAGAGTATGACGGTGCAGTGGAGCGGCCCCACCGGTGCCAGCTCCTACAAGATCACAGCGACACCCAAGAACTCCGCCGCACAACCTGTCTTCGCTCACTTTGGTGGCAACACTGTGATGGGCTCTGTCAACTCCCTGTCGCCAAACACGCTGTACACCATGCAGCTAGAGGCCATGGACAATGCATTCAATGTCCTCAGCAGTGCAGAGACAGAGGAGACAACAGGTCAGTGACAACAGCAAAGAGGTGAAGGAGGAAACAGACTCCTGCTGCTGATTCAGATTCAGATAACTCATCAGTCATCATAACAGAAAGTTAGCTGCACCTGACAACACTCACTGTATCATAATGTATCATGCAAATGTACCTCAAGTATGCAAAGAAAATGTATTTGTTTATTATATTTTGATTCAAATACTAAATGATTATCAGTTATGCATCAACATGGAAGCAGCATGTTAGTGTTTCACTTGACTGCTTTGGCACTAACCTTAGCTACTAGCCCTCAGCAATTGGCTCTAGCAACCACTGCGGCCCTCCAGTAAATTTTTATATTGTTATCAATAAAATCTTTTACAATTAATAACTGTGACAGAACCTTGGCTCTGGGAAACTGTTATGGACATTTTTCACCATATTTAGAAGTTAAAGAAATAAATCAACATAAGTGGAAAAAAATGTTGGTTGCAGCCTTACTTGATAAATGTTTCTCATATTTTGCATGTGAAATCTGTAAAGAATCTAGAAACTACTGCTTTCAAACAAATACAATGAAGTAAAGCTATAAAGTAGCTCAAGAAAAGCTACTCAAGATACTTTAAAATAGTACTTGTGGTAAGAATAGTCATAAATTACATCCTATCGATGCATTTGTTAGATGTGTATAAACAGTCCTAAAAGTACTGGGCTCTTTTTATTTAGGTGATTTGACTTCTATCATTTGTCCTCCAGCTCCTGATGTCCCCAGGATCGAACAGGCCTACTCCAAACACAGTGACAGCATCACTGTGGAGTTCACAGAGGTTTCCGGGGCAACCAGCTACATCCTGAGGGCACAGTCAGTGTCCGGCAATTATTTCTCTGAGACCCCGGTGAGGAGCTCCCATGGCACCGTGGTGCAGCTCCAGCCCTACACAGACTACAAGCTGAGCGTCATGTCTGTCAACTCTGGTGGGAGGAGCCAGCCCTCGATGCCCATTCAGGCCAGTACAGGTATGCACAGAAGGCCTTCTAATGACATAATCCTAATACACTTCAGCATTTCAAACAGTGATGGAAGACTAAATTATGACAGACTAAAGACTAAAAATGTTTTTTTTCCATGAAGGCCACTAATATTATAATTCATAACCCATTACATGAATAATGACGACCTCTTCCATCCACTCTCACTTGTCCAGACACTGCACATTAGAAGCAGTTTAGTGAAGATGGTAATCAGCGTATGAAGAGTGAAAGGCACCCTTGCTGTTGTTCCTGAGGGACAATAGTTTGTTATCTCACTCTGTCGGCCATAACGGCGTGTCATTTCACCGCCCATTGTCACAGGGTCTCTGCTGTTTGCAGTCAACACAGGAGGGCAGAAACAGTATCCATGCCTCTGCACTATACTGTTCTCATAATATGAAAAGCAAAACCATGAGAACTGGGTTTTCTCCCTTCCCGGAGGAGAACTGACTGTAACATAATCATGGGGAAACTGTTTCCATTTCACACCTCTTCCCAAAAAAATGGTAGAGCAAGAGTGGAGGTAAAAAAAAAAAATCTGTGTGTTTGTGGATCAAATTAATTTCTCTTTCACCCTCACCTGTAGTGGTAATGGCGCCCAAGTTGAACACCACCTCCCCTGACAATGGCACCATCCTTGTGACGTGGCCCCCAGTGAGGCACGCCGTCCTCTACACGCTCTGCATCATCCGAGAGGGCTCCAGCTCCCGCGTCAAACTGAACACCACGGACACCACGGTGACCTTTGATAAACTCGAAGGGGGGACGACCTACTGTATCAAGGGCACAGCCTGGGACTCTGAGGGCCGCCCCGGGGACGACCTCACTGTCTGCCAGATCACACGTAAGCATGATAGGAACTGGGTTGAGCATGTGAAGGATAATCATACAGGTCTAAGTAAATTATGGTTTATTTTCAGGTCCTCCAAGCCCTGATGTGACCCACGTCCAGGTGACTCAGGGCAGGTCTCTCGGGATCGCTGTGTACTGGGTGTCAGTGCAGGGAGCCGAGAGCTACGTGGCCTGGACGACTAATGGCCAAAACTGTACCTCAACAACCAGCAGTTACTGTTTCATTACGCCGGTGGAGTGCGGCCAGAACCACTCTGTCTCTGTCACGGCCTACAACAGAGCTGGTCCAAGCAGCCCCTCGCAACCAGCAGACTACATCACATGTGGGTACATCACACAAAACCACAGCCACATACAACATACATCACATATAAAATCCTACTTGTTTAAAAGAATCGGATTGTTTAAATGAGCTTTACATTTGAGTATTTGCTTTTACTGAGATGAAACACAGGGTATCAGTACGTCTGTACACCAAATACTGAGCTACAGCTGGCAACTGGTTAGCTTAGCATGAAGACTGGTTAAAATAAGATCACCTTTTATTGAGTAGATTTCACTGTTACAGCAGCTCAAACACAATAATTAGAGAGAAGTTAAATAATTTAAACACAAAAATGCAGAGAAAATGTACAATAAATAGTAACAAGATCAAGAAAGAGAATGAGCATTTTTCTGTCTGCTAATTGTAATTTGACCTCTCTCTCTCTCTCTCTCTCTCTCTCTCTGATAGATCCATGTCCCCCGGAGAACATCTGGGTGGAGGAGCCCACGGCAGGAAACTGCTCGGTGGTGTGGGATGAGGTGCCGCTGGTGGAGTACTACATGACGTTCATAAAGAGGGACGACGGGACAGAGATGTCGTGTAACACCACTGAAACCACCTGCCCGTTTTTCTGCATGTGTGGCTACACCTACCTCACCACCGTCTTTCCCTACAACATGGCCGGCTCCAGCCCCTTCGCACACGTCCGCAACTACACCACCAGTATGCCCACAAACATCCACGTGTAGCATCTCAGGAACGTACCTGTGTATTTGCATGGCCTTTCCATTTTTAACCATCAGCAAAGTATTTCATTGCAGTATTTCACTTTACGTTCAAATCGAGTTGCAGACATGAAAGCTGCTTGAGATATGATCATGGATCGTCACAATGAACGTTACTTACTGTTCTGACAAAGATGTCATGTGAGACAGTTTTAACAGTGCTCCCTTATTGGTGCGTTCAGGGTAACTTTCACATCTAACATTCAACTTGCAGCAGCTCAAGTGTACACTTTTAATATAAGAGACGCCCACACTCACTGTTGCTTCTTTACCCAGCTTATTTCAGTTTGTCCACCGGATTCGATTTTCTTACATCATAGCTCGTGACCGCAAGGCTTTTTGGCAGCTGATCAGTTCCCCATTGTTGTGAGAAAAAGATTTTCTCAAAGCGGATATTTTGACCTTTCTTGATGGGAAAGGTGTAACTAACACCATTAATATGACTGAATCCCATTTAGGTGTGGGACCTCTCTCACAATGCCCTTTTTTCTGGAGTAAAGCAGATGGCGTGGCTGATGAGGGCACAGGGAAGGGAGGCCTTGTTATTAATTACATTTGTGCCTCATTTGATATGGCACAGCAAAATTCTCTATTAGAAGTCGTAGCAATGGAAGTTTAAAGTGGCTGTAAGTTCACATGAGCCGACAGAAATGGTTGCATTTAAGGTAGAAGATACTTTTAAAATGGATCAGTATGGTCCTTTCCATGATGTTGAATTTTCCTCTTATCTACGCTCACATTTGCTCTCCCCCAGTTCCTTGTTGCCCACAGGATGTTACCATAAAACTCGTTTCGACGGAGACCCTGGAGATCATGTGGTCACCGGTCAAAGGTGCTGAGCTGTACGAGACGACGGCAGCGCAGACTAATGATGTCATCCACTGTAACGACACAGCGCCGGTGTGCGCGCTCTCAGACCTTAAGTGCAACACAGCCTACTCTGTGACTGTCACACCGTGCAGCGACCTGCGAGGATGCAACCGCACCTGCAGGCCGCGATCACACGAGACAGGTACTTTAAAGCATGTGAGGCCTGATGAAGTGACATTTCACATCATAAATACACACATGAGAGGGAAGGTCAGGTCAAAACAGGAAAGACACAACACAGCTGCAGTTTGAGACTTTGGGGAATATCTTTTATCAAAGTTAATCAAAGACAAAGACTTATCGACAAAGCCAAGCCAGCTTCTCCTCCCTGTTTTTGTGCTAAGCTATACTTACCTTGGGATGGTGGCAGCTTCATATTTATCTCAAGATCAGTGTCAGTCATCTTGTCTAAACTATTTCAAATTGATCTCCCACTCTGCTTCATTAATATGTGTGTTTTTGGTACGTTAACTCAATTTCCTAACATTCTCCTGCAGCTCCGTGCACTCCAGAGATCCTGAATATAACGCAGACCAACAACTCGACTTATAGAGTCCTCTTCACCACTCCCAACACCTGGGACACAAATTATACCATCACTGCCACAGGACGCTATGACACACACTCCTGCAAGGCGAGAAACGGCTCCTGCATGCTCACACAGCTGCCATGTGGTTCAATGTATGATGTGACAGCAGTGGCCTCCACGATGGTGGGGAGAAGTCTGCCTGGATTCAGCAAACCTTTGGAAACAGGTATGGCAAATATTAAGTCTCAAGTCAGAGAGCCATGTGACATATGAAGTTTCTTTTTTTTTTTTACTATCCCAGCCTTCTCCGATTATGAATAAGACCTTCAACAGCTTATTTTGCACATATACATCTCTTGTGACATGAATGGATAAGAAAACACAATGAATGCTTGCTGCAGCATCAGTCCTCTCATTAAACATCCACTCCACCGTTGATCTTTGTTCTGTATTTCACTCCCTAAGGTCCTTGCTGCCCCGCGTATGTGAATGTAACTCAGGTCACTCAGGCTATGACCAATGTGACCTGGTCACCCAGCATGGGAGCTCGCTCCTACATCACCTCTCTGACGTCATCACGTGGACATGCCAAGTGCCACACTCTGGACACCCACTGCCTGATGGGATGCATCACCTGTGGCACCAACTACAGTGTCAACATGGACGCCATCAGCAGCACAGGACACAAGTCAGAGTGCAAATATCGTGGATTCTCATCCAGTGAGGACAAATATCTTTGTTAATGTGCACTGTTCCTGTTAAATAATCCAATAAATGAATAAAATAACAAATTAACTGATACATACAATACAACTACAACTTATAATGTATAAAACGTAGAACCTTCACAAACTTAACTTCTCAAACACTCATTCCTGCAGGTGACTGCTGTCCAACCAGTGTGAAGCTCTATCGCAGGGCCAACAACTCCCTGCGGGTTTACTGGCGCTCTATGGGCCCTCAGAACCAGAACCACACGGTAGAGCTGTACGGGACAGGAGCCAACTACACCTGCATCGCAGCTGCAGGGAGCAAATACTGTGACATCCAGGAGGAAACCTGTGGGGACGTCTACACAGTAGTGGCGGCGCCAATGGGATATAATGGGGTCAAAGTGCGTTTCTGTCAACCCAGGACGTACTCAGGTGAATCATAAAGATTTTTTATACCACTGAATTGATTGATATGATACAGTTGAATTTGTTGTCATAATTTGTGTATGATATGTAGGAACAGCTGCACCCATGTAATTATTTTTGTGCTATTTTCAGTTCCCTGCCCAGGAAGTAATGCTGGGATGAGTAAGTATTTACGCTTTGTTCGGCAGTAATTAAAGGAATCATTTGACATTTGTAACATGCTAATACTTTGATGAGAAGGTTGATACCACTCTAGTTTTTTCACATTTACAATCTTTGTGCTAAACTGAGCTAACATTAGAGTCTTTTCATTAATAAGGAAGGAGATAAACAAGTTATGAGAAGCTTGAAAGCTGCTCCTGCTCTAAAGTCTCATCACTCTCCTTCTTTAGTGATCTCTCGTCGAAGAAGAAGTGTGAATTAATTGTGGTAAGTTTATTGATATTTGAATCCCACCAGATAAAAGCATACTGTCTTCAAACACAGTGAGTTATGTAAGAGCTTGAGACAAGCAACGTGCCTCGACAGATACTTTCACAGGATGAATCCATTGTGCTGCTTCACAGCTTGAAGGGTATCTTGTGACAGTGCATATGGTACAGTGTTAAGCGCTAATAGGTGATAATGTTTGGGAAGCAGAGAGAACACATAGACAGGCGCAGGTGAGGCTGATCTTTATCTTCCTTTACCTCTGGGACTTCCCGTGTCTGTCTGTGTAACAGGGAAGGAAGAATGAGGGGAACGTGACTCAGGTAAATGAAGAAGGAGACCTGCTGCAGGAACGTGACGCGGATGTTATATTATATCTGTGATGAGGGGCTGTAAGATGATACATATTTAATAGCTTCTGACTCAGCGTGACAAGACGTTTTTGCAAAAAGTCCAACAAAGAATCTTTTCTTGGACAAAACAACCACTTACTGAATATGATGAAGCAGTAGTGAAGCTATGATCAGATATTAATAATAAACCCTTTTTCTACCAAGTCCAGGTCAATCGCTTCTCTCTCTCTCTCATTTTTCTCACTTTACAGTAAACGCCCCCCCATCACCACCAACCACCCAACATGGACAGAGGACATGTTTACACCAACAGCAACTGTGAAAATCCAATATACCCAGATGAAATATCACTCTTGTTTAATATCTGTTTTGTTCTTACTGCTGTTTGTAAGAAAAGATCTATAGAGTCTGGCAAACTGTTATATGAAAAATTAAAGTATAAAACACTAAATGAACAAAATAAAAGATATAAAAGAGGGCTTTAAAATAAATATCGATTTTATTTCCAATTTATTTGAGAAATATTCTTTATTTTGTCACTTTTTATAGTGGGCTGCATGTTATTTTACCTTATGCTCTGTGATTATTTGTGTTTAATCAATACATTTGCCCTTTCATAATAGGCAAAGAGACTTGAATTGACCTCAACATATAATGATATATTGTAAAAATGAAAAGGCAGTGAAAGAACTTTACAGTGAAACCCCAACACAGATGTATCGTGGCAATAGTATTTCAAAGTGGAAACAAGTTTATCATCAGATTTTAGGAATTCCCCAAGTAGAGGACCTCCATTGGGCGAAAGTGCATTTCTGGGCGGGACAGCTGGTTGGTGATCCACAAAAGGGTCACAGTGAAAAGTGGGGCAGCAGGTATCCATCCTGTTAGCCTAGAGTCATGCACAGTGAGTCTTGTGGATGATATGTCTGATCAGATTGCTGCGGACAGATTCAATGTTGCCTTCGCTTTCATTGGATTTTGTTTTCTCTGCTGACAGACAACAACAATAAAGTGCATCATTTTTTCATTACGACACCGTGTGCTGTCAGTCATTGTGTGTGTGTGGTTTTTTTTTTTTTTTTGTGAAGCAGAGGTGTTTTGTTCAGGTCTGAGGCTTGGATACATGAGCTAAATTCAGTCCTCCAAAATAATCCAGAAATTAATCCATCAGAGGAACTTAAAATAGGACTGTTGGAATACCATATGGGCTGACTTTCAGTGACCTTAAAGCTTGTATAACTGACTCAGGTGTCTCTGCTTGAGCTCATTGCACATGTACACCACAGTTCAGGGTGATTTGGATGATCAGACTAGTTGGTTTATAGATTGCAGAAAAAAAAAAAAAAAAAAAAAAAAAAAAAAAAAAAGTTTCCTTTCCAGAACCTCCAACCCCCTCCTGTCCTACACCCCACTTCCCCAAACTCTTT
>JBAJHX010000062.1:13513290-13534617 GCA_037176925.1 Amniataba percoides
GATCTTATACCAAATTTAAATAGTTGAGTTGCTAATGTTAGCATGACAACATGGTCACAAAGATATTGTTAGCAAAAAGTTCATCATCTCAGTTTAGTGTGTGTTAGCATACTGACATTTGCTCATTTTCATGAGGCCCAAAATATAATGGTAAAAACTAGGGTACAGGAGAAATAATATTTTATCTTTCTTTCTTTCTTTATCATTGAACCACTGTTTCTTTTTGGATTATTTATATGAGGTACAATATAGCTACATGTTTCCTTGCACATATGTTGGTGTGTGCATATATTGAGAGTTACCACATTTCTGTTACTGCATTAATCTTTAGTCTTAGCATACAGCACTGGTACATGTTTGGACACACCTCATCCTATGTTTTTCCTTTTTTCAAAAATTATTTTCTACATTGTATTTTAATACCGAGGACATCAAAACTATGAAAGTCAGTCAATCAATCAATCAACCTTTATTGATTGATTGAAATAACACAAATTATGCTGCAAACAGAAAAGTGTTATACAAATCAGAATATGTTTTATATTTTGAATTTGTCAACTTAACCCTTGGCAAGGCACACCTGTGAACTGAAAACCATTCCAGTTGACTAACTCATGAAGCTGATTGAAAGGATCCATGTGCAAAGCTGTCATTGACGCAAAAGATGGCTACTTTGAAGAATCTTCTATATAAAACATATCCTGGTTTGTTTAGTGTTGATGCCTTCAGAATTAATCTACAATATAGAAAATAATTATTTAAAAAAAAATTGAATGAAAAGGTGTGTTTAAAACTTTGACTGGTACTGTACATGCCTGAAACAGGTGCATTTTACTTACTTGAACTCACAAAGTGTGCATGCGAGCACGTGAAGCACGTTTCATTTCCACATGACAGAGATATGCAACATTACACTCAGAATGACTGAATATATTTCACCATGATGATCAGGGTGCCCACATGGGATGTACAGCAATGAAGACAAATACAAGCAGCCTGGTGGAGCTCAGAGGGGAGCCAGAGGTGTGGACTTATTGTCAGCAGCTCTCTTTGTCACACACTGCAACACGCAACGAGCTATCATATTAATTTACGTAACACACTGTGCAAAGTGTACTCAGCCTAAAACTAGGATGCTGTCTATATTGTGAACAGGAACTCCCTGTAGCCATACATTACAGCTAATAACAAAGGTATGAGTCCATTATGGTTTGTAGTTTCAATATCCTGTGTCATAAAAAGAATCTTGTAAAGTATTCTTGATTTATCCCCCATATAGAGCAATTAAAACTCTATTTGGTAATACCATAGACAAAGACTTTGTCTAGGATGTCATATACATCTGGGAACAGTGTTATCACAACTACTTTACTGGAGGCGAGAGAACCAGCACAATAAAACTTTAATATTTAGATAGAAACATCAAATCAACAACAAGACAGAGATCAGCACAAACTTTAGTCTATGGTGTCTATTTCATCTTTCTAGAATGAATATTCTGTTCTTACATGATACATTGAAACTGAATGTGCCTTAAGCCTACAACAATAGGATTATTAGGAAATTAAAATATCTAGAGAGGCACCTGATAGGCTTACTTACTATCATGTAACATGGTTGTGTACTCTGGGTTACAGCTCAAATTATGTGTCTCTTTATTGCAAAAATAAGCTCTATGAAAGCTATAATGGAAATTCAGAGGAGCTGATCAAATTGAGAGCAAAGAAGTTTTAGGAGATGAGGATGTTTTACACAAGCGCATGTACTGAAGATTAGACAAGGACATTAGTAATACAAGTTTACACAGTGTAGAGCAACCACATTATAAGTCTTAAAAAGAGTCTATTGTGTTGTTTTGGGGACATGAAGACGACTGGTGTTCCACGAAAGGTTATCATACAGTTAACCAAGTTTGAAGATTTGTTTGGGCGCTGAGTCATAAACAGAAATTATGCTTAGCTTTGACCAGCATGACGTCAGTAAATTCTTGTACTAGCTCTCCTCACATCATAAAAAGTGCAGCCTTGAGCAGCATCTACTGCAGTGCCTGATGCAGGGTGGTGAATACCATTACTAACTTCCACATCCACATTATCTGAGTATCTGTCATCAGTACAGGTATCAGCTTTGGAGACAAAGGGTTGAACTATGGCTTTCTGGAAGAACATAAAATTAGGATGCCTCTGACTGGCCACAACTGAACACAACAAGCCAGAGGAGGCTTAAGAGGCCACTGTGTAATATTACTTTTGGTCAAAGAGTAGAGCAGGAAACTAACCTCACAAAAACATGCAAAAATATTCATGGATAATGACCTCTGTGTTTATCAATGTGAGAAAAGTTCATAACAGTTTAAATGTTTTATATTTATATGTGGCAATAGAGTTTAATTTGTGGACACACCTGTTTCTGACATGACATGAGATGTGTTTGAAATACATTTGAATGCATTATTCCTTCCCCTTTGAGGCAATCTACTGAACTCATCAATTTTTTATTTTCACACTAAAAGTTAAATAAGTATGAATCTTACTGGTGATTTTACACAGGATTTTAGAAGTCTGTGATTTTCTTATTCTTGATCTTTTTAATATTTTTATATTCTTTATAGACACTAACATCAGTGACTTATACCTAGTTGTAAAACCTTTTTTAAATAGGAGATTATTGATAAAAAAAAACAACATATTACAACCATAGGACATACTCTTGAACATAAGTTTTGTAAAGGCATCCATGGTATAATATACATGCATATATAATATGACTGAGCATTTCCTAGAAATGACATCAATCCAGGAAGGATGTGGTGGGGGGTTCAACTCCCTCAGTATGTCATACAAAGGAGATCATATTACCTTACAGCAGAGCAATCCTGTTTCTATACAAGGAAGTCAATATTGTTAAAAATATATGTATATGCTATATATACTAAGATGTGTGGTACAGGTTTTTCGACATAGACTCCAAAATAAATAATTTTAACAAGAACTGGAGTTTGAGTTTAATGGGGTGGGGGATTGAAAGGGCCCCCACCCCTTACAAGCCGCATACTTTGTTTCCCTCTCATGATGACAGGGAGCCCACAGGCATCTACCTGTCCTCATTTAGGACCTCCTGATTGGTTCCCACGGAGTTGATCTACAGCGCTCAGCCTGTAGAGATTTCAGACGAGCTGCTGAGCACAGACTGACATATGGATGTAACTTACTGAAACTCTGACAGCAGTAATGGATAAGATGTGGACGTT
Organism: Amniataba percoides; assembly: GCA_037176925.1. Taxonomy (NCBI): domain Eukaryota; kingdom Metazoa; phylum Chordata; class Actinopteri; order Centrarchiformes; family Terapontidae; genus Amniataba; species Amniataba percoides. The sequence goes on from JBAJHX010000062.1 coordinate 13,516,541, forward strand.
TTATTCATCAGTCATCCTATTGTCTGTCTTACAGGTAATAATCCTTTTTTGTTCTAGTTCTTTCTTGTTTTAATCTGATAATGCCATTATTTTAATAGTTTCTGATTAACTGTCATTTTCTAATTTTTATTATTTTTTTTTAGATCCAAGATGTTTTGGCTACAGGTGAGTGTTCTTGTTGATACTGAAAGTGGGACACTAGACGCTTAATTTGGATTTATGTTGTTTCTATCAGTGTTTACCATCACTGATAGAAGGACAGTGATACTGATATGAATATCTGTATTTTATAGGTTTTCATTAGACTTATACTATAGTATATTGAATAGTACATGAAATCTTACCGTCTTAATTGTGTCTGCGTTAACTTAATTGTGCCTCAAAATATAAACAAAAAGCTCAAAGGTCAAAGTCACTTTAGAAATTAAAACATCGACAACATCCATTACAAATAGTAAAGTTACAGATATACAAACTGATTTAAAAGAAACATAAAAAAACACACAAAAAGAAAACAAATAAAGAAAGAATAGCAAAACAGGTGCTAGTAGATATCTGTTCTGGTTATTCATGAATGGCATAAAGTAAGTTCTCCAGATGAATTGTATTCTGAAGCAGGTCTATGGAAGTAACCTCCAACACAAAGACACACTGCTGGTGACTGAAAGACTTGAAGTGCGCTGAACTTCCTAATTAAACTGATTGCAAATGATAATAGCTGCTGGAGAGGTTTCCACCACCAGAGGGCCGTCTTGATGTTACTGAAGTCAGTTGTTTGATGCAGTTCTCAGTCAAATCTCAGCATATGATGGGCCATGAGGAGCACAATAAAAATCTTTTAGGCACATAAATTATACTTTGTAAAGTAGCTATTATCAGAGAATACTATAAGAATATTTTAACAACAAAAATCCATTTTATAACCTATAATTCATAACACAGTCACAATTTTACTTTACACTAAAGATTCAGTGGTGTCTTCTGAATTGTGGCACAAATATAAGTCTGCATCTGTCTGATTATTCCTTATGAATCTTTACCTTAACTTTAATCCGACAATGCATCAAAATTATATTCTGAAATTGATAATATTCTTTTTGCTTATCAGTTGCACCGACTTCATTATTACAGGCCACTTCTCTACTGTATTTCATCTTCTGTGTTATAAGATGTTTTTATATAGTTCTTATCCAAATATATTAAACATCTCAAATGTCTGTCTTTTTTTCCAGGATGTAATATTGTATCAGTCACATCTCCGTCAGCATCAACACTTAATGTGGTATGGAGCAGTTATCCCGGAGCTTCAGTTTATATGCTGGACTTGAGAGTTGTGAACTCTACCAATATTGCCCCAGTGGTGGTGATGCAGTCTGCGCCCAGCACACAGAGGCTGATTCAGGGATTAAGACCTGGACATGTCTATCAGGTCACACTGAAGGTCTTTCAGTTTTACAATATGATGTGCACGGACATTAAAATAAGCATGACAGGTAAAGAGACATTATTTTTAAAAGTAACCAGTCACATAAAAAAGAGGCCCTTCTGTTGAATAATGCTGAATTCATTTTCTTATGTTCCCACAGTGCCTGCCACATCTCAGATCACCTTTTCCAAAGCTATTTCGAGTTCATCTATAAGGTTTGAGTGGTCCAGTGTGACCGGAGCGGACAGCTACATCTTGTTTGTGGAGAAGTTGTTTAGTTCTCCTGCAATAAAGTACAACCAGACCTTCACAAACCTGATTGGACAGGTGGACGGTCTGACTCCCGCTACAACTTACAACTGTTACGTTTTCGCCTCCAACAGCGCCGGAAATGGTGCTAAAAGTAATACGAGGACAATCATGACATGTAGGTGCAGAGAAGCTGCTGGCTTTATTGATTTTTATTCAGAAGGCTTCATTTATGCAACGCAGAGTTAGAAGCTCGATACTCTAAAAAAACTACTTAACTGAAAGTTATGTGTGAGCCGATCCTTTACACCGAAGAATACATAAAAACCTGAATGGTGTTTGGTATATGCATCAGATTAACACCTGTCTTTTCTCTTGGAAGTGGTGCAGCCACCAACTGGTTTGGCTCTTGTGTCGACGGGAAAGAGTACAGCTCAAGTGACGTGGAACCCTGTAAGTAAAGTCCTGCTTTATCAAGTGACCGTCAGTGACAACGACAACCTCAGCAACACCCCGGTCATCAGAAACACTTCGACCACATCCATGGATATCAGTAATCTGGAGCCCTGCTCCACCTATATAATAGGAGTGTCATCAGTCAACGTCTTCCTGGTTCCAGGGGAGGCCGCTAATATTACACACACTACCTCTAGTGAGTATTTGAACAATGAAATTAATTTTGTAGATTAATTACACTTTAAATCACTGTTTTGTTGACATTAGCCATACTTTTGTTGCTTGTTGCTTCATCCCACAGACCTCTACTGATATATGTGTGTGTATATATGGGCATTACATGATATATGGGCTGTGCATGAACAAAGAAATTCATAGGATGTTATCCTGTATACATGTTACTTATGTTGGGTCAATCAGATGCTTAATGGAGCAACTGTAACAAAAATCCAAATAGATTTATTCATTATTTGGAAAATTCATGAAGAATTGAGTTGAAGGATTAAGATAAGAAATACTGTGTATCATCTGTTTACATTTTTCCAACACTTTTCTTCAGCCATAAACCCGGTAACAACCATGTCTGTGGACTACAGCTGCTCCAGCAGCATGGTGACAGTAACTTGGGATTTGGTGTTTGGTGCCAACACGTACAGGGCCACAGCTATCGATGGCACTGGCGCTTCCCTTAACTGTACATCAGCCACCCGCAGCTGCCAGATCACCATGCTCAAATGTGGTGAGAAGTACACGGTCTACGTCACAGCCATCTCTGACGACTGTGAGAGCACCTCCAACACCTCCACCTTGTTCGAGACAGGTGAGTGGACCACATGTGGAAACAACAAAACGTGCCTTGCACTTGTTGCTCGGTAAACACTTTTATTGTCTGTGCCTCATCACCTGTCTGTACATGTGTGCACACACCTTCTCATTTTACCCCTCGCTGTCACACACACTCACACCTCTGGATGTACTGTAAGCTGCTTATCACAAACTTTCCCATAAGTCTGTCCTGTGGGAGGCTGTTTCGGATCCTCCCATGGTGTCCTATGCTCTCATTAGGCACCAACACCCACCATCCAACACCAGTCTACCTATAGCTCTTTACAGTCTATTGAAGCCAGGGAGTTATCTCAAAGGTCAGCTGTAGTGTCACTCTGTGAAAAGGTGAAGGATACACACAATACATAGTGTCCCCCGGAAAATGATCTAACGTCTAGCACTCACACCAAGCACACACCTATTTACTCCAATGAGTTAGTGACCGCACAAATAGATAAATTACAAAAGGAGTCAAATCTCAGGTTTCTGAGATGATATTTGTGAACTTTCAAACAATAGAAGCTGAATTCCTAGCCAGTAAATACCAATAAACCAATACTATGCATTACAAAATTAGCTGGTCAATGTAAATTCTCTTTCAATGTATCCTCATTTATGCAGACTTTGGACATATTCCATATTCCTCCCCAATAATCTGCCTACTATTTCTCTGTCCTCCAGTCCCCTGTGCTCCGGCCAATCCTGTCACCCTTCACGACTGCTCCAGCAATGTGATCGTGTTTAGCTGGGAGCCCACCAACAACACCTTGTACTACGTGGCAACGGCCGTGGACAACACTGGCACAGTGACTGAGTGCAGGACGCAGGACAGCACATGTTTCTTCACTAACACAGACTGTGGTCAGTCCTATAAGTACAATGTGTACGCCATCAGCTCCGAGTGTCACAGCGAAGTCAGCCAACCAGAGTTCATCCGGACTTGTGAGTGGGATATTATTTGTTTTGTTTACAAAAAATGTTTGTTGTAATTTCTCAAAAATTGTGTTGCAGTCATTTTTGGTGATATTCTATTTTGTTTCTTACTTTGATCATTCCCATGAAAAGATCAAAACCAATGATGAATTGACTAATTATTATGAGTAGCCACTGCCTGATATGTCCAATTCATCTGCAGTGTGAAATCTGTGCCTGTCACACTGACTCACCCTTATGGTACACAATCCTGTCTGCTAAATATAATAGAGCACCAATTGTGTAATTATTCACTGCTCAACACAGTCTCCATGTTTTCCTGTTTCTGTAACATCTGCTGAAAACTGCAGTGCCCATTTGTTTGGGGAAACTCTTTAGCCCTTTGTTGAAATAAAACCATACATTTGGATTTACATCTTTCATGATAACAAATGGGCTAACAAACTGCAAGAGATGTAGTGTACTTAAATGACTAATGATAGATATATTGTTGGTTTTGTTCTTTTAATGAGATTTTTAGATGCTAAATCTTTTTTTTCCATCCTACAGCTCCTTGTCTACCAACAAACGTAAAGACAGGAGCTGAGTGCCACTCTGACATGCTGATCACAACCTGGGACTCTGCTGCTGGAGCTCTTTCCTACACTGTAGAGGCACAGGGGAATACAGGGGAGACCTACAACTGCACCTCCTCCTCTAACAGCTGTGCTTTGACCGGGGTGCCGTGTGGTGAGCACCTCAGTGTGTGGATCGTTGCCTCCAATGACAACTGCTCCACTAACAGGGTGCTAGGAGATGTTGCTCAGACCGGTATGTACTGGGAGCTCTGCACGATACTTAATGATATTATTTACTGTTCCCGACACGTGAAACATTTGATATCAGTGTGTTCAGTGAGAGATCGGTCTTAAACACAACCATTTCCCCTCTCTCACCAGTTCCCTGTAGCCCCACTGGTGTCTCAGCGTCAGTCGACTGCAGCCAAGATTCTGCAAGAGTTAACTGGACGACGAGCATCGGGGCTATATTCTACATTGCTGTTGCTGAGGATACAGATGGGAATGTGCACAGCTGCAATTCAATGGACACCAATTGCTTAATTGAAGGCCTGAGATGTGGACATAATTACACTGCCAGCATTATCGCAACCAATCTGAAGTGCAACAGCTCCGCCAGCGAAGACGTCAGCTTCATGACAGGTGAGACAGAAGACTGAATTACATTAAAACTGGATTTTACTAACTGGAAACTCTGGCTGTTCACCACCTTCATTTTTTTACAAACATATATCTCCTTTAAAAATGACCAAAGTGAGATATCTTCCAATCAACTGAATCCTCTGACTCTCCATCAGCTCCCTGTCCTCCGACTGATATTGAAGCATTCAGAGACTGTGATGCCAACCATGCTCTGATAGTCTGGCAGAACCATCAGCCCACAGGCATCTACACGGCAACCATAGAGGATCAGAGTGGGGCTCAGCTCACCTGCACTAGTAACACGGTCAACAACTGTAAAATCACCCCTCTGCCCTGCGGAAAGAGATACAACGTCACTGTCAGCTACAGTGATGGAAACTGTCCGTCCACCTCAGCTCCTATCAGCATGGACTCAGGTTCGTAAATGAAGAGGGCAGAATTTTTTGAACGTTTGTTTGTAATGAACATGACATATGACTTACACTGCCTCTTCTTTTAGTGCCATGTGGTCCTGAGAATGTGACAGCCAGTGTGACCTGTGTTACCGGTGAGCTGACGGTGGGCTGGGACATCTCAGTGCCCGCCGAGAACTACACCACCATCATCTCCAGAGGGATGGGTCAGCCTCTGCACTGTAACTCTACTGAGAAACAGTGCACAAGAGGAGGGTTGTTGTGTGGAAGCTCCTACGTGGTAACGGTCTTCTCCATGACTGGCTCTTGTTTCAGTCTGCCAAGCACGGAGGTCACCGTGCAGACATGTGAGAAACGCAGATTTATCATCATTCAGGATGTAGACGGAGCAGTGGTACTTCTTTGAATGCAGTTCAGACATCTTCATTTTTATATCCCTCCAGTGCCGTGCCCTCCCACCAACATTACAGCCACCCACACATGCGCTCCGGATCCTGTTCCTGTGTCATGGGCGGCCAGTGACGGCGCCAAATACTACACTGCTGTCGCTATGAGCAGCAGGGGTCACACGTCACAGTGCATGACCAACAGCACTTCCTGCAGCCTCTCTGGACTCCAGTGTGGGGAGGTTTATACCATTGGTGTCTCAGGAGCTGATGAAACCTGTTCAGGTCAACCAAGTGACACTGTCTCTTTGAACACAGGTAAGACAACGCTGACCACCACCATCAGTGTCAGTTATGGGAGATTTCTTAGCAAGCAGTCACTCAGAAAGGCTTTAATGCGTTTGAACTGTTTTTGATGTCTTTTTTTAATTCTTCGTTCCTGTCCAGAGCCATGTCCTCCAACTAATGTGTCCAGCCAGCTGATGTGTGACACTCGCTCGGCTCAGGTGTACTGGGAGCCCAGTGCAAATGCAGCAAGCTACGCTGTGAAAGCCACCAGCAATGGACAGTCGGTCCTCACCTGCAGCAGCCCCACTCCCAACTGCACGCTGAGTAACCTGATCTGTGGCGAGGCGTACACCATTTTTGTGACTGCCACTGACGGCACCTGTGTCAGCAATTATGGTAGCCCCTACTCACAGCATGAAGGTACTGAGAGAGGGGCCGGGTCACGTTTAGACAGACCTACCGCACACAAAATTTCAAACCAAACCAAAGTTCAACTAATACAAAATCAATATTTTGAGCATCTCTCCTTACCTACTACTAAAGCCAGTAGATGATGATGATGAAACCGATGAGCAAAATCATGTGGTTATGGAGGAAGTTTCTGTCTTTTCACTCTGTCTGTAATGTAAAATACACACTTAGTAAGTTGCATACAATGCATCAGAGGAAAAGATTAACATTTTGCACAAAATGATTATTTAATGCAGAGGTCAATACAACTCTCGTGCCTTTAATATTAAACTAGGGGATAAGCCAGGAAACTTTTACCTTAGCTTAGCATAAAGGCTGGGAGCAGGATTAAACCGCTAGCTTCTAATTTAGATGTTACAGACAGTTAGCAGTATCACTTGTCCGTATGTTCTTGTTCTTGCCATCAAGAGAAAAACTGGAAAGGATTAAAATGTTAAAAATATTTTACTTCATTCTAAGAGGTCACTGCACCCCACCAAGATAAACTCTCCCACATAACCCACAGTAAAACTGGAACTTGTTAATTTGGCAAATCAGTTTTCATAACAAATACATAAACAAGGCATAACATGCTAATTAATGAGGTGTTGTAGGTAGGTTTTATCACTATCTGAATAGAGCCAACCCAGGTGTTTCTCAAAGTTTCCACTCTATGCTACACTGAGTTAGCTGCTAACAGCTTACTGCTGGTGGTCGTTTAATGTTGTTTAGCCCTCAAATGTGAGAGTGGTAGCAGCTTTCCCATCTTACTCTCGGCAGAAGAATATATATTCACAACTCTTAAAATCTCAACGTATATCTAATTGATTCCAGTTTTGGCTGAGAACTATGTCTTTGACTAATTCCCATAATCCCTTTGTCTCTGATAGTACCATGCGCTCCGGCAGACGTCACTACAAACCTTTCATGTGGCACCAATGACTTGAAGGTGAGCTGGACCGTCATCTCCAGCCTTAACTACAGTGCCACGGCTGTGCCACTGGCGGGTAATATTAGTTCAGTCAGCTGCCAAACTGCTGGTGCCAACTGCAGTCTGAGTCTTCAGTGTGGACAGACTTACAACGTGTCCGTCAAAGCCTCCACCGGCAGCTGCAGTGGACCGTACAGCCTCCCACAGACTGTTCAGACAGGTAATAAAGACAGCGCACGATGAAAGGATGTTCGTCTCCATGAGCTTTATTTTGTCACTTTGATTTGTTTCATGCACTTTGGTGTCTTCCTCCAGCACCCTGCTCCCCTCAGAGCTTAACGGTGGCGACAGACTGCGGTACAGACAGTCTCCTGACCTCCTGGGAAGCCGCCTATGGTGCTACCTCCTATACGACGACCGTAACAGGCCCTGATGGCTTCTCCGAAACCTGCTCCTCATCAGACCTTACCTGCTCTGTCTCCGGCCTGCAGTGCGCCAGTCAGTACAGCGTCACAGTGACAGCCCACGACAGCAGCTGTGCCAGCTCCCCTAGCCAAACTGTGATATCAACAGGTTGTGTGAAACATTTTCTGTTCACTTTATGTATGTAAAAATCATTTTCTTGACTTTGGAACACATTGTGACACGTTTCTTCTGTCCACCTCTCCCACCAGGACCATGTGACCCCGCCAACGTGACCAGCGTACTCCACTGCGGTTCAGACGTGGCCACAGTGTCCTGGGAAGCCGCTGCCGGCGCTGTGGCTTACACTGTGCTTGCCAAAGATAGCGGCTCTCAGCATTATACTTCCTGTAGAAGCAATGCAACCTCCTGTCAGCTGAGCCAGCTGCAGTGTGGGAAAGTTTACAACCTTACGGTGATGGCTGAGGATACAACCTGTAACAGCACCGGAAGCATCAGTACATCCCTGATGACAGGTAGAGGGGAGGGAAACTGGACAGACTTTAATTAACTTACTACATTTTCTGTCTTGTCTTTACACACACACATTTGCATTAAAATGGACTGACTCTTCTCCCTTTCAATTCCCTTTCAGCTCCTTGCTCGCCATCTATCCAGAGCAGCACCCTAATCTGTGGCACTAATTCTTCCTCTCTGTCATGGATGCCAATGGCCGACGCCGTAGGTTACATAGTTAATGCCACAGCAACAAACGGGCACAGGGCTTGGTGCAGCTCAGCCACTGCTACATGCACCCTGACAGACCTCCTGTGTAGTGAAACCTACACGGCCACAGTCACTGCACGAGGAAGCCAGTGTGACAGTGCACCTGGCTCAAGCACCAACATCACTACATGTAAGAGAGTGGATGTCTTTTTTTTCTTTTTTTTTTTACTTTATCCATCTGGTCAGGCCACATCTACTTACTGTTCCCTCTGCTTTATTTCCAGCCCCCTGTCCTCCAGTCATCACGTCTCAGCAGTACACGTGTGGCACCAGCACAGCAGTTTTCAGCTGGAGCGACCCTGTGGGAAGTCTCAGTTTCTTGGCTCAGGCAGCAGGAGGAGGGTACCAGGAGAGCTGCCAGACCGCAAATACCACGTGTGTGCTCCAAAATCTTCCTTGTGGTCTGGATTTGGATCTGACCGTCCAAGCTCAGGGGGTGCAGTGCAACAGCACTAACAGTGTTAGTGAATCTCTTAAAACAGGTAATCCCTCCACAAATATGCTGATTATGAACAAGCCAAAAACCATTTAATTGATTGAACTGACTGTTACAAAGGTACCAGAAAAAAAATTGTGGCTCTGTAGGAAGATCAACTTCCCATATTTACCAGAATGTCAAACAATTAATGAGTCTCACAAAGTGTCAGCTGATGCAAACACAGTATGTCAATACCTTCTTTTTCATTCTGTCCTTTTTCCTCCCTCCCTCTCCAGTCCCTTGTGCCCCGGAGAATGTAAGCGCCACTCTGGTCTGTTTAAATCACTCAGTCCTGGTCACATGGGCAGGGAGCCCCAGTGCTGTAAATTACAATGTGACAGTCACGGGTCAGGATGGACACACACACCACTGCCAAACCAACACTACCAGCTGCCAGCTACCTGACATCCACTGTGGTGAAACCTACGGCATCACAGTCACTCCATACTCTGAGACATGCGCAGGACACCCAAGTGAAGTTCACAGCTTTAGAGCAGGTGCGGAAAGACTTGAAGTTAGACTGGAAAAGAAAACATCCTCACGTTTCAGCTCAGAGAGATGACATTTATCCCTTTTTGTCTCCCTTTCTCTGTAGGTCTTTGCGCTCCCAGTAACGTCACTGTGTCTCCAGCCTGCGAGGACAGCACTGTCTCTTGGTCTCACGTGACAGGGGCCGAGATGTTCATAGCGACCGCAACTTCAAATGATGGCAGCACTCACACTTGCAGCTCAAACTATTCCAGCTGCAATTTCACTGACCTCAGCTGTGGGGAAATCTATGCTGTCACTGTCGAGACTGTGGACAGGGGCTGCCGGAGTGAACCGAGCTCAGCCGTGGAGCTGAGAACAGGTGAGAGGAAACTGTGATGAGTGAAAGAGTGTCAAAAAGATTTGGTAATACCTTAGAGAGTCACTTTTTTACCCAATTTTCCTCTGTATTATCCCAGCTTTGTGTCCACCCACTAACTTGACGGGCCAAGTCAGTTGTGACACCAACGTGCTGACCCTCTTATGGGACCAGAGTCCAGTGTCCGGGGCCAGCTACACTTTAGAGACTGTGTGGACGGGCGGTGCTCTCTCTCCACCAGTGAGCACTACCTCTAATACCTCACACACACTGTCCAACCTTTTGTGTGGACAGAAATATACTTTCCGCATCGCCGCACAGGATGGAAACTGCCGCAGCAGCTACAGCCCACCCATAGAAATAAGCACAGGTAGGGTGTGTGGGGTGGGGTTACTATGGCAACAGCTTTAAGAGCTTTACCTTTAGTGAAATGGGAAAAAATGATCAAAATCTAAAATCTAAAATGTTCCTTCAGCCCCTTGTCAGCCAGCCAACCTAACTGCTCATGTGGACTGTGGGACAAACAGAGGGAATTTCTCCTGGGCTGAGTCCAGTGGAGCAGATTTCTACACTGTTGAGGTGACAGGAGAGCACGGCCACGTGGCCTCCTGTTCCTCCTACGGCACCTCCTGCAGTGTAAAACTTGACTGTGGCCACTCATACTTGGCTACACTGGTGGCTTCCACAGACAGCTGCAACAGCACAGAACATGCTGACATTCACTTTGACTCTGGTAAGATATGAAGACGGTCTACGCTACACACAGGGTTACGGCAAACACAGATCATAGGTCACAAGTCACAAGATGTCTTCTTATTTGGCTGAATATATTTATTGATAACTTTAAGATGAAAGGAACAATAAAAAACAACATAATCATTGCAGAACAGAATGATAATCAATAATAATAATTATAAAAACATGTCCTAAAGGCATGAATTAGATAAATAAAACTCATTCTAGGGATCGCAGATCAAATAAGGTCTTGATTTTTTTTAGCCCTCCTGTTATGCTCTTACTTGTAATCACACTCTCTCCCCTAGCTCCCTGCCTCCCAGAAAATGTCTTAGCTGAGGTACAGTGCAACACCAATGTGATGAATGTGAGCTGGACACAGACACAAGGCTCGGACGATTACACCGCCTGGGCTATCAGCACTGATGGACACAGGGTCTACTGTAACTCGACATCCAGCTCCTGCTCCATTAACGATCTGCGGTGTGGCAAGGTCTACGAGGTGGCTGTCACCGCGTCCTCCATTCACTGTGAAATCATAGCTGGCTCGGACTACAAGGTTCAGTCTGGTCAGTGCAGTTCTTTCACATGCACGACTTTAATTTAAATGACTGTGAAATCAAATTATGTTTCCTAAAGAATGCATTGTAATGGAAAGTGCTCTTCTTTCACCTGCCTCAAGCCCCCTGCAAGCCTGAGAACACCACCGTCGAGCAGAACTGCAGCAGCAATGTCATGACAGTGAAGTGGAACCAGGACAGCACGACACAGAACTACACTGTCAAAGCCACGTCTGCTTCAGGTGTTAACTCCACCTGTGACTCCACTGAGAGCAGCTGCTCCTTCCTCGACCTGAGCTGTGGTCAGCTCTACACTTTCACCATGATGGGATACACCAACGTGTGCATGAGCGAGATGAGCACCCCTATGGAGAAACTCACTGGTATACTGGAAAAGTTCCCTTTCACAACCTTCTCTCAGAGGAATAGTTCAACATTTTTGGAAATACAGTTATTTGCTTTCTACCATGTCTGTGCATTAAATATGAAGCCACCGCTCTCAGCCAATTAGGTTACCTTACACAGTGGGTGGAAATAGCTAGAAAACAGCAGAGAGTTCACAAACTTATTGCATCTGGCCGAATTATGTCATTTTTACATTTCAGTTTTTGTAAGGAGACATCACAGAGACAAGTGTGGCATCAATCTTCTCATCTAACCTGGCAAATCACGTTTTCCAAAAATGTTATTTCTTTAATTTAATTGTATTTTTATATTATTTTTAGGGTTGTGTCTTTTTCCCAACTGTCCCTCTGTCCTTTTCCAGCCCCCTGTCCTCCCACCGATGTGTCAGCTAGCCTGAACTGTACCACACATAATGCTCTAGTCACCTGGAGCAACGCAGCTGCAGCCACGGCCTACAGCGTTCAGGCTACCTCCCTTAGCGGAGACAGCTCCTCCTGCAGTGAGATGGGCACATCCTGTTACCTCACTGGCCTGTTGTGTGGACAGGAATACTCTGTCATTGTGGAGACTATGACTGCTGGCTGCCCCGGCCCTTCCAGTGCTCCTACCATGCTCACTACACGTGAGTGCAACTCAAATCTCACAGAACTGATACTTTTTTAACACAGCCCCAAATCTGAAGGAGTCACACAAACCCAGTCAACACACAGTGACAGTAATCATTCATCCTGCAAAAATCTGTGGTAGTGCAAAATTAATAAACATTATATTAGTCGTAGTCTTAAGGAATGGACCAAATTACTGCTTTGAGAACCATGAAAAAAGGCTGGTGTTGTTTGTGTCAGTTATGAATGACAAACCACAATCATCAAGTTATTTTTCCTCAAACACAGCTAAAATTACAGCATCTTTTTCTCCCTCCAGAGCCCTGTGCCCCCATGAATCTTTCTGTCAACTACAATGTCAGCACTGCTCAGGTGATGTGGGGGGCAGCAAGTGGTGCCAGCTCATATTCTGTGCAGGCTGTAACTGACCAGGGCTCGCCAGTCACCTGTAACACCACCAACACCAGCTGCCTCCTTAACGGCCTGCAGTGTAGTCGGATCTACAACGTCACTGTGATGGCACGAAACCTGGCCTGTGACAGTATGATCTCTGAAACCCACCTCCTCAAGACAGGTTAGTGACCTGACAGGGAGAAATGTGTGTGAAAATATTTACAGGTATGTGTTTTTTCATTTTAAAATGTGTTGTGTGTTTTCTCTCACCTCTTTCAGAGCCCTGCCCGCCCACTAACGTTCAAGCCAGTATCGATTGTGAACAGCTCAGTGCGACTGTCTCCTGGCAGCCGAGCTACCTGGCTTTGGGTTATGTCGCCTACTTTGACAACCAAAATGGTCACTACACTTCCTGTGTAGGCACAGACTCAGATACCCAATGTGTTGCCTCAGGACTGATGTGTGGCACAGTGTACAGTGTTTGGGTGAAGGCCTTGGGACAGCAGTACAACAGCTCTGACAGCACAGTGGTCTCTCTAACATCAGGTAAAGGCAGACTCATTATATGTAAAGATTTATACATTTTACATATATTAAAAACAAATGTGTATGTCCACAAAAAAAATTGAGGGGAACATGAGCAAGTGTTATGGCAATCAATAATGTCATTTTGGTTTCATCCTCTGGGAACCGGGATCGTCTGAATATTTTATGGCGGTTGAACCAATAGTTGCTGAAATATTCAACTTTGGACGCAAAGTGCTGGTTTAGTTGACTGACAGTGGCATTTGTAGAGTCATGCTGCTGTGGTGTATCAAACTACAGTGGTAAAAAAAAGTGCTGCCAGCTAATGTGTTTAATTGTAGCTTTGAAATATTATTTATAGTTTTGAAATATTAGTATCTATAATTTTCTTAGCTGGTGTGACATATACACTTCAGTTGGTGCAGATGTTATTTCTTGATCTTTGGAGTAACATATAGTACGTTGAAGAGAATTAACCTCAGCGGTCCACTTACTAATTATTTGGAAGATGGAGCTGATTGAGTCATATTCTGTTAAATCCTGCAGGGCCTTGCCAGGCGAGCGGCATCGAAGCCATCATGGACTGCGAGGCCCGCTCTGCCACCATATCCTGGCAGCCGAGTGTTGGAGCCACGTCCTATGTTGCTGAGCTTACAGCTATGTCAGGCCACACCACCAGCTGCACCACCAACCACACCTACTGTGAGCTGAACTCCCTGCGGTGTGGAGAGCGTTACAACGTCTCAGTGAGGGCTCTTGGAGATACATGCAACAGCACAGCTCAAATGGCAGGATACCTCACCACAGGTACAGTGTATTTTTCTAGCATGTCAGCTATTATGTTGACGGGAGAGCAGCCAGGAGTCATATTAGTGTTCACATTTCATTTCTATCATAATGAATGTAACTACATTGTCCCTCAGAGCCCTGTGCCCCCGTCAATCTCTCCGCCCACTACAATGTCAGCACTGCTCAGGTGATGTGGGGGGCAGCAAGCAGTGCCAGCTCGTATTCTGTGCAGGCTGTGACTGACCAGGGCTTGACGGTCACCTGTAACACCACCACCACCAGCTGCCTCCTGAGCGGCCTGCAGTGTAGTCAGATCTACAACGTCACTGTGATGGCATTAAACCAGGTCTGCAACAACAGCGTGACCTCTGAAACCTACCGCGTAATGACAGGTTCGTTCGTTGCTGAAAGTAATATTTGAAATATTTTGCCACATGCAGATGTTGACTCAAATGTGTACAGCACTGACTTTTCCTAAATCTGTGTGTTTTCTCTCACCTCATTCAGAGCCCTGCCCACCCACAAATGTTCAAGCCAGTATGGAGTGTGAACAACTTACTTCGACGGTTTCCTGGCAGCAGAGCGACCTCGCTGTGGGCTATGTCGCCTACTTTGACAACCAAAATGGCCACTACGCTTCCTGTGTTGGCACAGATGTCGACACCTTCTGTGTTGTCTCAGGACTGATGTGTGGCACAGTGTACAGCGTTTGGGTGAAGGCCTTGGGGCAGCAGTACAACAGCTCTGATAGCACAGTGATCTCTCTAACATCAGGTAAAGAAAATCTCTGAGTAGATAATCTTCTGCGTTTTTTGTGTTCATTCATGAACTTACTCATGCTCTTTCCTCAGCTCCATGTCTGCCCAGAGAAGTAGAGGTTGAGGTTGACTGTTACTCTGATGGTGCAGCCATTTTATCCTGGAATGCTACTCTTGGCACAGCAAACTTTTCTCTGACAGCCATGGTCAGTGGGAGTCTTCAGACTCTGTGTGAGACTCAGCAGAACAGCTGCAATGTGACAGGTTTAAGTTGCGGGGAAACCTACAACCTCAGCCTCACCGCCAGCAACAGTCAGTGCAGCCTCACAGTGCCGATGCACTCCAACCTCACCACACGTGAGTGTTTACAGTAAATACTCCATTTACTGACAACTGCTAGTCTGGGTTTCATTTTAATCAAGATCACCTTTCGACACCTCCTCTCAGGTCCTTGTGCTCCTCAGCGGGCAGCTGTCAACCTGCAGTGTGGCTCTCGGACTGCGGTGCTGTCCTGGGAGGAGAGGTCTGATGTTGAACTGTACAAAGCAACTGCCATCAAGACATCAGGAGGGGAGGAGCACAGGTGTAACTCCACAGGCTCTAGCTGCCAGTTTCCTGGTCTGGACTGTGGAGAGACGTACAACTTTACTGTAATAGCGCACAGTCAAGGCTGCTATAGCCAGGCCAGTAGCCCTGTGTTCATCCAAACAGGTACTGCAGGAGCTAAAGATGTTTATTTGCCTTATTCTTTGGTGAAAAATAACTAAGTACATTTACTCAGGTCCCGCACCAAAGTACTTAAAATTCTCATACTTAACATTAATTATTTGGTCCTCTATAATACATTACAGGGGCAAATGTACTTACCACTCCATGTATTTTATTTATACAGCTATGGTTACTTGACAGATTGAGTTTTTCTGTTTGATACTTTCACATATTTTGTTGGCAATTTTATGATAATTATGACATCACACAAGTCATTTCTTTTGGATAAATGTACCTGCTAATCGATTATTCAGCTACTAATTTAAGCTCTTATAGTATTTCTTCTTTAATACTACCACAAAGCTCTATCACCACTTGCCCCACTTGTCCTGTTTGGTAGTCTGCTCATCATCTGAGTCTTTTTTCTTACTTTTTTTATTTTCCTCCTCTCAGAGCCTTGTCAGCCTGTGATTGTGTCTGCTCAAGCGAACTGTCAAAGTGAGGAGGTCCAGATCTCCTGGCACCAAGCGAGCGGCGTTGTGAATTACTTAGTAACAGCCACGGGGAGCCTCGGATATGTGGAGATCTACAATACAACACAGACCCTCCTGTCAGCTGCTCTGCCATGCGGACAGGACTACAATGTGACTGTGCGAGGACAAGGCAGCGAGTGTGACACCCTCCCCAGCAGCCCTGCCTTCTTCAAAACTAGTATGAGCACAGACCTCACACCACAGTACACATGCATGTCTGTCACACACCTCCAGATTTTCACTTCGTGTTTATTTTTGACTGTATGTTCACCTTCGTCCTCCCTCCCTCAGCTCCGTGTATCCCCCGAGATGTCACAACCTATGTACAGTGCGAGTTTAACATGGGCTCCGTCAGCTGGGGACCCAGTGATGGTGCAGAATCGTATGTTGCCGTAGCAACGGGACTTGATGGCCACACCCACCAGTGTCTCACTGGCAACACCTCCTGCACCTGGGACAACCTGCACTGTGGAGACGAGTACACTGTTGTAGTGAGGGCAAAGGACGGAAACTGCACCAGCCTGGCCAGCAACAGCTCTGTCATCCATATGAGTATGTTGTGTAAAGATGTGCTGTATAGTGCTGTATGAATACATGGTAACACTTCCCTAGAAATATGTATATATCTACTGTGTGGACTTGATTTAATAATTAATTGCAAATATAACCAGAGCTTTCAGTGCACAGAAGGTGCATGCAACATGCAAAATTGTCAAATTTCTCTACAGACAAGCAGTCTTCAAGGATCTCAAGAAAGTCCAGTTGACTTTCTTCTAACTCTAACTCTAATTCAATTACCATGACCTGGATGACTGAGAACATTCAAAGACATAATGAATTTATATTTTCTTTCAAGGACATTCCTATAGTATGTTCCCTGTAATTGGTACCAAGTGATACAGTTCTTTCCTGGAGACAACCCAGTGCCATATAGGAAATTACAGACCAATGAAAGAGCCACAATATGTAAACATATATCATATCTCTATCAATATACATTACAGAATCACAAAAATCAGTTGGTGTATAAATAACCAGATTTTTTTAAAGATATCATCTTTGTTTTTTTATAGGTCCCTGCGTGCCCCAGAATTTGGCTGCCTCTGTGAACTGTGATATAAAGGTTGTGTCTCTAAGCTGGGATGTCAGTAATGGGACAAGCTTGTACGTGGTGTCAGCTGAGGCAGGCGACATGTCAGCTCAACTCTCCTCTAATGTCACCACAGCACATTTCTCTGACCTAACCTGCGGACAAAACTACAGCCTCACAGTTACACCTCACAGTCAGCAATGTCCTGGGAAGTCCAGTGCACCAGCCTCCATACAGACATGTAGGTTTACACACTTCTGACGTGGATTCATCAAAGGGTTGCATATAGTTTTGTTTTAAAGTCAAACAGATGTATAAACAAAATACTACAATATAATGAGCTCAAACTTGTATGTCTTTTCTCTCAGGGCCGTGTCCACCTGCAGGAGTCTCGGCCATGCAGGACTGTCTCTCTGGCATCGTCATGGTAACCTGGCAGGCCAGTAATGGGTCAAACTACTACACAGCCACCATGCAGACTGACACCGGCATCTCACAAATGTGCATGTCAGACTCCAATGAATGCAGTGTCCCCGGCCTGACCTGCGGCCACAACTTCTCTGTGTCAGTTACGGCCTCCAACCAGCAGTGTAACACCACCTCCAGTCAAACCACAAGTTTACAGTCAGGTGAGCTTTTAATAGAATAAAATATAAAGTGATATAACCTGATCTTATGTGATAAAATTATTTTTCATTCCTGTTAATAGCAGTTGGAGAAAATCTTTCCACATTTCATCTACAGTTTGTAGGCCTAGTATAATAGTCTCTCATATACTTTCAACATCTTTACCACAGTCAATATATGTATTTCTGAACATTATATATATATATATATATATATATATATATATATATATATATATATATATATACACACACACATATATATATGTATATCCATATAT
>JBAJHX010000062.1:13534717-13571433 GCA_037176925.1 Amniataba percoides
CATATATCTTCGACATCTCTATAACACTCGCTATATGTGTCTTTGAGCATTATATATATATATATATATATATATATATATATATATATACATATATATATACACACACACATATATATATGTATATCCATATATATCTATATATATATGGATGTTCTTCACTGCTCTTGAAAATGTTTTAAACTGAAATTTACTACACTACTATTAATCCCATAATCACATTAATTATGGCCATGAAATCTTTTCCATCATGCTTTTCTTTTCTTACAGTATGTAATGACTAATCCCTCTCGCCCTCCTCACCTGCAGTGCCATGTGTTCCCACCAATGTCTCAGTGATGATGGACTGCGCCAACAACACCGCCCTCGTGTCGTGGTCGGCCAGTCGTGGTGCCGTGGAGTACTCGGTGATGGCACACAGTAGTCATAGCAATGTCAGCTACCAGACGTCTGACCTCACTTATAGCCTTGACAACCTCACATGCGGCAACAGCTACACTGTTCAGGTTGTGGCTATGGACGACAGCTGCTCTAGCATCGCCAGCCAAGCTTTGATATTCAATTCAGGTAGGAGAGGAAACACCCATTCTATTTACACTTTTATACTTGTGTCATCAATGCCAAACATTTTCAATGTAAAAAATAAACCTGAGTGATAAAACCGTGTCCTTACTCGCAGCGCCCTGCCCACCCCAGAACATGAGTGCCGAGATCAGCTGTTCATCTAACGACATGGCAATTTCTTGGGATGCCATCAGAGAGGCAGATCACTTTTTGGTTTCAGTGATGGCGGACAACGGTGGAATGAGCGAGTCATGCAACACCACAAACGCGTCATGTTCCATCGGCAATGTGACCTGTGGAAATACATTCACTGTTCAAGTCACCTCTGTCAGAGGCACCTGCAGCAGCCAGCACAGTCAGACCCACAGCATCATGTCAGGTAGGGAAACTTCCAAAGCTGTCCATCCTTTCTCAAATCCATCTATCCAGTCACTAATTAAACTTTCATGTTTACTCTCCAGCTCCCTGCCAGCCCCAGGGAGTCAGAGGACGCCTCGACTGCGTGACCAACTCAGCCTGGATATCATGGGACGCCACTCAAGGGGCGGACAGCTATACTGTGCTGGCTCTGGGTGGAGAAGACCATACAGCCAACTGCACCACTTCCTCCAACACCACCTGTGAGGTGGAGGACCTGGCATGTGGCGTACTTTATAACTTCAGTGTCATTGCTAAAAACAGCAAGTGTGAGAGTTGGCCTAGTGCCTCCATCGACTTACAGACAGGTAACAGATTTCTGACACTGAGAACTGTGACACTGAGAACACTGAGATACTTGTTTTAACCTCAATTCAAAATAATGTCCAACCCTGGAGTAAAACTGAGATTCATGCATGCTGCGGTGTCGGTTTGATGAAATCTGTCTTCTCCTTCAGCCCCATGCTCCCTCGCTAGTATCACAGTGGTTCCTCAGTGCCACAATTCCTCCATCCTTGTCATGTGGGAGCTGATGGAGGGCAGCGAAGGGGACACCGTGTACACTGCCACAGCCGAAGCCAGTGACCATACCTACCTATCCTGCAACAACACTGGCACTAGCTGCTACCTGTACGGAGCTCAATGTGACCTCCACTACACCATCATTGTAGCTGCTTCATCAAACCAGTGCAGCGGTTTGAGGAGTCCACCTTACAGAGTTAGCATGGGTGTGTAGACGTTCGTTTTCTGCCATGCATTACACATCATTCCCATTCATTTTCTGACTTGTGCAATAGGTCAACATTTTGAAAAATGTGCTTATTTGGTAGAAACAGATAGAGCCAGATAATTAATGTTTAAATAGGATCCTATTAATAATAGTAAGAAGCTGAATGAGACTGTTTAAGTTGTCAGGACCATTACAATGACCCTTGTTACGTGTCGCATGTTGTAAGTAAAGATGAACTATTATGAAACTGCGGCCCCATTAACAAAAACAAAACTCAAAATCCAAGTCTGCTACTGCTGATTGGAAAACATCCCCTAACTGTTTTTTTTTCCCCACAGAGCCGTGTCCACCGAGGGACCTGGTGGTTAACAGTTCCTGTGAGGACCGCAACGCGCTGGTGTCCTGGAGCCCCTCTCCTGTCGCTGAGACGTACCACGTTGTTGCCAGGAGCGCGGACGGATATGTGCACACTTGCAACACCACCTCCAATAACTGCAGTGTGTCGGAGCTCCACTGTGAGCAGCAGTATACAGTGTTTGTGACCGCCAGCCACGAGAACTGCACCGGCAAGGCCAGTCAAAACGCCACGCTGCACACAGGTACTCGTCTTTATGTACTCATGACACAGAGAATACCAGCGCATGCATGTACGACAGGAGAAGGTAATATTGGTTTCAGCAGTTTGATGTTCTTTCTGTCCAGGTCCCTGCCAGCCTGATGGGCTCTCTGTCACTTTCCACTGCAACAACTACTCTGCATTGCTGTCATGGACACCCAGAGATAACGTTGTAGACTACTATGGTAGTGCCCAGGCTGGAGATGGGGATATGCTGTACTGTCACAGCACAAATCCCACCTGCACTTTCTACGGTCTGAGCTGTGCGACAGCTTACAATTTCTCTGTGCAGGCCTCTGATGGGATATGCAACAGCTCCTTCAGTGACCAACTGCAGAGCGCAGCAGGTAAAGGAGCTGCAAGTTAATCCTCAAAGTGTCAATTGCGTTGTAATGTTTGCAGTTAAATGGCACAATAAGTGAAACCCTCCTCTTTCTCTCTATAAGTGCCCTGTCCACCAGAGAGTGTTGAGGTGCAGCTGATGCCGGTGCAGTCTGAGAATCACGTGTTGCGGTTCACCTGGACAGAGCACCACTGTAACGACACCGAATACCTGCTGAAGTTAACAGGGAGTCTGCTGGGAGATAGCCAGGCCCTGTTTGAGATCTCCTCCTATTGGACAAGTGTGGCATACTTTGAGATTCTTCTCCCCTGTGGCTCATCCTACGTCGCCGCGGTGGAGAGCAGAAACGCTGCTGGTACCAGCGACCCATCTGCGCCTCTCAATGGAACCACAGGTAGGCTGCACTTCAAACACATTGATCCACTTCCAAGGTGGACCACGTACAGGCCATGTGTCATGTTACAGTAGGAGCTGATATATATTAAATAACTCCAATTTTTCCAGCTCCTTGCTCACCATCAGCTGTGGTGTACAGTGGCAACAGCTCCTTTGCCACCATTTCGTGGAACGCTTCAGTGTTTGCCGCCACATATACAGTGTATGACGACAGTGTTGTGCCAAAACAACAGCTATGCAGCACAACCGGCCTGTCCTGCTCTCTGTCCAACATCTCTTCCACTGATCTGGTGATCACAGCCAGCAACGATGCTGGAGAAAGTGAAGAAACAAGAGTCACAATTGGTAGGAACTGATGCTGTTTAAAGCTTTGAAAGATGCAGAAATAAAGAACAGATTTTACTGTATGTTTTTTCAAACTAACTGATTTAAGCCTTTTCTCTTAAGTGGTAACACAAGGCCGCAGAAGGAGAGGCCTCAGCAGTCAAATGCCAGAGAGTGGTGAGTTTGTATTTGAAAAAAAAAGAAAATATAAATAAAATTAGAAAGATTTTGTATTTAATGATTCATAAACATATTGAATTTAACACAATCTCATTCATTCGGCATTTAGTGGACATTTGTTGGAAACAAGTCTTAAGTCAGCAGGAACTAATCAAACTGGGACTCGTTTTATAGGAGGCCTCTCAGCGCCCGTGCTGGACGTCAAACAAGTGGCACCAACTTTCATTGTCGCAGAGTGGTCTGTAGTTGATGCCGCTTCCCATTACAACCTGGTTATCAGGAAGCAGGGCAGCTCTGCTGAGCGTCAGGAGCTGATGGTGTACGGCCAGAGCATCATTCTCACCGACGAACTGAGCCCAAGCTCAACCTACTGCCTCTCTGTGTCGGCCAGGAACTCTGCCACAGGCGGACCAGAGTCAGAGCCTGTGTGTGTGCAAACAGGACAGGGGCTCCCACAATAAACACACACAGAGGTCTGCACAGATGTACCCGTTAAAATGTGATGATCTTACTGTCAACGCCTTTGACGTTCATGGTAGACAAATCATCCAGTTACCCATCAGTCACAATAACTTTAGATCCGGATGAATGTGGGTTGCTTAGATATTTACAATTCTACTAGTTTATCAAGAGATTACTGTACAATATAGAACATGAAGGGAAGACGCCCACACCACAAAGAAGTTCCTCTAGTCTATGATTGTGTTAAAAGACACCTTTATTGAGGTGTATCTTTTGTCTGCTGTTAGTTTAGGGTATATATATTTTATATCTGTGGCTTTGTTCCTCCTCCTTTTTATATTTCATTCACTTTTGTAAATTATATATTAGTCATCTTAAAGGTAATATATCAGGAAGTGTTTCACATGTCCAGAGTATTTACTTTTTTGCCATTTCTGAATGTATATTTAATATGGAAATTATTTTCAGCATGTATTCTAATAAAACTATTAAAAGTATGGACTGCATTCAGCCTGTTTGCATCTACAGTAATCCTTTTCTTTTAAAACAAGAACACCATGTGTTGTTTGTAAAAGTGTTTTATTAGAAAACAAAATGCAACAGAGCAGTAATCCAAACACAGCACAAGCAGGGCTCAGTGTGTGTGTGTGTGTGTGTGTGTGTGTGAGATAAAAATTACCCTTTGCAGACTGCCCTTTAGAGGATTAAAACATTCTCAAACTGTCTACACACGATCGTGGACAGAACTGCTTTCTGCCGGTTTGAGACCTTGTTGATTTCTTTCAACCGTTCACTTGTGACCATTCAAAGCATATTTAATCAGATACAGCGGACCAAGAAGATTAAATATGAAGCAACGCCAGACATGTATTGTAACATTAGTCAGATTCTTTACAAAATAGTAATTCTTTATAAATTACATAAATTATATGAAGATAGTGTTGAGCTCAGATCAAGATACCGACTGCGCCCAACCCAGCCAGGAACGCAACTCAGGCCACTTATCGTGTGTAGACAGCCTCTGAAACATTATGTACAAACCCACTTCTTCCTGGGGCAAAAGAACGAACCATAGAAAATTAAAATGCCATTTTTGCCGCTTTTGAAATTTCAAGTGAAGACTAATGACGGTCTAACAGGGAGTGAAAAAGGCAGAAAAACATAAAGCAACATTACATTGGCCAAAGACAACGACTTCAGGTGTCCGCTGTGCTGACATTCTTTTTCTTTAGCACAAGTGACAGGTCGGACTCCTAGGTAGGAGGAAAAAGAGGGAGGAAAAAAACACAAGAGTAGAAGAAGTAATATTGCTGTGAGGCGACATTTACTCAGTGCTCTGACTCCGTCTGCGTTCACTATGTTTACTATGGTCATTACTGGACTCCCGCTGATGGTGGCTCCTCTCTTTGCTACGACTACGTTTGTGTGAGCGCTGGTCTCCATCTCTCTCTCGCTCTCTCTCTCTGCTGTGGCTGCGCTCTCTTTTCCTGCTCTTCTCCTCTCCCCCACTTTTGTGCCTCCTCTCCCTGCTTCGACTCCGGCTCGACCTTTTGGCCTTCCTCTCTTCTCTGTGCCTCTCCCTGTCATCTTTATGCCTCCTGTCATCTGTCTCTCCCCTGCTCTTTTTATCCCTGGACCTCTCCCTCTCCGCGCCTCTGTCCTTGTGGTGCTCCCTGTCCTTCCTCCTGCTCCGGTCGTCACCTCCATCTCTTTCTTTGTCCCTGCGTTCACTCCTTCGATCCCGGCTGGCGCTGCGGCTTCGCCTGCGCTCTCGCCGGTCTTGGTTCCTGTCGATGCTGCGCGACCGCCGTCTCTCCCTGTCCCCCCGGTCCCCTCTCTCCCTATCCCGGTCCCTGCCCTCCCTCTCCTTCCTCTGCCTGTCACGCTCCCTCTCCAGCTCCCGGTCGAAGCTGGGGCCGTGGCGGTCTCTCTCGCGGTGGTGGCTCCTGCTCCTCGACCGTTTGGGTGACCTTCTGGGGCTTGGTGTCCGCCTGGGTGTCCTGTCAATAATAAAAGGTTTCGTAAGTCTTTCTGGTCTGATCATTTACAAATCACAATCATTTAAATTCAACGAAAAACACTAAAACACAAATCAGCTCACACTCAGCTAATTTGGGAGAAACTTCCCTGGCCAAAAATGAAAATCATCTATCTAAAGTAGCATGACAGATGTCACATTGCCCTGCTCACACTCTCTCTCTCACACACACAAGTGTAATCAGGAAAAACAACTGACAAACCATGTAGATGTACCATGGACTCTGAAGCCAATAATAACTTTTCACAACAGCCGCTACAGTGTGTATATACACACAGACATATATATATCACTGTAGTAAAATCTTAAATTAAAAACAGGAAATTGAGCTGAACTCAACCACTTAAGTTAGTCACAAGGGCCATAAAACAAGCAAATACTTAATAGTTTTAAAGAGACAGATTTTTGGGGGGTTTTTTTTACCTTGAGCGACGTCGTTCACCTTGCCTTTCTGCTGGTGCCGTTTCCTCCTCCTGCATCTCTTTCTGAGCAATCTTACGAGGCCTGGCTTTCATCTGCTGGTCGATGATCTTCTGCACAGGCACTGGGATACGCGGGAACAGAGTGGAAAACCACTCCAGTTTGGTCAAGAAGGAGCGGAGCATCTCTCCGACAGTCATCACGCAGCCGCCTCCTGCCTTCACGTCAAGCTCCTGGAATCAAACAGGGGGAGAGAGTCAGAGAAAAAATTTAAATAACTCACACAGCTATATATATATATTTATTTTTTTCAATCTTGACTTGAGTCAAAAAAGTAATTGTGATGACCAAGTACTGAACCTTCACCTCTGTTCATCTAGCTTAATCTCTCACATCAATCAAATGTGCTTTACTTTGATTATTCTAAATAGAGGAAACAAAGCTATAAATATCACAAACAGTTTGCCTCATCTAAAGTGTCTGGCAGTTCCTGGACTCTGTATTTACAATGTGAGCTTTATTAATCAAGCTAATGTTTTTTGATAGATCCACCCCCCCTTCCTTTCCTTCACACCATCTGTTCAAAACATCAATTTCGAAAAAATGGTTGCATATAGAGAAGAAATGAAGGGAAGCAAGAACTATCTGAAAACATCAAAACACATCCTCACTGAGCCAAAGGGACAAAGAGAGAGAAGCCTCTGTCCTCAGTCTCCCGAAGGCACAATGAACTCTTTTAAGGGGCTGTGGGAGCATTAAAGATGCCCACAGTGTAAGCACAGAACGGAGCAGGTAGCTAAGTGCACACCAGTTGAAGAGTTGTCAACTTTATATGATAGAGAACAGCTGCTTTGCACTCACACACGCAAACCAACAGTGCTGAGATACAATTTCCAATTCACCTGCTGCACAATGGGCATCTAAAGAAAAAAACAGGGGAATTAACCAGTTGGGAAGAATTAATAAGATCAATTCAAATATAATGCAACAGAACATCAACATAGGCCTGGTTGCACAGCCTGGGATCAAATTAGACTTTATGAAATATGGAGAAAGCATGATAGATGTATGCGACAGTTAGAATGTGTTATTTAACTTGTGTTTATCTGTTTGTTTGAGTGTGTATCTAAATGAATGCTCCAATTGCAGATTATCCCAAATTTAGTTTTGTGCAACAAGTCCTGATAAAAGCTTGTCAATAACAAAAGGGCATGCCTTAAAGTTAAATAGACTAAAAGATTTACTCAGCGTCATACATGGTACTTACCCTGATAAAAAACAGCAGCAGAGCAGTGAGAAAGTAACCTAGCTACTCAGGCTCAGAGGACAAAAACTGGGCACAATTAAGCCAAATGAAGGCAAAGGTGAAAAATCAGCTATGAGCATCACAAGGGGAGGAAGGGGACAGCTTTTAACGTGTGTGACTGCGTATTCAATGGAGAGAAAGAAACATCAAATTATTACCCGAGGTGACATACCTCCTCATCATCCAGGAAGCCGTCGTACCAATCTATCAAATCTGCAGGGGGCTGAGTGTATCTGAGGTACAAAACAAGACAAAGAGCACAATGTGAGCATTTGCAAGGAAATCAAATCAAATTACACTGCTATTTTTATGGCTTGGAGATGATGTAAGCAATGTCCTTCATGACCTGAGCACAGCAGAGAAAAGATCACAAAGATCACAATCACAATTGCCCTTTTACATATTAGTGGCATCTTGATCACATCTTAGTACCTATTATTTTGTATAGGAACCCACTGAATTGACACTTGTGTGAATTACAGACGTATAGCATTAACATTTTACATGTGATGAATACAACATGTTCCTTCTGAAACAGGTAATATATCGGTTAAAACAGCGTACTGATGTGTAACTAAATGAGTAGTTGTATAAAAAAAAATCTTTTCAAGTTTATTCCATTCCGTCATAAATGTCACACATACACACACACAAAGAAATCATACCTGATATACATGAAGCCGAGTGCTCTGATGTATGGCGAGTCTGTGTGAGTGATCAGTCCCATCAGCTGTTTGCGGGTCAGCTTGAGAGTAAACAGTTTGTAAAGGAGGCAGAAAGCAGTAGACACAATACCACCAGTCCCGACTCCACGAACCTGTCGGGGATGAAGACACATTAGTAAATCAAATCAGTTTACTTTACTGTTCAGAGCTGGCCCGTTCGCAGCAAACTCAACACTCAAGCTGTAAATCAACACTGACAGACTGCCTCTCCAGATCACCCAGCACGGTACGGGGGAAATAACAAGCAGTGGGGAGGGAAAGACGGGGAATATAAAAAGCACGTACTTCCCACTTACCCCTCCGCACATTCCTGTCTGGCCCGCCGTCTTTCTGCTGCCTTTTTCCCACGGCTCAACGTGAGTCACCTGTCGGCACACACGCAACAATGTCGAGTTAGTTTTCACACATCAGAAACACGCTGTTCATCTTATGTTTACAAAGGCGGCTAGCTAACGCCACCCTGTTTGGATGGTAGCTAAATAAGAAATTCTTGTTACTAATAAACACCGAGTCCTACAGAAGTAAAACATGACTGTATAAAATGACTACATCCTAAAGTTAAAACAGCCCAGCCCCGGTGTATCTACCGGCTGCAGTACATTTCTATCACGGTACCGCTAGCTTTCCTTGGCGGTGGTTATCTAACTAGCATGCGGTTTAGCATGTGCTAACGTTACCTTGAAGTAGATTTCGTCCACAACCTCGTGGTAGGTCTTTAGTTCATAAAGCTGAACTTTGAAATACGGCGAAGACAGTACATTAGTGAGAATCATTGGGTTGAGGTTCATGGTCTTTTCGTTGCCCCACAGAGGCAGTACATTTCCATGTTTTCCTGCAGCAGGCTTGCTAACGGCCTGTGTTGGTAGCTGGTTCCCGACGTTAGCCATGTTAGCTCGATCCACCGCCGCTACGCTCAGTTTACAGTTAGCGGACTCCCGGTTACTGATCCATCAATACTCGAGAGTGAAGTGTCGATCGTTAACTATTTCGTCCGCTCGGTTACTGCTGATTTGTGGTTAAATCGAAGATAACAACTTCCCGCCGTCGTGGTCGGTAAAGTGCTGCTGAGAGCTGGAACCGGAAGTGTACTATCAGTGGTGCAGTGTGAACGGTAACCGTAGAGACGGTTCCGTTTAGAGAATAAAAGCATAAAAACACACATACAAAAAAAATGACTGCGACAGCCAGTATATTTAAAGCTTCACTACGGATAACGTGCCATTCATATTCATTTACATCAGGGTGTGTTTAAACTTAAACCCTATCAACTTTAAACTTAAGCTTTTTATTGAGCTTGTTAAAATAATGTTTATTCCCAAGTAGGTTTACACCACAGACTGAGATTTATAGACATATGCATATATACCCCGGATTGGCATTACTGGGGCCCCACCCTGGAGTCAGGCCTAGGCTCGGGGCTCACAGACGGGTACCTGGTGGCCGGGTCCCACTGCAATGCGGGCAGAGTACCCCAATAAATAAACACCCCTTTACAAAAAAACAACCGAAATGAATGTGGCACAAAATGACAAAATGTTACTGGGAATCACACAAAGTGCACACTTTAAAGTAACTTTTTATTTGGCCTTAAATACCAATTGCATATTAAAAACATCATGGGCTGTTGACTGTTGACTTTCAATACATAAAATCTATAAACTTTTGATATGACGTAATTAAGTAGCAGAAAATATACATTTTACTGAGTTTGGCACATTTACAAAATCAGTGGTAAAAATAAATTCATTACTTTTAACTTTACACAAAATGGTCACACACACACACACACACACACACACACACACACACACACACACACACAAAGCAGCTTTCATTCCAAAGGCACAAAACATAAAAACTTTAAATGCAGTCATCCTGCTCACAACCAGGTGAACAGAGGTGTTTGTCTGTAATGGGCTTGACACTTAATGGTGTTGTAACTACTGCTAACTGTCAGTTTTATTATTACTTTAAATATTTCAAACTTCAGGAAACAGACACAGTCCATCCCTCCAGCCACAACAGTACAAGTGAAACTCAGAAACAAAACATGTTGGAAACTTTAACATAGCTTTAAAAAACAGGAAAAAACCCTTAATAGCTCAAACATCACCCAGATAGATGAAGAGTATGTGCAGAATTACAGTAGTAACCCTTAATCTTGCTGTTTTCAGAGAGCCCAGGAAGCCCAACAGAAATGTCAGTTATCTCAGTCACCAAAATGTTCAAATAATGCGGCCTTCACCTCCACATCTTCAACACTAGGGGGCCTCCCTTGTCAGTAGACACTGGATATTCTAATGCAGAGGGATTGCATAAGAGAAATTAAATCTCCTAGAGTGAGGGGCGAGCAAGCTCTATAGACAGCACCACCACTCCGCCTTGTGTCCCCCGCATTAGTGTAATACGGCACCCTTTATGGCACATGTTTCCCAAAGCTTAGCGCTTGATCACCACCTGCTCGTAGGCTCCAGCTGCGACCCTGAAAGAGAATATCACAATGCGTTATGTTACAGGAAACCAGGGTGGTTATCAGATCTGGCTGTGGCACATTCTTTCACAAGTGTGGTGTTGTGTAACTGAATTTGTCTTAACATGAAATGTTACATGTTAGAAAAACCAGAATTTCTATTAAGCATATTTTCAATTAATTTATTTTTGTAGTAAATGTCTGCTGTGTGTGACCTGCAGTCCACAGTTATATAATCACACCCACCGACAGTGCTGGCTTCCCAAGGCTGTGCTCCCACCAGGGCCAACAAACAAGCTGAGTCCCTCCTCTGCAGCAATACAAACACACAGACACATTAGAAATAATGATGCTGTCAATCAGAGTTTGAAAATGGCTTTCACTTAGTTACTAGAAATACTACAAAGACATGACAAGATGAGGGGGTGTTGTAGTTAAGCTGGTGAAAACAGCTGACAAGGGAGCATAATTGAGAAACACCATCAAAAGAGGGACGTTCACTCTAAAAATGTGACCATTTCGTAACACAATGAGCAACTGTCCTCTACTTAATGTCTTTGGTTAAGGACAAAGGTTTGTAATTTGGTGGCTACAATGTGTGTGCAGCTATCGGTGAGGTTAAACTGCCCTTATGATATTCATAGAAAAGATACACAACCTAACCTTTTCAATCTTTAATCAAATAAAGCTTAATATTTATTCTGGTAAGTATGCAATAATGTGAGCAAACTCACATCCAACTTGTGATTTGGCAACATTTATTCATCTTTCAGCATGTGAACGAGGTTCTTAAAGACATTGAACTGTTGTATTGCAAAACCTCAAAGTAATTTGATCCCATCAGCAGGATGGTAGGCAACTTTCCAAACCAGCTTTCGTAAATCCACTAAGTTACAGATTAGGTGTACACACCCTCTGCACTAGAGTCCAAGAAGTTGTGGCTGAAATCTTGGCTCTGCAGGATTTTCTCTATTATGTCATCAGCATCCACTCTGGTGGCATCAACTCTCTTCAGCTGATTCTCCATTGAGTTCTGCTTCACTGGATGTCTAATGGAGAAACAGAAACAAAGAGAGATATTACACAAATGTGTTTCATAGGAAATAACAAAAAAATAAGACAACATAATTAGTGAACCATGAACATGAATCATACAGAATTATCCTACTAACTTATTATCTACAACCATTGCTTTTATTTCCTGTTATGTGTCACCAACTGCCTGTCCATGACAGATAAATCATGTATGTATGTGTTAGCTGTGAATTGTGCTGATTTTAAACTTTTTCACTTTGAGTGGGTTGAACCATTTCTTTCTTTACGAAAGTCGGAAAACAGGCAAAGACCTAAAAAATAGTCCATTTCAGACCCTGGGTAATGAATGCGTGTTACCTGTGAACTTTGGCAGGGGTAGAGGGCTGCTCAGGTGCATGGTGAAAGGTTACTGTGACGGGGGGAGTGGTCCTGCTCTCCCCCAGGTGGTCACTGGGTTCCAAGATGCTGCCGATGCCCGTGGAGGCCGACCCTCCTGATGGACTCCTCCGATGGGTCAGATCTGTAAAACTGGAGTGATTCGAGCTGTAACCTACAGGACAGGAGAGAAAACAAACATGGAAGTCAGGCTTACCATCTGTGTAACCAGTGAGGGAGTATGACAGTAGCTGTGCAGTGTCTGTGTGCTTGGTACCTGAGATTTTGGACTGCTGACTTGCATGACTGGGCGTTCTAGAATGACCATAAACTATCAGCTCCTCTGGTACTGATACTGACTTTCCTGGAGTCTCTAAATGAAAATAAAAGCAGACAAAACAGACACACATTTTCACATCACAAGTTTTGTTATAACCATCTGATAAAAATATACAAATAAAACTTCCTTTCTATCCTATTATCGCTAGTGACCCCCGAATAATTATGATACCTCATGAAGGATAGTCATTTCTATAATCTTGTCAAAACCACTGCCTACAACAAAATCTTTGATATTGTCAAGAACTGAGAAATCCAAATTAAAATTTCGATACTATAAGGAAATCTATCTTAAGCCGCAGCCATACCAGTGAGTGAATGAGATATGTGCATGTCCCCTCCCTTTCTGTCCTCAAGGAGACACTCAGCTTCAGCCTGTGGGATTCCCAAAGTCATGGCTGTGGATGCGGGCCTAAAGGGAACAAAGGAAATAGTGAGGTTACCCTGAAGCAAGGTGGTGTCTTAAATGTTGTTGGAAAAGGGTTCCTTACTACTTTAATGAGTGTATAGGTTTCATTGACACCAAAAATCTAACGACCAAATCACAAAACGTTTCTTAATGCAGTATGACTGTTTGTTTCACACTGTACAAGGTACTAAGGTATAATGGATAGCTACCTTTGCTCCTTCAGAGACGTATTAAATGGATTTATACAAATATAACTATTAGTGAGATTGTGAAATCTTGCAAAGCAACATACAGCAACATATACTGTCTACACTGCAGTTATTTTAAAAATCAGCAGAACACACGAAAGCCAGCAGTCACATAAATTAAAGAGTGGATACCTAATAAGTCAATTGACAGTTTAGCACTATATTACCACATTAACACAAGAAAGACCACTGCTCTACCACTGAGATATTATCTGAAACATAGGACTGAAAGGCAGACAAAGAGTGACAGACAGTGAATAAGAAAAAAAAAAACTGAGAGTCATCGCTCTGTTGTATAGCCTCCACACGCAATGAGCAACACTGTGTGGGCAGAATGACTGAGCTGTAGTGGAGTTTACACTTTAGACATCTCCAAGGCAGCGTTGTGTGTATCATTACAGCAAGAGGGTGTGGGAGCATGAAAGAATACAGAGAAAAACTTGTGTTGGTTGAAGAAAGCTGACTGTTTGCACATGGTGCAGGCTTTGCCAGGAGTGTGACGTTATTTCATCACATCCTTCGTGACAAAGTGCTCCACATACAGCTTGTGACAAAGGAGAAAATACTGAACTGAGCTGATCACATATCAGCTCTTGGTTATTACCTTGGTTTGGCAGATTAATTTCTGGGTGAGGTGTTATTAGCTCTTAGATAAAACTGAGATAAGATCTCAGTTATAAAATAATACTCCACGATTTTAAAGTCTGTCAGTCTCTGATATCAAACAAGAGAGTGTGTTTTCAGTTTGATGACAGACAGGATGTGATGAAAAACTTTCCTCTGTGGTTAGATGCAGACGTTTTTATGTGGGGTGCATCCTATCTTTGTAACCATGACTATAAGGTCTTGCAGTTAAATAAAGCACACGGCAGACAAGTCAACATTTCCTTAGCTATAACTGAAGTGACTTTCAGACTACTTCTGTTGAACATTAGAAATGAACAGATGAAGAAGGTCAAAATTAGTTCTTACGTTTTAAAACAAGGGTCTCCAGACATAAGTTGTGTGGTGATGACAACCTGTAAGAGGATAAATGAACAGATATGTCAGTTTTAGGCTGCCAAGACACTGTAAATGTGAGACAGAAAAAGGCTGAAGTTTTTTGTATAGTATGGTAATGATAGGGTTGCTGTTAACTAAGACTTAGAATAACATTTTGTAAGACGTAATGCCACTTTAGATTTGTGCCCCAGGAAGAATCAGCATATTTCACATTCACTCCCATAGTTCAGGCATTTTATAGATCGCAGGCTGAGACACGTTTTGCATCAGCTGTCAGGGTTTTCAACTTTTCCACCCGGGCCATAAATCCAGCTTTTTCTACACCTTTGGAGGAATTCAAGAATGAGTGACTTGCTTCAGAGTAGCATGAATAGGTTGTAGGCTTATCTGTCCTTTGCATTACACATGCACCGACATGTGAGAATAAATAATTGGACTGCACCAAAACAATGCCAGTATGGTAGAGAATCAAAAGGTGCATTTTCACATTTATTTAAAAGAGGATTGTGACGCTATGGCTTGACACACTACCATACCTTCAGTATTGAGTTGTCCTGCCTGGTGTTCTTGGTGTCATATCCTTCTAGGAGACAACGACGTGTCGTGCTGCCAGACCCAGCAAATTCAGACAGGTTCAAGTCAGCAAAGCCCAGCTGCACCAGGATATAAGAGACCAACCAGTTTGAACCGTTGCCAGTTTAAATAGTTAAATGTCTGACTTTAGTGAACATAAATTATGTTGGACACAGTACAGTGACTGAGCAGTTAACTCTAATAAAGTGACAGCAGTAACATCTACCAGGACATAAAGCAGCTTCCTATGACAATGTTGTGTTGAACAGAGAGTAATATGCTATTGATGGAATACAGGCTAGCTCAGGTTTTAGGAAAAAATACATCTGAGAGGGCAACTTAAGTCCTTGAGAAGTCAGATAACCTAATTCTTCAACTCATCATTAAAGTTACTAATTAACATAGCGTAGCTTTTGATTTACAGATTTACAGATCAGCAACCAAAGCCGGAAACTGGTAATAAAAACATTCTTAACAAAGAGGCTAACTTCTCCAAAAAGCTTGCTAAGTACACTTGAAGGCTGACTGTTATCACGTTTATTTTATGATATGATTTTACTAATGGACCTCTGGTACAAAAGCTGCTATGTTTACAATAAATGTCTATTAACAGACCTAAGAACAAAAGTATTACCTTTGCAAATGATTTTCCACCCTTCAGTTCCTAAAATGACAAACAAACAAAACAAAAGATAATGAAGGTTACACTTGCCTGTTTTATCTCACACACTCTTTCCATCAAATATTTGTGACTCCTTGCAACATGACCGCTGCTTACTGAAAGCACTTGTGCTACGGTTACACATTAACAGTTCTTCTGATATTATGTACGTAAACATTTCCTCAGAACATTCAAGTTACTTGACAGTATTCTGCTGTGGAAAACTGCTGCTGTGCATTTTTTTTGTCAACAACAAAAGAGCTTTCAACAGAAAATAAAAAACATCCTGTACCTTGCGCACAGACACCCGGCACACACAGGGGTCTAGTACACCTGTCCCAGCATTGGCACTCATCTTACACATGAATGAGAATTTCTTCCTCCAGTAAACACAGTTGGCTTGGACTGACTCCCTGTGGGAAAGGCACAGTTAGAAACACTGCTTTGTAAAGACACTAGCATGCAGGCATACTTTATTCTTAATATTCTTTAGTATATTTTTTATTTGAGTGTGTTTGTTCCTGTTAGTATTTTGGATCATTTTTGTGGGGAGAAAGACATTTAAGAATTGCAATGATTGTGTGATTTTAATTGTTGTGTGACAGTAAATTATAAAATAAAATATTGAATTCTGATAGAGATATTGATCACAAATTGGCCAGATATATAAGTGGATCACTTAAAGAGACTGTGAAGGAGATGTGAGCCAGATCATGAAAAGTGATGAGTAATATAGAGGGTTTTTCAATGTTGAGTATCCTTTAAGTTTTGAACTACCTCATGCAAGTCTTTCCTGGATAATGCAATCACTCATCCTTTGTAATTGCAGCAGCTCAGTTGTTAGACTGGTTGTTATTATGAATGGATGTTGACGTAACTATGATGGGATTGCTCACTGTACTTGGCATGTCAGTATTTGATTATTATGGGTTGATTAGAAACAATAGTTCAGTAGAAATAAAATAATAGAATATAAAAACTAGGCTGATCATACATAGGATGTTCTGCCCGTAGTTGAATAAGAGACACAAGTTGTGGTCGGATCAGGGTAAAACACAGTGTTTTTGGAACAGTTGCCATGGCAATGTAATGAGGGTTAGCGGTTGGCATGAGCGACGACTGTGTCCGTTTTTTCCAGAGTGACTCATTTAAAAGCTACAGGCGGTTTTAACGACAGGCCGCAGGGATTAAACCGGCAGACTGGTTAGCATTGGAGAAAACACCAGTTTTTGATTTTCACCGTCATAAACAGAAACAATGATCAGCACGAATGAATCAGACAGAACATTTCCCTGAGACAACATCACTCATTCATACTCAACAATATCAAAAACAATATCAAAATGATGATGATGATGTACATCAATCCGAGGACTGAAATACTTTAAGAAACATCCACCATAACCTAAAGCACTTGTTGCTTAGCAACTGCATTGATCGGCTGTGTAAGCCAGCAACAAAACTTTTATTTCCATTTATTACAAAGTGAATGCATATTTAATCAAAGTAATGACTCTTAAAATCGTCATAAAATCACAGCCTCTTGTATTGCACAGCAGTGAGTTTTCCACTGTCGTCTTATAAGTGCATAGAAAGTCCATACTTAGCTTTAGCTTTAGCAGGTTTATGTTTAGTTACCGTGGCTGGTCGCTCGTTAGCTGCTGTTTTGTGGCTACACGTTAACTAATGTTACACATTAACGTGTATCGGTGTGACTGTGGTTGCCGATAAAAGAGTGAAAAAAAGGGAGAGACAACAAATGCTCAACAGGTGTCCAGCGAAACTTCAAAACGGCCCAAAACACGTTTCGCTAAAAATGTAATTTTAGCTTGTCGGGGCGCCCTGCTGCTTCTATAAATAGAGGATCTTACCGGGACGACTCCTCGGCAAAGCCTCCATCCAGCAGCCGGACTTTACAGAACAAGACTCCGTTCACGAATGGGACCGAAGACAGCTCCTCCAGCTCGAAGTCCACTTTAAACTTAAACCTCTTCTTCTTCATAAGAATGAACGACATGATGAAACGCGAAAGACGACAACAACAGCTGACACTTTCCCTGCTGCTCCCTGTCTGTCTGTCTATCCGTCTGTCAGCTGCTGCTCGCTGAACAGGATCCAAAGTTCAAACCTGCTCCCTCACACCCACCGACAGGCATCCTCGTGACGTCACGCGCATTCCGCCCTGTGATTGGACCGCGCAGCTGGACCGGAAGAGGAGTTCGAACTCCTCCAGACTGCTCACTGGTCATCCATCATTATAACACCTTGCACGGAGGCAGTGACCTCCGGCTACTCTGATCCACTGACCGCACATGTCCGCAGTGTAAAGTAGAAGTGAGGAGGAGGACAGGAAGATGACATATGACACAAAGACAGAAAAAGTGCTTTAGTAATTAATTACTGATGATGGCTGTAATAAACTAGTAACAGCAGAAGAAGAAGAACTAAGCCTTTATTGTCCCTCAATGGGGAAATTTACATACAGTAACACACAGATAAGACATTACTTGTTTGAAAAGATGTTTCATTTTTATGGTTAAATGACATTTGAATTAAACACTTGATATGTTGGTGGAAGACATTTCTGCAACCAAAGCTGAGAGACTATCATTTCTGCTGAGATCACTTAGCAAGTGCAGGAGAAACTGTGTATAGCTTATGTTGTTAGGTATTTTATTTATGGCTAAACAATCATGGGAGAAACATTCATAAAGGCACGGAAAGTAACACCCATCAGGAAAACACTGGGGCTTGCGTTCAGCTGTTTACTTAAAAGTAAGCAAGTATTCTCATTAACTGTACCTAAAGTACCAACAAAATGCTCCCTTCACTACTGTCATATGTGTAAATATGATTATTGCTAATGTGTTAACTTGTAAGCAGCATTTCAGTGTTCATTGTATTTTTCCCCATGTTTTTTCCATTCACAGCTGGAATGTAATTGTGCATTTACTGAAGTTGCATTACTAAAGAACTGATTTTGGGGATATTTACTTGAATTGCGTACATCTTTTTGTGCCTCTATGTATATATAATATATTGTCATTCTTCGTTTATTTGATTCTGTGACTAGTTCCTGACTTGTAACTAGTTAAATCAAACACACAAATGACTTATTAAATAAAATGCTTTGTTACTAAACTATGCAAAGTTTTATACAGGCTTAAACAATTAATTGAATAATCAATTCCCTCAATTGACAGTTAAGTATTTGGACACCACTCCAGTTTTCATTCATTAGTTGAAGTTGCAAAGGACATTCTCCTCCATTACCATTTATACTTTAAGTACATTTTCCACTACATCTTTAATACTAAGTACTAAGTACTTTAATTTAGTATTTTAATTTAAGTAAAAGATCTTAACACTTCCTTCATCTTTGCTTTGCAAAATCTGTAATAATGCATCATACTATACTTTACAAACTGCACATATATTTTGTATGTAAAATCTAAGGAATGTTGTAAAAGTAAGGCACATCTCACTCTGAAATGTGCCAAAAGTTTTTTCTAACAAAAATAGAAACACTTAAGTCCTTAAATTGGGGCCCATAGGACGTGACACAAAAAAATCCAGCTCCAGTAGATGCTTAAAAATAAAACACCCTCAATAAATATGTGTTAGTATCTGCATAAAAAATACACCAGCTGTTGGGAAACGACTAACG
Source organism: Amniataba percoides (assembly GCA_037176925.1). Taxonomy (NCBI): domain Eukaryota; kingdom Metazoa; phylum Chordata; class Actinopteri; order Centrarchiformes; family Terapontidae; genus Amniataba; species Amniataba percoides. Next base: position 13,554,018 of record JBAJHX010000062.1, read on the forward strand.
ACTTGATCACAGGACTTAAGTTACAGTATAGTTACTTTTGATCTCTGGGTCTGAAGGGTCAAATGAACTTTGATTCAACAACAAAAGGGTCTTAAAAATGATCAATGAGATGAATAAACATCTTCCACGATCAATAATACCAATTCACCATCTGTGGTTTCACTGAAGGGTTGAGGAGCCCTGACACACACATTCTCTGTGTGCGTGTGTGTGTGTAGGTATGGAGTTGTTTTCCTTTAAAACCACAGGCGCGCCGCCTCTTGCTTGGGGAAACGGCGCCCTCTGGTGGCGGGTCGGCGCGCTGCAGTGAACTCGCGTGTTCCTCTTTCTGCCACGTCCTGCTAGATGAAGAGATTACATTTCCTCTGTAACACACAGCTGCGCATCGAGCGGAGCAAGGGTGGGAAAAAAACAGACGAGAGGGTCCACTACGAGTCGGATTATGCATATGGTTAATCCCGGGATTATATATATCACCACTTTCCCATTTTGCCATCTTTCCTGTTTTTCGGGAGAAAACAGCGAGTAGCTACGTCGCATTCATCGCTCCGCCCTCGGTTGCTGCAGTTCCTCCTCCTCCAGAATCGCACAGGATTACACCTTTGCACGGGACAGCCTGCAGAATAAAGTGTCAGAAAGCGATCTGCACGTTTGGATTTTTATTTATTTATTTATTTATTTGGCAGGATCAGTGATCGATCGGCAGCATGGACTCGTAATCGGAGCTGCAAGAGGAGCCGTCTGGACGCTGCGATGTTTCGGACGCTGCTGCTGTCAGACGCCCGCTGCTGGGACGCCGACAGCGAGAGGTCGTACCAGGACTTGTTCGAGAGGCTGGACACCAACAGAGATGGCAAAGTGGACGTGGCTGAACTACGAGCGGGCCTCAAGGCAATGGGCATTTTCCGGCAGGGTGCTGCACAGGTAACTAAAAACACACACACACACAAGGGAGGAGGGGAAGGGGGGTGATTTGCATGCAATTCCTTGGGAGTAGTGTGACTGTGCGTGTGTGTGAGGCAAGTCACTGATCTAATGTTTCATCTCTTCTCTCTCTCCCTGCAGAAAATCGTGTCCTCTGGTGATCAGAACAAGGACGGGAGCCTAGACTTCAACGAGTTCTCCAAATACCTGAAGGAGCACGAGAAGAAGCTGCGGCTGACGTTCAAGAGCCTGGACAGGAACAACGATGGTAGGACAGGATGGGGGGGGGGGGTTGCTGCAGGGAAATGGCTCCACATATGCCAGTGAATGTTTACAGAAGCACCCATGTCTGTTTGTTTGTGCTGTCAGGGCGCATCGACGCCTCAGAGATCCAGCAGTCCCTCGCAGAGCTGGGCATGGACATTAACAGAGAGGATGCCATGAAGATATTGCAGAGGTTTGTCCCTCCCCCCTCCCCCGTGTCTTGCTGTCTTATTCTGACATGTTCTCACCAGCTGTACATACATTGTGCTCTCTGCAACATGATGAGTCAGCCGTGTCTGTCTGTGTGTGTCTCCTCAGCATGGACATCGATGGGACCATGATGGTGGACTGGAACGAGTGGAGAGAGCACTTCCTCTTACACCCTGCCCAGAACCTGGAGGAGATCATACGCTACTGGAAACACTCCTCGGTACAGGACGCGGACACACACACTTGCACATTTGTTCACATTTCAAATACAGCCTGCAGACAAATACAGAGGCAACTGCAAGTGGGATAAATCACGTGTGGGCCGCTCCTCCTGTGTCAGATATTATGGATTTTTCTCTGCAGCCCACAATTTGGCAGCGGTACGTTGGGCTGCCCATAATAATTAGGTCACAGACACTGCACTGTGTTTGCCTCGGCTCACTCCTCCAATACATATTGGTGCAAGTAAAGATGTCGGTCACAAGATGTTCACTCCACCGCGACCAGTGCACCGCCTCTCTCGCTTTCGTATGTAAAGGTTTCTAAATCATCATCTTGTTGCACATTTTGAGATCGAGGCAAGACAGTGTTGCTTTTTCGTACCATGAATTAGTCAGAGGAGTGACCGCAGGACACAAAACCGGCTGCATGAGCCCTTGTGTGTCCCTGCAGATTTGCATTAAAATGCCGCTGCACCATGCTTGTCACAGACACCTTTTTATGCTTTTGGGAAAACACTGGATGCAGTTATCTGAAACAGCCAAAGCGTGCAAGAGGAGGGTTCAGCCAGCTGAGTGATTAGGCATTTCACAAGCATTTCGAGCTAAAGGATAAGGAGCTCAGATCATTGTTTGTTTGTTTGTTTGTTAAACAGAACAGGTCCTGCAGTTTTTAGCCTTTGCCCCCATAGCGCGGCCTTTTCTTTGCGCAGCTTTCACCGAACGTATGGTGAAAAGAAGCATGTTCCCCCTGCTGTGTGTCATCCGTTAATCACCCATACGTTCAAGGTTTTTTAAATGTTGCCCTCTTTCTCGTAAAACTGGTAATTTTAGCATGAAAATGTCTGCTGCTTCACTGTGAAAACAGTGTGTGAAAATAGACCTCAAAAGGAGAAGTGCTTGTGACACGTAGCTTCCTGAGAGAAACACTTTTAAAGGGAGCTTACAGAATTTACTATGGCCATGAATTGACAGACGTCTGAGTGTGTGTTCTGTTTACTGTCACGCAGCAGCAGCCATGCAGACAGATTTCAATTTGCCCTTAAATGAAAGTGATTCGAGTAAATGAGTTAATGTAATGTGTAATGTAATCACCAGGTGCTGGACATAGGGGACAGTCTTGCCATCCCAGATGAATTCACAGAGGAGGAGAAGAGCTCGGGCGGCTGGTGGAAGCAGCTCGTCGCGGGCGCGGTGGCCGGGGCCATCTCTCGAACTGGCACCGCTCCTCTGGACAGAATGAAAGTCTTCATGCAGGTGAGATGTATGAAAGAAAATGGACTTATGTGCTCTGTTCCCCGTGATGTGAAACTACCCTGCAAGCCTTATGTGTATTTGCGCCGCAGGTTCATTCTTCTAAGACCAACCGGATAAGCCTGGTGGGCGGTTTCAGGCAGATGATCACAGAGGGGGGGCTCACGTCACTGTGGAGGGGAAATGGGATCAACGTTTTAAAGATCGCACCCGAGACTGCAATTAAATTCATGGCTTATGAACAGGTGAGCTTTGATCACTTTTGATCACACTTTCATAATGTCACAAATATTTGAAATACAGACGATTTGTTTTCTTTCCATTTGCATGTTTTCTGTAGTATAAGAAGTTGTTATCGTCAGAGGGCAAGAAGATTGAGACGCACAAGAGGTTTATGGCTGGCTCTCTGGCTGGGGCCACAGCGCAGACAGCCATCTACCCGATGGAGGTACGACAACTGTTGCATCACTGTTACATCACTCTTTCTCATTCAGGCGAAATGTGACATCAGCTTTTCAAAGTTTTCTCCCAAAACTTTAAAGCACCATGCACCAGCTTCAGGTTTTACTTCTTTTTTACTTTCTCTCTTCAAGGTGTTGAAAACTAGGCTGACGCTGAGGAAGACTGGCCAGTACTCAGGAATGTTTGATTGTGCCAAAAAGATCCTGAGGAAAGAGGGCGTCATGGCTTTCTACAAGGGCTACATTCCAAACTTAGTGGGCATCATCCCCTACGCCGGGATAGACCTCGCTGTTTATGAGGTGTGCAGACTTTGTGATATATTCAATATATTCCCCTTCTCTGGTGATATTTCACAACAGAGTGCACTTTGTTAAATTAACTTGCATGCATGCATGCAACAACCTCATGCTGGATGCCAGGGCTACATTAAATTCAATTAGAGTAATTCATGCTTGTGCTGATGTGAGCAAGTTTGGTTTGTCCAGTCTTCTCCCATGATCCCTCTCTTCTGTGTCCCAGAGTCTGAAGAATGCCTGGTTGTCGTACCACACCAAAGACTCGGCCAACCCTGGAGTTCTGGTGTTGGTGGGCTGCGGGACCATCTCCAGCACCTGCGGCCAGCTGGCCAGCTATCCACTCGCACTTGTACGCACACGGATGCAGGCACAAGGTAAACTCAGTCAGTCATGCGATTGTGATGCTCATGATAAAAGTTACTCATCATATAAAGCTGCTCTGTAAAGGTTCCCTATTATTTTCTGTAAACATACACTTATGTCTCTATTAAATGTCAACTGCACTTTACTGTTTATCGACAACAATCCACAAGTATTCAAGTCACGCTGTGTATTTGGAGCTGCAAGCATTGCCTAGTATATTCACCTTAACATACAGCACAAGAATCACTGCCTCCCTAATTTCCTTTTTCTCTCCAGCGTCTCTGGATGCTTCAGACCAGTCCTCCATGAGCAGTCTCATTAAGAAGATTATAGCCAAAGATGGCTTTTTCGGACTCTACAGGGGCATCCTGCCAAACTTCATGAAAGTCATTCCAGCCGTCAGCATCAGCTATGTGGTTTACGAGTACATGAAGGCCGGCTTAGGAATATCCAAATAATACTGCAAGACCGTGGGGGGAAAAAAAGGACATTTACTTTGTTTATTAGACTTGAAAAATGCCTGAGATAACTCCAAGACCGACGTGACACATACAGAGCATGACTTCCACCAGCTGGCGCTCGAGTTCAGTGGATGGAAAGCTGTGTGTATCCCACTGAGGGCAGTCTGTCAGTAGCTAAAGCATTTATCATATATTTGTGGGGAGCATGCTTTAACTTCATAACACACTCCCAAAATTCACACCATCCATAATAACACCTCACACAAAGACAGTACTCTGCATAAATACACAAAATTAAAATGTTATTATAAAAAAAACATATTTATCCTACCATTACATTCAAAACGGTGATAAAACCAAAATGGTAGCTTGACAAAGAAGAAGAAATATTTTCTCTACAAAAAGTTTTATTCAAAGGCAGCAGAGTTAAATTTCTTGTTTTGTTCAAGTCTGTGGCCTTTAGAGGTAATTGAACACTTTTCTAACACCTGTCCAAGAGTGACATCAGTTCTAGTCTGCAGCTGTCAACTAAAAATAACTGTCCTTGAAAAAAAACTTCTTAACACTGGAATACTGTGTGCATGAAAACACACTCACATTTTGTGCAATATGAAAATCACTAATTTCCCTTGCTGTGTGTCATATAATTATTTACATGTGCCTTACAGCCAGTCGATGTGAATTTTATGACATCAGCAGATGAGTTTTTTACTATGTACGTGTGTGTACATATATATATATATACACACACACGTATATGTTTTCATTTGTGGTTATTTATGGATTTTAATGTTGGTTAGTACATTCGATATGTTTGTAAGAAAACGGTAATAGCATGTTTTTGGGTTGTTTTTTTTCTGTCTTGTCTCACTTATCATTTCAACACACCAAGACCTCCAACCCCAAACACACACAGACACACCCACAATAACTGTTAGTTTTAACATTACGTTCTTCTGCATATCTCAGTGGCGGGACATCGTTATCTACTGTGTAAGATGACAATCAGCGTTTTGTCTTTATTACAAGTTGCAATGATGTGGATTTCAAGAAACTGAAAGTGCTTTGATAGCCATTAATCTGAGCACCGGACACTATAAGTAGCAGTTTAACATGGTCTTCGCTGGACGCCTTCACTCCAGAACAATGGTGTCAAGTTCAGCTCCTCAGAGTCATGATCACTGGTTTGAAGATCACTGAGGTGTGCAAACAACTCCTTCTAGTGGTTAATAAAGACAAAACACATGGAGACATTTCCATGCAAAACTGGAAATTACTGTCCTAGTGTGTGTCATTTGAATACAAGTAAACAGGACATAATAGTCCATTATTTCATTGGTAATATCAATTTAGAAGTGTGTGACTCATCGTCATTAATTCCACAATCTGTGTCAACAAAGATGATCCTAACAGGCCTGATGAAAAGGAGCCAGATGGAGGTTAATTGGGCAGCAACAGATGACAGAGCAGGAATAATACTGAATTAGTAGATGAACAAAGGCTGGGAAAATTAATGTTAAATATCTGTCTCAAGTTCTCACCATTATTTGAATTCCCTTTCTTTCATAATAGAGAGACATTTCATTTTTGGTGAGTTGGATATTAGAAAAAAATGAATAGGGTGATGAAAGTGGTTTGTATCATAGTCAGCTGTAGCTGATCAAATGACTGGAAATGTTCAGCATGCAAATATTAAACAATAATGCGCAGACTAATATCAGATCAGTGATATCAGGAAGTTATTTGGGTTTGATACCACTTGTGCCTTGATTAGAAGATCACTACTGGTCATAATAAGAGGACTGAAGCACAGTGAGGATGGTAAGGCCGGTCTGTGGATGTGTCAGTCTCCCATAAACATTACAGTACATAAACCCACATCACATAGATATTGTCTAAAACAGTTCATTAGATTTTTTTCAACAAAGTAATTGAACTACTTTTTAATTTGGTTAACTATGCTATATTTTTTTTAATCTAGGGTTGCTGTGCTGTAGGTCAATTTATTCCAGTGTAAAATAAAAACATTTAGCTGGAGACACTTGGTCAGTGCTTGAATGTAATTGAAATAAAACCAAGCCATTTTATAATTCAATAATACTGTGTTTATAATATCTAAAGAACGTACTATATCATTTTTACATTTTTTTAACACCTGTAATCAGTCTCCTGCTGCTGTGGCTCAAATATTGAATTGGCAGTTTTCTCTCAGGGGGAACCTTCGCCCTGCCGAGGAGTAACTAAGTTTGTCCTCGCTGGACACCGTAGTTGGGGCACCATCGCGCTGCAGCTGTTGGAGAGCTCTCCGCTAACAACAAACTGCACAATAACACCGTCCGCTGCCGGTGAGTTTGTCCTTTCTGTCGCTGCCACATGCTGAAGTCTCCGTCTCGTTTCCATAATCGGTACCGACGTCTGAAAGAAGACAAAACGTCTCGCCGGTTGCCAGAAAGTGACAGCTAGCAGCTAGCTAAGTGTTAGCAGCAGCTAAAAATATTCTGGGGCTGTGATCTTTGGTGGGCACAGCCAGAGGGGACACTCGGGGAGGTTACAGCCGCCCACACACGTGGACTTACTGCTGTTCATTAACACTGTAAAGCTTGTTATTGTGTAAAAAGTTCAAACCTGTTGCTCTTTGAGGAGGCAGTGGGCGTTACCGTCCGCCGCGGTGTTGTGTCTGACAGGTTGATCGTATTAACAGAGAGGAGCTGGTGTCGTCTGATCCGTCGGGGCAGGTTCACAGTTTGGTGTCTTCACTCTGTCTGACCCGACGATAAGCCCTTTAGCTGTCCTGGAAAGCAGCTCTGCGTGTGCGTTTAATCAATCTTTAATGTGCCACCCATTTAGAGACGGTGATGTTTACTAGAAAATCAACTAGATGTGTCACGTAGTGTTTGTTTTGTCTGCTGGGACGACAGGCTGTGACATTTCTTACTGGGATTATGATTAGGACAGAAAAAAAAGATTATTTTGATCTGTACATGTTTATCTATAAAATGCTGACCACTCACTTATAGCTCCATGGTGACATCTCCAAGTGTCTTGTCACAGCTCAACTTAGACAACTAAAGAAACCAGAAAATATTTACATTTACGAAGCTGAAAGAAAGTTAGAAAATATGGACACACTTTCTCACTGAATTAAAATTCATTAATCAATGGACAAATGGACAAATCGTTGCAGTTTTAACAATTATTGATATCTTGTTCTACATGTTATTTTTAATCTGTTGTCAATAACATGTTGAGGATTTGCATCACATGAAAGCACATAACACATATAACATCTTCAGGCCTTATTCAGATTCGATCAAGAGATTGTAGACATTGTGGTTGCTTCTTGCTCCACAGCTTATAAAGGGACATGAAATCAACACTGGGTATTACATTGTTCAGTGCTGGTTCTGAGTCTATGTTGCATTTTTAATAAGTGTCTAGTTCCTGAATGGCTGCATCACAATAGTCCCTTCCTTTATGGTTCGCGCCCAAGTATATAAGGAGTCGTCTTTTCTTTCCACCAGCACCATAAACACTGAGGCAGTATGGGTAACACGAGTGACAGGGTGGCTGGAGATCGCCATGGAGCCAAGGCCCACCGCTCGGACAGCAGCGGCAGTCACAAAGACCAAGAACACAGCAGCAAGATGGTGGACAGCACAGACGACCCCAACATCTTCAACACCCATGGGCCAGAGTCCAAGGTACTGCTGCAGAGACAGATTATTGAACACAATTCATTCTGATTTTAGATGTGATTTTTTTTTTTTTCGAAAGAAGCTCTTTATAAATCAATTAATTGCTTTCAGGCATCAGGAGAGAAAGAATTCAGCCCAGATCTGGGTGACCTGGTGAAAACTGGTCCTCAGGCTCGACCCACAGTGATCCGCTGGGCCGGAGGGGGAAAGGAGGTCTACATAGCTGGTTCATTTAATAACTGGAGCACAAAGATACCACTGAATAAAAGGTAAACATGCTTCTGTTTGTTTTGAAGCATGCTTCAAATATCAGTACATTCACACTCTCACAGCCACGCAGGCTTCTGATGCAATGTCTACCAGCTTATACGTATTCAGAGTCTTCGAGTCCAGTGCTGCACTAATGATCTTTTGTTTTCCTCTCTACAAAGCCATAATGACTTTGTAGCGATCCTGGACCTGCCAGAAGGAGAGCACCAGTACAAGTTTTTTGTAGATGGACAGTGGGTCCATGATCCCTCAGAGGTACACCAGTGTCATTTTTATTTCATCATCATTTTCATGTTACAAGCTTACCAGTTATTTTTGAGATTTGAAGAAAGTGTAAATGTAGTTCGTTTGCACATGGATTGTGTTTTTCCTCTATTTCAGTTCAGTTTCAGATACTGCTTTTTTGGCACTATAAAGGCCTACCATGGTGAAAGGATAGGAACCTCCAAAGACAAGAAGCCATTTTAAAATTAAGAAACTTGTATTAAACCATATTATCTGTTCAAAGCACAGTGTTGCTGTATCCTCTTTGAAAGCCTCTCCCGATAATTGTGTACACACAACCGCACAAAGCCTTTTCTAAAAGCTGTCAGAAGTAATAATTACAAACATGCTTCGTCATGATCTCTTGGAACATTTCTGTCTCGCAGCCAGTTGTAACCAGCCAGCTCGGCACCATCAACAACTTGATCCAGGTAAAGAAGTCCGACTTTGAGGTGTTTGACGCGCTGCAGGTTGACTCTCTGGAGTGCTCAGATACATCAGGTTTGTTTACCATCCATCTATCTATCTATCCATCCATCCATCCATCCATCCTGTATTATATTTATTGTTCAGCCCAGTCAAATAAACTTAAGCTCAGGAGTGCCCTTTCTTTTTCTTTGGTTAGCCAGCCATCCATATAAAAATGTACATAGCACATCCAGTAGTTTGTGTTTTAATATAGTCATGTGAATATTTTTCTTGGCAGGAAAAGCATAGTTACTATTAATAGGTTCAGATCCAAATATTAATGTTTATCTTTGTCATTTTTATGGATAATTTAGGTTACATATTTGCCAGTAATTATCAGTTCATCTAAACATTAATAATAATAAACTGCATAGAAAATATTCTCCAATGAAAAGGTTTTATTAAGCTTTCAAATCCTGTTTGAGTAATCATAAGTGTTGTATGTTTGCAGATCTGTCCAGCTCCCCTCCAGGTCCATATGGGCAGGAGCAGTATGTCTTCAGGCCTGAAGAGCATTTCAAAGCTCCACCTATACTCCCTCCTCACCTCCTTCAAGTCATTCTCAACAAGGACACTAATATATCCGTAAGTGGCTCTATTTTTGTTGTTATTTGTTTCTGTTGTTCTTGACAATTAATATTTTCTCTGGTCTCTCCTCTCTTTGCAGTGTGACCCCGCCCTGCTCCCTGAACCCAACCACGTCATGCTGAACCACCTTTACGCGCTCTCAATAAAGGTGGGTTCACTCTAAATGTTACTGACACCATGTGAAATATTATCCTCATAGATGATATATACTATTGGCGTTCCCCCACAAGTCAATAAACTTTCAGGGCGTTCAAATCTTTGTTAGTACTCAGTCGTAGCATCACATGACTGGGCTGTAATGACTGACTTGACATAATGACAGTTAACCCCAAAACTCCACTAGCTTGACTAATTTTATCTCAGAAATCTCTTTTCTACAAAAAGCAATAGGAAATGATGGTTTCCACCATTTGAATTATCTTGGTTATGTCATTTATTCCAACCAAAATTAACATGTAAAGGCTATCTAACCACCTTAATTCAAGAAGTACATATTTGCTAAAAATCTGTTTTTAAAATTCTACAGATTTACACATTTGTCACATATTTGAAACAAATTTAAACATTTTTAATTTAAAATATTTGGTTTGTGGGTTTGTATCTCACTAATGGGAGCCTGCCTGTGTCTTGTGTTTCTGCCTATTTAGGACGGTGTGATGGTGCTGAGCGCAACTCACAGATACAAGAAGAAATACGTCACTTCGCTGCTGTACAAGCCCATCTAAACGTTGACTTGGGTGCTCCACAGTGCTTTTAAAAAGCAGCATGTTTTTACTCTGCTGGGTTTTTTTTGTATCATCACGTTTAGCCAAATCTTGCACTGAAACAAGTTTACAGGCGAGCTGAAAGGCCGGAGGCTTTGACTGTGGCTTGGTTTTACAAAGGTCACACTTCGTCTACATAGGGCTCTGAACAAAAGTAGCGAAGTGTGTGAGTGTGTTTGTGTGCGTGTGAAGGGTCACGGAGAGAGATGAGAACTGTTCTGTGGCTTTGACCTGCGACATCTACAGGCAGATAAGAGACTGATTAAATCACTGTGTGTATTTGACTGTTTGCAGCACCTTGTGAATACATGCATGTCCGTGTGTGTGATGAGATTCATTTTTAACCTGAAGGAGGAGGCGATATGCGAAGGATTGGTTTCTTTTGTGGTGGTTTTAAGAATGTTTTCTTAAAGTGAAAGCTTTCAAGTGTTTTTGATGTGGATCAGCAGCTTGATTTTTAAAGTGTTCTGTCGTCCTCCTTGAACTGGTTGAAGTAGGTTTTGAATGAATTAATTTCTGGAAAGTGCATGCAGAATAACAGAGTGGCTTCATCTGGCCCAGAGTCGACTTGTTGTTGTTGAAGGTAGCAGCAGGGTTGATTTTGCTTGAGCATAAAGTGCAATAACTTGCTGTGACTCCAGATGGACCCTCAAACACAAGGCGGCAGAGAACAACATCTTTTGTTTTCAGTACATATGACATATTATCTTGAATTTCTTACAGTTCAGCCACCATTCAGTGGAATCTACATGAAATACAGGTCCAAGATTTCACATTTTGTCAATATTCTGGTCACTACTGATGTACTGATGAGTTGCAACAGGAAAAGCCCACTTGGGGAATGGTTATTAAAGGTCAATATTTAGTTTTGCTGCCTTTATCTTGACGTAATTTTGCAAGCACTTTAGCATCCTGTGAGCAGGAGTGTTGATATAAGCTTTTAACTATGCAGCGGACAACTCTTGTACTGTAGCTTCTCTGGACTATAAAACCCAATTTGTGCTTTTTTTGTTTTTACAATGCAACAAACTTGCAGTGCTTTGTATGTGTGTGTGTGTTGAGTTATATTTATCTAATATAAATGTACTGTATGTATCTGTTACGTGTACAGTCGAACTGTTTCAACTTGCTGCTTTGCATGCATTGAATGTCTGCAACTTGTGAGGATACGACACATTTACAGAGTGCGGTTCACATACAGAAGCAGATTGGACGCACACACCTCAAAATGTGACCAGAGGCACATCTTCAGGTGAATTTACAGGGCTGTGAGGGATGATAGTTGCCATGGATGAATTTCAAAGTTGTACAAAGTTTGATCACGTGTGTGTTCTTTACAGTATAACAATTTAAGATAATCTGTACTTTGAAGTGAGGTGGCTTTGAAAGTTATTTTTGTCACTTGTAAGTTGTGCTGTTTAAATGTCTGCACTTACAGTACAGCGTAAGCCCACGGTTGATTCACTTTACCGACTTTTAAAAGGGGCTTTCATAAATCGTGTCGGTGTTCAACTAGACGCCCTGAAAGTATTTTGTGAATGTCGAGCCTGGCCATGAAGTTTTGTCCAAAGAGTTTTTTTGAACGTACGCGTAAAAAGAGAGAGGCAGTATGAACAAGCGGTGCGGACGTGGTGTTTTAAGGCTTAAACCAAAACTTGAATTTTACAACCGTTTCATGAATGTTTTAAATTGCTTTGCAAAACCAGTGTGATGATTCACTGTACAAGGTTTTACTTATTTTAAATAAAGAGAGGACACGCTGGTCCCAGTTCTGGTCTTCTTGTCTTTTTTTTTTTTTCATTCTGGTGAAATAAATCTATATTCTGGGTTAAAGATCCTTTTGTGTGTTCATTATGAAACTTTCATGTTTATTTGTTCAGTTAAGTTAAACCCAGAGATGTAAGCTGTTTTTGTCTTGATTCTTATGTTTTACCAGCTGTAGTTACCTACAGCTGGAAAGACAAATTAAATGACCTTTCTCATGTACGGAACTGCTCTTTTCTGTTCGGGGATAAGAAATATTTATGGTCTTTATACCTCACCTCTATTTCTGTCAGTTTCACCAATGAAGTTAAAGAAATAATTGGGATTTTTAAAGAGTAACTCGCCGTTGCTTTAGTGATGTAGATGTGTACCAGGGTGTATCGCTGCACTGTCATATCACTGTTGGATGTGGTCAGAGGTGCTTACATATAAAACATTAAAGAAACGATGAGACTATCACTTCTTTACCTGCCATACGTGAGACGAGGATTACAATTACATTACAATGGTATTTCTGAGCTGCTCAAATTAGGGCTGCAAAGTACTGGTTTTCGCATGAACCTTACTTACCATGAGTACAAATTGAAAATATTTGCACTAAAGGCCTGCGACTTGACACTTATTTATACTCTGCATCTGTAAAAAAAAATGAAGTGATTAACTGATGATTAACTGTGAGAAACACAATTACTGTCTGGAACAATATACAGTCATTTCTTGGTGAAGCTACTTTGTTTTCAGGCTTCTCACCAGTATGGGGGAATGATAACTTCTCTCCTGGTAGAAAAGACCAAGGTTTTAAAATGTGGGCAACAAAGGGCATCTGTAAAGTCATGGATCTATATAAGGAAGGCAAACTAGTTTCATTTGAAGAACTTAGAAATGAATACGATATACCTCAGACACGCTAATTTAAATGTTTACACTTAAGGAGTTTTGTTTATGACTGTTACATGCTTTGTTAAATGTGTTAAAATGTATTTTTACAAACTATCAAAACTCACTAAATACATGTCTATAAATAAAGAAAAAATAAAAACATTAAAGAAACTTAGACCACACAAGCTTTTTTAGTGTTTTATTCATTCTATCCCAAAATCTTTCATTGATAATACTTTTGCCAGCACAGCAAACTGTTAACTGTCATCAGAGACAGGATCCATACGAGTCCTGTATCGGCTTTCTAGTTCATTATGCACAACTCAGAAAAAAAGCTGCTTTCCAATCACATAAAAGCTGCACCAATCAAATAGCACTATATACATACGCAATTAAGGAGCAACAATACATTGTTTCAAACCACCGTTTGATTCCCTTCTTAATAACAAATAGCAAAAAGGCTTTGTTTACGCTCTAACAAGGTGCTTTGTGGATCCAACGTGTCACAATCTTTCCAGTCTTTTTTAATTTTTACAGTGGACAATTCTTCAAAACTTTCCCCATTAACTCCTTTAATTTCAAAAGGAAATATCAAACGTTTACCTCTATTGAAATACTTTTGTCTTTTTCTCAAGACCTGAGCGCAAACAAAACCTAATTTGGCAGATCAGGTAGACAAGCGCTAGTTCAAGGCCATTTCTACCACTGAGAGCAGATCAAAGATGCTCTCAAACTAAATTTAAAGGCAAGCGAAGCAACATTAATCAGAGCTTTGTTATAGGTGGACGATATTGTGATCAGTGATTCATATATCATAAAGGCATAGTTTGTGATTTCTTATCAGACACAGCCTATGTGACTAAACTGATTCAAAGTGACACAACCCTCTAACATACACTGCATAAAAACCATACACTGCAGGAAGTGAATGCAGCAAACATACTCATAATACAATGATGTTTAACATCAAAATAAAAGATATAAAGCTATTGCACAGCTACCCAGAAATCAACTTTGCAAAAAGCAATGTTGGATGTTTTCACACACACACACACACACACACACACACACACACACACACACACACACACACACACACTCACACAGAAGAGTAAAGTCTTTACAGAAAAAGCAGGTTATTTACAGCATAAAATGGCAAATGTACAGCAAGAAAACACGTCAAACTAAATATGAAGGTGAACTGTTATAAGTGAGTTAATTAAAGAACAATGATCCCACCAGTAGCCTGCCAAAGTTTGCATTATCTATTAGAACTTAATAACCTATATTGCCATTGCCATGGGAATGCTAAGGTGGCCTGAACCAAGAGTAATAACATCAAGACAATAGCATATGGCCTTGTGGTAAAAATCCACTCTGTTGAGTTTTGGTCCAAAAAAAGGAGCTCATTTCTGTCACAATTCAAAACAAACTGAAGCTGTCTAACGGTTACCGTCTCTGTGGTTCGGGAGGCCCTCTTAGAAAAAGACACCTCGGTTTCCCTGCGGTCTGATCAGACCTGGGTTTTGTCATTCGCATGGATAAGGCAGGTCAAAGTGAAAGTAAAGAGTTCATAGTTCAAACTTTGGCAAGTATTGGTTATCCCCTGTTCCATAGCTTAGATTTCACCATTTACAATCTCTATCATGCATCAACACTCCAGGAAAAAGTACAATCGTAACACTGATTGTGTCCTAACTTTAATATGAGTGTGACTAATAATCCAGTGTTAAGCAAAGAAATATCAATAATAACCCGGTGCAGCATGATCATTCAAAAAACAACATCATTATTGCACATGCTCGAATGAGAACTCCTACAGAGGAGCTTGAATACGCGTGTTAAGCCTGGTTCCATTTGAGCACTTTAACCTCTTTCTGAAAAACACTCTGCTCAGAAATCACAACCCACCAGATTGACCGCATTCAATTGACCCTACTCCCCTGCGTTTGACTTATTCAGTATTTCAAATTCAATAGGTAATGCCAAAAAAGCACTGTTAGGACTTGAAAGAGGGCTTGTTACTAAAGTGGAACCGTTCTGGCTTTTGTTCTTCTGCTCATAAACCCTTGGTTGATGGCTGACAAACCATTCAGAAGCTTCCTCCACAAATACAGATATACAGTAGCTAGTACACGACTACTCAGTGTTCAGTGATCATCGACCTCCTCTACATTCCTCCACTGTGTGTAGTGATACATTGTGGGTGTCACTGATCTTTGCATTGCATTTTGCCAAAAAACAAACAAACAAAAAAAAGTCCTCATTCATAAAAGTGCCACAAAAAGTAAACCTGCATTTCTGCGGCAGTCAGAGTTGAGGATGTGTTGTCTTTGAGTGAGCCGTTTCCGATCGCACGCGTAGGTACACGTGTGCGTATGCGTGTGCAGAATTCCTCTCACAAGCCACAATTACACGTACATGAACATCTATTCTGTCCACAGGCTGCCTGGCTCTCAGCAGAGGATGGTCTTAGACACAGAACCCTGACACCAAAAACCTACAGATACCAACACACACTTTCTGAGATCAGTGTCTAGGAGCATCTTCAACCAGCTCCATCAGTAGGACGCACGTCACTGAAACCACCAGAGGCACATTTCAAACACCTTCTTCTATCACACACGCGACAAGGCAAACTGCTGACTGTATCACTCAAAGACAACAACACATGTGGTGGGGCTGGAGGGCGTGGGGGTAGAGAGTTACAGAGCGCTGGCGACGAGGGGGCGAGGGGGGTTTGGTAAGGCTCAAGGTGCAGATTATACTGTGCACGTATTGCCGGGAGCAGGGAAAGGACGGAAGCACTCTTAAGGACTCTGGATGGAAATTGGGGGGGAGGTCGGGTGGTGCAGGAAAGGCTGGTGTGGAGGGCTGGCAGGAGGGTGGGGGTGATGGGTCTTGGCTGTTTCAGCACAGAGGTCAGAGGTGGTGGCGTTGAGGCTGGTTCTTTAAAAAGTCTAAAGTAGGCATTGGCTGCTGCGCTTCCTCGCCGCTGGACGCTGATTGGCCGCAGCTCCGGAAGATCCACTGGTCTTCAGGAAACTGCGATCAGCAGGCCGCTCTCCGGCAGCACCTCCTGCGTCCTCAGCTGGATTCAGGGATGAAAGGACAGGCGGGAGAAAAGATGCAAGACGTTATTCAGCAACCCTAATACAGGCGGGTGAAACTGACCAATCGCTGGCGAGGTGAAATGTTGAAGGAACAGCTGAACACTTAGGCAAATGTGCTTTTTTGGTTTCTTGCTGAGAGTTAGATGAGATGGACACCACTCCCATGGCAAGTTAGTGGTTAGCTTAGCTTAGCATAACGACTGGAAACGAGGGGGAAATAGTCAGCCTGAATCTGTCTAAGGGTAATACATTATATCTTATTGGTTTGATTAGTACAAAAAGTGAAAAACTCAAAGTTGTGCTGTTACAGAGAGTTGCATCTGTCCACCAATGAGGCACAGGTAAACAGATTATGTCACATTTGGAGAGAGCTGGACTGGTTGTTCACCCCCCTTTTTGGTCCTCGTGCTAAGCTACGCTAACTGCCTCCTGGCGGTAGCTCCACACTTGTCTGACATTACGGATGTGTGAGTGGTATCAATCAAATAACTCTAGGCAACAAAGATTATAAGAATTTATCACCAAAAGTTGAACTATTCCTTCAAAAATAATTTAATTAAAAAAAAAACACCACAGCAAGGAGTTTGCTGCATGAAATGTTAGTGGTGATTAAATTCCTCAAATACAACTTCTTGCAGATGAAAAGCTGAGAATGAGTTATTAAACAATGAGCAATGCTTCTTAAATCTTCTGTTTGTTACTCTCTCTCTCACACACACACACAGTTGTTGTGTGCCTGCCGGTGTGAATGAATCTGTGTTTATGACAACATGCTATCCTAAAATTGAAGGGCAGTAGTAAAAGTGTTTTTTTAAGCAGCCACACATGTTTTTGTGTGTACGTATCTTTAGCGATATTGTGACGACATCCACACAGAAACTATGCGGTGTGCTGCTATTTTGGCACTAACTGAGGGGGGGTTAGGGTTCAATGCTATGAATAGCCTCAGCCTTAATACAACAGTCGTGTAGAAGTAAACAACGCTGTCATGTTGTGGTTGTGTGTGTGCAATTTGGTGTCAGCGTTGTGGGTTCAGGAACAACTCCAGGGCTTTCCAAACCCTTATTCAAACCAGCGTTGCTGAAAAATCAAGTATTTGTAGTGGGATTGTAAGATCCCACAACAAACACATCGCTGCCGGTCATGATGGTGTCCAGTG
>JBAJHX010000062.1:13571533-13608929 GCA_037176925.1 Amniataba percoides
GAAAAATCAAGTATTTGTAGTGGGATTGTAAGATCCCACAACAAACACATCGCTGCCGGTCATGATGGTGTCCAGTGTAGAAAACAAGGTGACCACACACGACTCATTTGGATCTTACTCACTTTCTCCACACTGAGAAATAGCAAGAGTTGGTATAATAATGTCTTTCATGGAGCTATGTGTACGGTCAGCTTGTTTTTCTTCTCAGGACACCACATCGCTTCCTTTATCTCCTGTGTTTTCCCACTCACAAACACTCAAACAAAGCCGAAATGTCACAAAACACCACAAAAAAAAAAGTTAGTTGTGCCGGGATGGAGTTTGCTGTCGGACAGGATGGTAGAGAAGTGATGACAGCGTGGTTAGAAAAAGCAAATCCACACAGAGGTAAAGGCTGCCCCAGAGTCACTATCAACATTTAATTACAGTTTAACCAGCAGGCATTATTATTATTATTATTATTATTATTATTATTGTTATTGAAATACAGCGTCTGGGACAACGTCAACCCATTTGCAAGATCACAACATGTCAGACGGTTACCAGCATAAGGAGAGGAAGAGGAGGAGCTTAGAGAGGAGAGTCTCAGCTCATTCTTCTGGAGGGGTTTAAAGGTGGAGAGGAGAGGAGAGATGCAGGACGAAGGATCACGTGAGACAGAAAAGCCAAAAGTGATGAATTTATATCATAAATCCCAAAGACTCACATAAAGACACGTGGGACATCACAACATAAACTACAGATACACATAATACTGTGACCTATGGAGTATGCACAAACTAAAAAAACTACAAAAACTACATTATGAATGACGTCCTGGAGAAGTGAGAGTCCGTACGAAGCGTTGATTTTACCTCTAAGTTTGTCCTTGCTTTCTTCAGCACATCACGAGTCCTTGACACTACAAAAAGAAAACAAGAAAAAAAAAACATCAACACATTTCTATGTTGTTCTTATGTAACTACAAGAGCGCACAGATGATGCATTAATACATTTGGACCTGAGACAAGAGAAGCAGTCTTGTGTTTTTTATATGAAATCTACAGATGAAGATGAATCGCTCAGTTTGTTGTTTCTGTTCAAGCCTCAACCTGGAATTTAACGGGCAAGCGATCTGCTGAGAATCTCTTTCCCACTTCTTTTACTCACACCTTATTAGGTCGCTCCTCCTACACTTGTTTCTCTAACACTCAGGGCTCTATTTAAGTATATGAAAAGCTTCTCCTTAAGTTCCCTGCAGAAGGCAGCAGGGGACATATGTTAATAAAACTGCAGGCTCTGACTGGATTTGTGCTGCATTTTTGCCATTGTATAAACAGTTTAGCCAAACTATCAATTGTTATTTGTTTCTGTAATGACTGCACTGATTGATTGTGTCCACATGGTGCTGCTCTGCACCATCAGTGTGATCTCTTGCAGGCCGATTCTTCATTTGCTGAGCTGCTGTCGTCAAACCTCACTGTGATTGGCTCAGCTGTTTCAATGCCACTTTGCATCTGTCCTTGCTCTCTCACGATCTGTCTGTCTCTCTTTCACGCACACAAATACACGCAAACACTTACACTGGTTGACTATGAAGTGCTCCATGCTCTCCTTTGTACGGCTGGTGCTCCTCAGTCTTTGAATCGTCCCCTTAAGAACCTCTTCCTGCTCTGATATACGCAGTTTCAGCGACAAGATCTCTTCCTGCATACACTGCTCCTACAAACACACACACACACACACACACAAAGTCACAAATAAGTCTGTTATCCAAGCTCAGATTTTAAAGCTCTGGATTTCACAGCTCTTTTAAGTGTGCGTCTGCTGATATTGTAGATTTCTCTTATTGCCATAAGGGGCAGGAGAGCAGAGACTAAAACCAAAAAATAATAGCAGTTAATATTAACAGTCACTGAAGCCTAATTTAGCTTATTCCTCTGTGATATAGAGCTTCACTGCTGTCTATAAAAAACCAAAAACACATCACCTTTCATGGGAATTGTCAAAAGTAACAGATAGACTATATTGCAAGTTTGTACTAATATTAATGCACTACTAATACTAATGTACAAACCTTCTTCAGGTTTTGGATGGAAGGATCAGAGCTGGGTAGAGCTGCTCTCCAGAACATCTTCAGCAGAGACATCGCCTCCTCCAGGATCTGCCTCAGTGTCTTGGTGTTGGACAGCAGGCTCTTCACACAGCCGTAGTCCAGGACCTGCGTACCGAGCTCAGTTAGATACTTGTGCTCTTGTGTTACTTTAATGATTTCTTTGTGATTGTGTTGTTAAAATAAATGTCTCACCAGCTCGCTGCTCTGTTTCTGGTTGCCCTCCAGCAGCGATGGGCCGAGACAGGCCTGCAGGGTGGTCTCCATGCGCTGCACAAGGCTGCGGCCCTCTAGGACCTGCTGCTGGAGAGCACTGAAGTCATCCACGTGGCCGATAGCGTGCCGGCCATTACGGTTTGCGAACGATCCATCAGGGGCCTCTCCCTCCAGCTCAGAGTGGGGGTCAAGAGGATCTGCTGGTGATAAAAGAGCTAGAATGTATTTTTGAAGGATGCTGAACAGGATTATTAGATTATTTCTGCTGCAAGAGAGGATTTAGTAGAGTCAACAGGTGCACAATTGTTACTATTGTTACAGGGAAATATGATCTATTAACAATCAATGAAAAGATTGAAGACAGATTAAGCTGCGATCATGCAGTTAAAGTCACACCGTTGGCAGTACTATGGCTGTCATCCAGGTCTGAGTAGGGGGGACCAGGAGATCCACAGTTAAACAGACCAATGTCCCTGACTGGGGGAGACGGAGCTGGGTCTGTGGACAGACACACAAACCGGGCTTGGACACACAGCAGACCACATCACAGCACACGAGGCCTTGCAAACATTTTGAGTAGTAATGTGTCGGCGTCATCACGTCCGTCTCACCGTGCAGCAGCTGTCGCCTGTAGAAGTTCTCTCTCTGAGGGCTGGCAGTGAGGGCGGAGAGGGAGGGAGTCCGAGGAGAGCCGACGCCGAGCTTCTGCTCTAGTTGCTTGTGGAGCTCCAGTTGTTTGAGGGCGCTGTTCTCCTGCACACTGTTTTGTAGTTGGGCTCGGAGACTCCTCACTTCCCCGAGCAGCTCGCCGAGCTCCACCGGGAGACCGGGGAGCTCACACAGGTAGCCTGAAGACAAAATACATAATTATTAAGCTGGACATGCCGTCTGCCTCTGTGTTCTTTGGGGTTTGGAGGGTTTCGCTGCAGCAATAAACAATAAAACACTGCAGTGAGAAACTGGTCATTTTAGCATCTTTCAAACTATTCTGGTGGGATGATTGTTTGTTTGTTGCAAAATGAAACAATCATTTGTGCAACCTATGTTTGTTTTTAGTCTCTTCATCTCAGTGTTTGCAGATCTAGCACAGTGCCATTCTTAATATGGACACCAGATGGCGCCAAAGTATCACAAATATCTTGGAAAAGCCTACTCATAGCGGCACTTTAAAAAAGTGTGTAGTGAATGGACTGACCTTTGTTGGCCTTTGAGCTGGAGCACACTCGATCGTACACCTGCAGTTCACTCTGCAGGGAGTGGATGAGCTCTCTGCTCTCACAAAGCTGCTGTTGCAGTAAAGACACTTCATGCTGGAGCCTGAGCATACACAGAGGTATTACAGTGCATAATAGTCAGAGAACAGCTATGTAAACACCAATGTGACGTACGCATCAGTCGCTGTTTCAGTCTGTCTGTAAACACACGCTTCAAGTAAACACACCGACCTGTTGGTTTTCTCCTGGCTGGCCTGCCGTTCCTGCCTTAATATGTGAATCTGCTGTCCCTGCTCCTGACTGTGAGCCTGAAGTCGCCTTAGCTCCTCCTTCCACTGCTCTGCCTCCAGCTCTGCTTGTTTCAGGCGGGCACGTGCCGTAAACACAGCCTCCCGCAACTGGGCCATCTCCTCACACGTGTCTAAGGGAAGAAGAGAGTCCAAACTGGTTAATTAACATATATATTCCAAAGAAGTCAAAAACTTTTGCTGGTTTTCAGATGAAGCACCTGTGCTGGCCTGCAGGCGCGACTGTAGACCCAAGTTCTCGTCCTTTAGGACTCTGATCTCATTGGACAGTTGAGTGACTGTGTCCAGTCCCTGAATGTAGATGTTTGTTGGTGCTCCTAGACAAAAAAAAAAAACCAATTATTTTATGTGAAAGAAGTGATAGAGAGTGTTTACTTTTACTAAAGCGTGTGTCGCTACCTCCATCACGCCCAGTCTTGGCCAGCTTCTCTTCCAGCTGCTGTCGGAGCCTCTCATTTGTCCTGATGGACTCCTCCAGACGCTGACGCAGACACCTCACCTCCCGCAGGTGCTCCTCTATCAAATTTACCCCTGAGGACAAACAGAATGACATATTTGAACAATCTTACCAAGTCATTTTCACTAACAGACAACAGTGCAGAGTCACACCTGCTTGGCTGCTTCCTTGTTGGTGCCCCGGGGATCCAGAATAGCTTCCAACCTGCTGAACCATGTTCTCCATGTCCCACAAAGTCCCTCCCGTCACAAGACCTGAGTCAGACTTCAGCAAGTGGCCTTCAGGAATGCCACCCAGCTGATACTGTTGAAAGGCGTGATGGGGCAGCTGGCTGTAGCTGGAGAGGTCGTGCTGGTTGTGTGCACCAGGTGAGAGGGCGAACAGAGCCTTGTCATGAGGAACGGCGAAGCCTGCAACCACACACACAAAAGAGCAAAGAAGCGTGAGAGACATGACACATATGTTGCTTCGGAAGATTGTTTCAAACAGGAGATATTGAAAGTTGTGTCTTTGATTTACACTTTAAATGAATTTCACACATTGCAATACACCACCCCCCCCCTTAGGCCCCTCACCCCTGTTCTGCTCATTCATCTGTTTGTACAGCGAGTCCAGCTCTGGGCGAACAGCGATCACAGACAGGGCCCTGGGCCGGGGGTCAGAAGTGACTTCCTTACCCCAGACGTCAGGGCCAGAGGGGACAGAGAGGGAGTAGGAGACAGGCTCACTGAGAAGGGCTGGAGGAGAATGACAGGAAGTGACACGTACAGAACATGAAGGAGGAGGAATAGAAAATGTGATTTTTTTTTTTTTTGGGTGCTCTGCAAGTCATAGCCAGCTGTGAGTCCCGTACCTCTGGAGGACTGACAGGTCAAACCAACAGGGGCTGAGCAAAGCATGTTGGGACAGCTGCTGGAGGACTTGAGGAAGCCATGAGGAGAAGGGACAGATTGACGGACTAAAGGAGGGGAATGGAAAGTGAAAGGGTAGAAGAGGCAGCATTTCACAGACAGGGAAGGTGAGCATATGACTGAACTTAAACAATACCGTCTTGTTCTGATCTGTGTCCCGGCTGCAGCAGTCGGTGCTCCTCCTGATATTCTCTGGCGTCTAAGTCGGAGGACAGCTCCAGGTCTTCATTGGTCCTGTACTCGTCGGACACCAGGGAGGTTCTGTCCGACTGGTCGGTGGTCTCAGACAGAGCGTGGCAGCTGGACGGGGTCTCGGGACGCTGCTGCAGCTTGGTGTGGAGCGACTCGATGATTTTATCTTTCTGCTGAAGCTCCTTACTCAGCCTACACGTGCACACAAGAGAACAACCATCAGCCACCAGCAATTACATTAAGGTAGGCAACATGGCTTGGGACTTTTTTTGTTGCAGTGGTGACTGAATAGCTTTTGGATTTTTGGATCTTAATCGAGCAAAACGAGACACTTTTGAAGAGCTGTGGCTGTGCAAAATGTTAGAGGGCATTTATAATCTAAAAAATGATTAATAATGAAAAGAGTTTAGTGAAGGCAGAAGACCAATTGTCATTTTTGTTATTTACACAAATATGTTAGGTATTTCATCCATGTTGCAATATACAAATCATTAGGTTTAGTATAAATCAGAGTATGAATATATAAAAGTATAAAGGTGGTTCTACTGTTTTTCCAATGGAGCCCTTAAAGAAAATATCCCTATGTGAAATAACTACAAGCGTATTTCTCTTACTGTTTCAGCTGTTGAACCACGAACTGTCTGTCTCGGTCCAACAGCATCCTAACGAAAGCTGTCTCTCTCACTTGGCCTCGACCCGCAGAAAAAGACCATAGAGATTCCCTGTATATGGAGCTGTTCTTAGAAATCATAGATTTCCACAGAGGAGCCATCAGACCATCAGTCCAGTCCAGAAAACAAAGACCTTGACTCCTTGATGCACTACAGCCTGAGCAGGGTAAACCTCCAGCGAAAAATACTGACAAGGCTCTCTCGTGTCCTCTGATTCTTGCGGATTCTTCAATGCTGGCACTCAGTGAGTGAATTTAAAACAAAAACTTAAATTACACTGCAGTAAATATATGCTGTTGCACAGAAATCTACCAGAAATCCACAAATAAGGGGCTTTTTATAAACCCAACCCAGAAACAGCCTTCCACTGGGCACGATATAACTAAATGAGGCAACACCAGTAAAGAACAGTCACGCCGAGCCTCTTAAACCCATCTGGTGGGACACCTGTACTGTAAGTCTATTCAGCTAAAGCAACTTAAGAGTAGAGGCTCCATGCTGTGGCCTGCGTGTGGATTAACAGCAACCTTCTGTCTCCTCTCCAGCATAAGAGGCCATGTGGACGGCTCCTCACGCACTGCAGTAAATCACGTCACAAGCAGTAGACCAATCACTTAGATAGAGTAAGAGCCATGCAAAGTAAGCTAATGAGTGCTGCAGGTCATCCTATAGACTGACTGACGTTTTGTTGCAGTGGTTTAGAGGCAAAGATTTATTAGTTTTAGTAGAGATGTTTAACTTGTTTATCTCCAGTTTGCACATGCACAAGGAAGCATAAGCAGAATTAATCTTTTTGTGGTAAATTGTGATTCAGATTCATACTGTACAGGAGATGCACATCTAACCTTTAAATGACTAAAGGCAGTTAAAGGTGTATGCATCAACACAGTGAATCTCTCAAACTAGATGGGGAAAATGACAGCAGAGATCACCAATAGTCTTACCAATCCCCCACTTTCAGTTGTGTGATTTGGTAGAAATGTGCACACGTGAATATAATCAAGCTGACTCACCGTAAGGCAAGCAGCTCATGGCCTGTCTTGTCTTCATGGCTTTCTGCACGGTCGCCTGTAGGAATGCAGAAATACAGAAAAGACGGATGTTAAGTCCGCACAGTGCACAAAGCACAGTGTGAATCAATGGAACATGAACTGTCTGTCTGTGTGAGGGGAGGATTTTCCTTACGTCCACTGATCTTGGCGACCACTCTTTGTGCCAGGGCGGTGTTCTGCGCCAGCTGCTCTCTAAAGCTCTGGCCCATGTAGTAATCGATATCATTGGCCCGCAGCAGCTCCTCAAAGGCCTATAGGTTGTTGTGATATTTGAGCAGGTGTAAGAGTATCAGTTAGGAAATATTAACACACCTCTGGTTCGTGTAATATGTTGAAAATTGATGTGGTTTAATCAGTTATTGAATTAGCACCTTGGTGGTGTCACCCAGGTGCTGGGTGAGGATGTGGCAGACTCCTTGCCCCTCTCTCATCCTCTGCCTCAGGTGGGACAGCTCACGCGCTTGTGTCTGGATCAGAGAGTTGTACT
This sequence comes from Amniataba percoides, assembly GCA_037176925.1. Classification (NCBI taxonomy): domain Eukaryota; kingdom Metazoa; phylum Chordata; class Actinopteri; order Centrarchiformes; family Terapontidae; genus Amniataba; species Amniataba percoides. Next base: position 13,579,134 of record JBAJHX010000062.1, read on the forward strand.
TCCTGTTATGGAAAGAGGAGCAATGGCCAGAGGGACACAAAGAGCCACAGTAATGAAGGAGAAGTTAGTTTGTTTGCTCTGATGCTACAAGTCATATGACTGACTATTCTCATGTGTATCTGTAAACTCGATAAACTAGATAAAATGAGGTGCCTCAGGGGCAGTAGAGCTACCGCCCCACCGCTGTCTCTGTCCACTCACCCAGGCCAGGTGGCACATTTCCCCTCCTCTGCTTGGCCTTTGCCCTCCAGTCTGGAGCTCTTCAGTTGCGCCTCCAGTGATGCGACTCGCTCCATCAGTTCTTGCAGTTCCCTGCTGGGCTTGGACACTGAGCGAATCCCTTGGGTGTCAGACATCCAGCCTTCATCTTCTTCCACACCGCTGGGAGCAGGTGATGTCTCAAAGGCCCAGTTTACCTAGAGGATGGGGTTAAAACGTTAAAAAAAACAACATTAAATGAATGCATTGTCATGAAACTAACAGACCCTCCATGTGGGGCAGTTTCTTGACGTTACATTACCTTCCGCGGCGTTCGCTCCAGGCTGGAGGCGTAGTCGCTGGTGGTGGACAGGGAGCGGACACGCAGCTGCAGCCCACGGATCACCTTGTGGCAGCGGGTCAGCTGTGAGCGGAGATCCTGGACCAGATGCTGCAGAGAGGCTGACTCATCCCCCATTTCATAAGCACCTCTGTTACTGCCGCAGCTGCCCGTGTACCAGCCACCGCCCACGCCCTCGTAGTCCTGATGGTGGGACAGTGACGTGCACATTTCCAGGTCATCAAACTCTGGAGGACCGGAGATGAAAGAGACACGTTAATGCTTAATTAATGAGGAATAATGAGCAGTTTTTTCTTCTTTATATAATTCTGGTCTGTTTGTCACCTGGGCTGCTGGCGTCTTCTCTCTCAGCTTCGTTCTCACTGCGACCACAAGTCTCATAACCCAGATCCTGCAGATCCACCTGCACCTGCTTACTGGCCTGCTGTACGGATGTCTCTGCTGCAACAGACAAGAGAGACGAGTTACTCGAACCTTTTCTGGAGCACTTTTTCTGCGCTTATGTGTCCTTCATACGTTTTCTCAAGAGGGACTCACTGAGCAGGTCTCTGTAGTCCTTCAGTTGTTCAGCCTGAGCGTGCACCGTGGCCTCAGACACCATCAGCCTCTCCTGCAGCTCTCTGTTCTCCTGGTGGCTCAGAGCCAGATCGGAGCGCAGACGGGCCGCCTGCTCACGGAGACCCTCCTCTATATCCTGCCAGAGCGCTCCCACCTCGCTGCTGTCACCGGCAGGCTCCACCTCCTGAAACGGCAACACTTTTAACTAACTCTGACGTGATGTTTTTTTCAGAATTTTAACACATGATATCACAAATGGCAGCATACTAGCAAACATTTTAACGCGGAAGGGCAGGCGCTCCTGTAAACAACCACGGGACTAAAAGAACAAATCCCCCGTACATGGAGACTATAAATGGGGTGATGATAAGTCAGGGAGGACAGGAGGACAGGGACGCCCTGGAGCTGCTGAAATCTGCTTTGCAACCAGCACAAAGTTGAAGACACTGCTTTATTCACAGAGGTGTAACGTAACAACAAATTCTTGCTAAATTTATCTGCCAGCTGCAGCTCTTTTGACACATGAGCACTTTTTTTTTCCACCACTCTGTATGAATTGTTTGCCATTTTATTCCCTTTCAGACATTGTCAGATTCGTTAAAGAAGAAATAAAATATTCTCTGTATCTGTTTTTCACAAAAGGTGACATAATAAGATCAATAACATGTGAATATCATGTACAATGCGGCCCAAAAATAAACCACTTTAAAGCTTACTGTCTTTACTTTTCCACACACTATAAAAGAGGTATGTATTTTAAGATTTATTCATGTGATGTGTTCTTTTATGTTCTCCTACCACTGTGCTTTTATTTGAAATCAGTATATGATGGATTGAAAGAGAAATAACAGAGATTCTGACCAAAAATAGATTTTCATAAACTTCGTACAATATCTGTAATACAAACATGCAAACTGTTAACGTTCATTCTAAAGTAAATGTATAATGTGTTACCGTGGCACGCTGGTGTGTGTGATGTTGGGGCGTCAGAGATTGCGGCCTTGTGCAGTGCCTCTTCCCTCGGTCGTCACTCAGACCAACAGACGGAGGACCTCGCTTCCCCACCGGCATTGGAGAGATTTCCTCCTCTTCATCATCTTCCTCAATATCCTCTTCTTCCTCCCCCTCGTCTTCCTCGTCCTCCTCTTCTTCTTCTTCCTCTTCCTGGTTCAGGCTCCTGCGATTCTCCTCCAGTCTCACAGCTCCAGCTCGGCCTTGGTTTTCTTTCAGAGCCTGGTTCTCTTGCTGCAGCCTCTGCAGGGCGCTCCTAGCAGGAGAAAAAGCCAAAGCCACATTGAGCATAGTCATAAAGAAGAGTTCACATTTAAATGACATCCTCTCAGACAGTCAGCACCAAGTTTCCGGAGGGTCTCTGAGACCATCATGTACCTCATCTGAGTCACGGAGGAGTATCCATCCCTCTCCAGTTGTAACCTTATTTCTTGAAGCTGGCCTTCAAGCTGCTTTACATCAGCTCTGTGCGCTGCAGTCACACCTTCAGGTGCATGGGCCTTCACAGACGTCTGTTAAGTCAGAAAAAAGACAATATTTTTTATTATATGGAACATGAAAAGAGAAAAACAGTCTTCTCCTAAAGCCATCCATATTTACCTGAATGGAGGCCAGACTTCTAGCAGTCACTTTATCATCATCCTCCTCTATGCTGTCTGTGAATTCGTCACTGCTGCCGTCCTCATCGTCTCCCTCCTCCTCCTCTTCCTCTGTGCTGAGCTCTGGAAACACAACAAACATGTAAAGACAATATCCACTTGCTTTCGTCCTTTTTTTAAATTTATTTCTTAATCCTTTTTTCTTCTTCTTCTTTTTTTGGATTTGTATGCCTCTCTTCCCCCTGAGCGTTCACTCTCTATCCCGGTCTTTCCAGAACTCTTACTGTCTGTACTCTGAATCACCACTTTGGAAGTCATGGGACTAAAGGGGAAATGTTATGTCATACGTTGCAGCAGCCAGCCAAAAACACACTCAGGGCAGTGGAGCCTCCTCTCTGCGTTTTTATGTGTGTGAGAAACACACAAAATAAACACGAATGTGATGGATTTTGAATCATTCATATTCACTGACGTGAAAGATTGCTGTCCCATAACTGAATATGTATGCACCATATTCTTTGTTCTGTGTTATTAAAGTAGTGCGCACACACACACAGCAAGGGAGGAACACATAAATGGATGTTGGTTTGCTGCCAGCCAGCAGACACTCAGTGGAAAGTGACTGGCAGGAATTTCTAAGGAAAATAGTTTTACCTAATAGGCCCTAATGTAGCACACACGTAACATACTTTAGATACACGGTGTATAGTGCCAAATATGGATCACATGGGTATGTATCTGCATTTTCTGAGTACATTTTTGAGACTTATTATGGAATTATTTAATTATCAGGGAGAGTTCAAAGGCATTTAATTACTGTAAATGTCTCCACCCTGAAGCAAGTATGAAAGTTAAATATACTGAATGTCTTTGTGCTGCTGGTAAGAGGGCAGGAAATTCATGGAGCGAAACTGCTAGGTTATTATTGATTGAACAATGTGCTCTGTAAGCTGAACTGAGTGAATGTGGGGCCCTGTTCACACACTGTGGCACTACACACTGTCACCAGTCTCATACTGGGAACATCAGAGGTGTACTTAGTGCATGTTGTTGGGTGTAATTGTCATGTAAACTTACTTACTTAAACATGGATTTCATGTTTTTTCTTTTTCGTATCAGTGATAATCAGTGTCAGTGTTAGTAAAAGGGCTCACGTGAGCTTTACTTATTTGGTGAATTTACCATTTTAGTGTGGTAAATATATAACTGGGTGTTACAGCAGAACAGCCATGCAAACATGAAAACCATGCCACAATCTCATGCATGAGGGAGCAAGGACATGAAGAAAAACACTCATTTGGTTTGGAAATGTCTGGAAATGTTCATGTTCATACATTAAAACTAGTATTTACTATGTTCACTATTAGTATTTACAGAAATCTGTTGATTCCTATGTTCTTGACCATATTTAATGTATATGTATTCTCACACTCAGAAAATTGGGAGGGAAACATACTGAGACTGAGGATGACCTTTTCCCATCTGAGGGATGGTACAGAGGGTTAAAACATACTGTGGGTTGATTTCTGGGTAAAGGAGGAAGGTATGTCAGGGACCAAGTGAGGGATTTCAGGTTTGGGATATTCTTAAGACAAATTCCCAATTATACACAACAAACAGAAGTGCTTTTCACAAAAAGCTAGCACATTTTTATTTCTGTTGCATTTAAAATACAAAAAAGAAGTGTTGACAAGGATTCCACCTCTGAGGCTAGATGAGAGATCAGGGCACAAATCCCAAGAAAGTCTAAGTCTTAACTAATATTAATCTTTAATGGGAGAGGATTAGTTCTGGCATTCAGACGCATGTGATTTATAGAGAGCACAGGGCAGGCAGTAAAATGACTCAATACTGTATTTCTCAGCTTTCTGGGTACAAAGCTGAACTGAAGTTCAACAAGCCGATAAACTAAAAACAGTACACATATCATATTATATTACCATAAAGTTACTTTAAAGTACTCAGCGCGCATCTAACACCTTATATGTCATAAGGCTGACCTTATGTTTCATGCATATCTGTCAGGATAAAATGTCACTACTGCAGAGCAGAATTATGTTATTCAAGGTTAAGCTGAAGTAAAGGAAACTACACGGCCATCTTTTTTGATTTGTATGCTGGGCCTGTTCACAAACAGATGATATAAAACAAATGATGGATGGTTGAGACGTTTCACTGTAAGGCATGAGCTGGAGTTTCTCCACAAGACGTAACTTCACTGTGACAGTAAGGCTGGAAGAGTGACACTGGTGAGAGACAGTACACAGAAATGGCAATACAGAACAATCGCACTGCAAAGCAATACGTAGGCAGTTTTCAAAAACAATATAAAAAAAAAACATGTTCACACCACACTCACAAAATATATTAATAAATAAGACTCTGGGTTGCACGTTGCCACTTCATACCACGGAGGTTAATCTGATCAGGCTTACAGTACTGTGAGTAGTGCTTGTGCTATCTGGACGAAGCTGCCTGAAGACTGATGGTCAGGTTTTTATCCAGTTGAAATTTACACCTTGTTTTTTTCATAAACTGACCAACAGTGTCTGCAGACAGCCCCGCCTCACATAAATGTGCCATTTTCACTCGACAGTGCTGTGGTCAGACAGAACATCACGGAGCGTTAGTGACAGTGCCCCCCGCAGCCCCGGAGGCTGGACCCTGCCCATCCCCACCTCCTAAGTCAGGCTGCCTATTAGCTGCCCTTTCCAGCACCAGGGTCATGTTGCGGGTCCGGGCCAGGACCTCCTCCAGCTGTCTGCGGAGTGCCTGAACCGAGTCAAGCTCAGTGTGGAGGGCCTGGATCTTCTCTGAGCTGCAGAAGAGGTAAAAGTGTTTTCAGCAAGAGAAAGAAAAACACTACAACTTACTGTATTCACAGGAAACTGGCTGGTCACAAGACCTGGTGCAGATTCCTACCTGTCACTCTTAGTGTGAATGTGCGTGAGATTTTGGTATAATTTCTTCTCGGCCCTCAGGGCATCGTTCAGCTTGTTGTACTCTGACACAAGCTGCTCCAGCACAGACTAGATCAAAGCGGTAGGCGGGGTTGAGGAGGAAGGAAAGATATAAGTCAAATACATCCTTCTTAGTCAATTACTGTCTAATTAGGTAAGAATGAAGCTAAAATCATACTTGAGGATCAGTGCTGTCCTTAGTGTCCACTTGCGTGGTCTGCTGTTGATCCAAAGACAAACGCAGAGCAGAGAGCTCCTTCTGCAGAGAAGAGGACACAAAGAAATGACTTATGAGATTAAAAAGAAAATGAAATGGGTTTTATGCATCATCACAGGGTCCCCACACTGATACCTGAGCCTCCCTCTCTTTCTTCAACACCAGCTGCAACTCCTCCTGAAGAGCCCTCATCTCTGCCTCGCTCTCATTAGAGGACGGCTGCATCGCCTCCTCCTGGCCCTGCATCAGTTCCTGGTAAATAAAGTACACACTGTGAACATCAGGAACACTAGAGAAAGAGCAACGGTGAAATCAAAAAGATATGCACAAACAGGTACCTTGATAAAGGCTTCTTTCTCTTTGAGCAGGCTCAGCAGATGCTCCATCTCTCCTCCCGCCTCTCTCTCCTTGTCCTGTTTCAGCTCAGACAGCTCCTGCTCCCTCAACGCCAGCTGTTTGCGCAGCTCCTGCAGCTGGCCGGTCTGCTCGCCGATCACAAGGGAGAGCCTGTAGGAGTAGTCCTGAGAGAGAGCGAAAAGACGGAAATTTAGATTTCTTTTCCTCTACAAGTTGCACTTCTAGAACTACGAGAAACAAAGCCCACCTGAAGGTACTGGTCTTTGGAGCTGAGAGTGTTGAGCATGTCCTGGACCTGTGCTTGGTGCTCGTTAGACTGGCGGCTGCGGTCTGACAGCAGCTCCTGGAAGAGTTTCTCTTTCAGCGCCAGCCGAGCCTTCAACTCCTCGACAACCTCGGTGGGACCAGCCTGAACTCTGGCAACGAGGGCGGCTGTCAGATCCTGCACACACACACACACACACACACACACACACACACACACACACACACACAAAACATCATACATCCACAAAGGGCTGCGTCAGCACACCTGTTGTATTTGAATGTGAAAACAAGTAGGGCAGGTTTGTCTACGTGCACTGGTTTTCCAATGCTTTGAAAATTACAGAGCATACAACACGGCATGACAACAAAAGCATAAATGAATGCATGCGTATGTGTGTGTGTGTGTTACCTGTGTCTCCTTGCTGCGTGTCTGCAGAGCTGCCTGTAGCTGGCTGATGATGGTGTCTTTCTCTCTCAGGGTGTTTCTCTCCTTCTCCTCGCTCTGCTGCTTCAGCCACTGGAGGTTCCTGTAGGCCTCTGCCGCCTGCTCGAGCTCCAACTCTTTACCGCGCACCAGGGCGTCCAGACTCTGAGGGTCACAAATGCAGGTGTAACGACAGCAAAAAGGAAAATATAACATCTCATACAGGTCTCAATCAAATATTCCCCACATGTGCCGACACTTTCCATCTCAGACAAATTTACTTTTACATGATTTGATATGCTCGCACTGCGTGCAACAAGCGTACCGTGATGGTCTCCTCGTTGCCGGACAGGATGCAGCGGAGTCTCTCCAGGTCTCGTTCTTTCTCCCTGAGAGCCAGCTGCAACCTCCTCACCTGGTCCTCGCGCTCCTCCACACAGCGGAACTTGTCATCGATGGATCGCTGCAAGCAGCAAAAGGGAAAGGGGAAAAAAAAAGAGAGAAAAAAGATCACACTGCAGCTATTTTGGGCACCCTCAGCTGCGACATTCATCATACTCTATGCAGTGTTCGGGGGTTTTTTTGCGAAGAAGAAATAAAGCAGAAATGAGCAGATGTACAGTGTTCAAAGCTCCTGCGCCTTACAAACTACTTAAATAAAATGAATCAGAGTATCAAATTAAGCTTTTTGTTAGGGAACACAGTCATTATCTGATTTTGAGCATCCTTTTCATGGCAGAATTTCTTCTCTTTCCCACTGCTGTATGGTTGCGACAAGACTTAAAGAATGCAGTAATGACCCTGACTGTCCCCAGCAACACCCCCCAAGATGTTTTATTACACTGGTTGTGAAATTTTATGCTGACCTCCTGGTTTAGCAGGAGTTTGCATTACTGTCTTCTGCTGGTTCTTTCAAATGCCACAAGATGCATACTTGGCACTTTTCTGATGAAAAGCCTCTCCATTTCCACTAAACTAAGACTGTCGCATGAATCCTTCAACACATGAACAGTAAGAGAAGGGCAGCCTTTAGTTTAAGTTCTTGGTGTGTGTGTGTGTGAACGTGTGTGTGCTTTACCTCCAGAGCTCTATCTCTATCTTTAATGCGCTGTTTTAATTTCTCCAGCAGGGCATCTCTCGGTTTGGAACTTCCTGTTGATTCAAGCATCTCCGAGTACTCCTACAGATTTTAAGAAAAGATCAGAAATGTGTGTGTGTGTGTGTATCTATGTAACTACACAGTGTGTGGAAGTGTGTACGATTACCTGTAACTGTTGCTCTTTGTCCTGCAGAGAGCGTTTGAGCTGCACGATGGTCCGATCTTTTTCTTGCACCGCACTGTGTCTCTCTGCCTCGCTCTCCTTCAGAGTTGCTTCTTTAGCCTGAAGCTCAGAGCGCGTTTTCTGAAGGGCGCAGCGCAGGTCCTGCAGCACAGAGACGAGAGGTGATGCACGCTGCAGCATTCACACTGCGAGACTTCTTTCGAACGTCTCTTTTATTCACACGCTGGCAAACACACTAACCTGGTTGTGTTTCTCAGTGACCTCCCTGTGCTGCAGCACCTCCTGTAGATCAGAGTTGAGTCTGTCTCTGAACCTCACCAGGTCATCTCCTTGTCTCTGGCTCTGTCTCAGACTCCTCTGGCTGGCCTCCAGCTCCAGACCGAGGGAGAACAGGGAGCTCTGCACTGACACCAGCTCGCCCTGCAGCTGAGAAAGCGTCAAGGACTCGCCGGCCCCCTCTGGAGCCTGGAGAAAGAACGACCACAGCCCAAGGTCAGACAACATTTCTCATCACTGATAAGCACTGATCCTGGATCAGGGCTTGCACCGCTATATGTGCAGCACGTCTCACCTTGCATTGAGCAAGCTGGTTGCGATGGGCCATTTCTCTCAGCTTGCACAGTGTGGTGTTCTGCCCCTCGATCAGCTGGTACAGCTCCTGCGCCTTTGAGCAAAATGAATCATGGGTATCAGAGACGGATAAACAGGCATCGTTTCATGATGGTTGACATCCGTTTATCTTCTACTTCAAGTAAAACAAAGCTCACCTCACTGTCTTTGGTGTTGATGGACTCTGTGAGACCCTGAATGGTTCGTTCTTGACTCTGGGCAGCTTGCCGGATTGAACGCAGCTCAGACTCCATCTCACTCAGCTTCTCCTGCAGCTTCTGCAGACCGGGACAGGCATCGCTGTTAGGCCGCCATCAGAAGGGGAATTTTTTAAACATAATCAAACCTTAGCGAGTTTTTCGTGTGGGCCATACCATGTTGTTAGCCTCACTCTCCTGGATCTTGGCCTGCAGGGACTGGACGTGGAGCTGGGCCTTCTGCAGCTCGCTGACACACTGACCAGCCGCACACTCATACTGGTTCAGCTGACTCTGCTGCTCCTCGACCAGGCTCTGCAATAAAGAGAATAAGGTAAGGCGTCACTTTCAAGAAATACAAACCACTCACCACCTACGGTATATTAACCAAACCCAGCAGCATGAATTATTCATGAGAAAAATATTTTGTTTGTTTCAAGCACATGAAAAATACAGAGACTGTAGGCTACATAACATAACTTCCACAGTGGATTGTGTAATATGTGTAGAACATTTCGAAACCGTGCTCATTCGTGCGTGTACTTTGTAAAAAGCTCTGACGGGGAGAGACACTCAGAAGTGATGTGAGAGCGTCTGCATGCATGAGTTAGTGCAAGTGAGTGTGCTCAGAGTGCTCCGAGCCACTATTATCTTTACATAACCCGCCTAAACGCTTCCAACTTACACTTACTGGAGGAAGCATGTCATTAAAATACACTGACTTACACATTCTTTCACCAAGATTGATTTGTGGTTTAATGTTGCTGAAACTAAATTAAATACATTTTGATTTTTAACATGATTTTTTTCTCTAATGGAAATGATTAACTTAGCATATCATTTAAATAGTCTAGCCAACCACTGCTGAGATGGCTGGGTGGTCTGACATTGCGTGGATCACTTTGCCTCAAGGGGTCTAAGTGAAAATAGGCCAGTAGTGGAGTCACTCTGTCTTGATGTCTCCCCACATCTAACCTATTTCAGTCAGCAGCCCTGGCTCCGAGATCACACACTCTTATTAAAGAGGAACACCTAATTCAGACACCAATACACACCCTCCTAAAACACTCCTAACTAACTGTCTTTAATATTGCACGCACAGATGCAGAATATCCTGTGCTACCACACTGATTTGTAACTGGAAAAACTGGGAGAGTCATCTGCCCGCACGCTGTATTCATGCTTCAGAGTATTCAGCAGCTTTGACAGCGGCGCAGTAGAGCCTCAGCTTCCTCAAGTCTTAATCTAAAACTAACTGCTAATAAGAGACGCAAATATTTATTCAATTGTTTTTTGCTTACAACCACAAAATAAGCAAAAATGTGCCTTACTATGCTCTCTGCTGTACTGACATGACTAATGACCTCTCTACCTCTCTGTGCGTGCACACACACACACACACACTTGGTAATTAGGCCAGGTCGTGTGTCACAGCTTACCCACACCTGACTGCTCATGTAATGTATTCCCACCCATAGACAACTAAGCATGTGCACACACAGACACACACTGCAGCTCACATCCTCCTGGGTAAAGCTTGCTCGGGAAGCTGTGGGAAGGATTTAAGTTACTGACAGCTGGATTATGAGGCTAATTACGCTAAAAAGTGGTGAGAGTCATTATTTAGTGGGCAGGCTGCACTGTTTTCCTCTCAAGCATCAAAGCCTGTTGGGTTGCTTCACTCGTGATGCTGCAGATAGCATTTTCAGTGCATAGGCAGACTTCAGCGTCATCATCCTGCAGCATTACAGTCCGAGAGTTAAGCACCGTCACCGTCCGCGTCAAGGTTTTATACCTGGTGGGGACGTGGTGGTGGATACTCTTTGTACAAATCTTCCATTAAATCTTCCATGTCAGCCAGGTTCAGGTCCCGATCAATCCCGGCATCGAACCTGATCAGAGGGGTCTCGTGCTCAGGTGTTGGCATGTGGCTGTCTCTTTCTCCGTCCGGAGTTCCAAAAGACATTCCCAGGACAGAATCAGGGAAGCTTAGCCGCGTGCCTCCATTGCTGGAGCTCCGTCGGAGCAGCACTGGCAGCTTGCTCCCCTTTGAGCTTCGGACTGGCCGGTAAACAGTACAGTTCTGCAGCAAACAGAGGGCCAGAGAGAGGCTGGGTCCAGGCGAGGCTTGGCCATGTGGGGCTCCCATGTGCTCCTCAGAAAGAGAGTCAGATATCCGGTCATCCATTGGTTCCCTTGGGGAGCTCAGCGGCCCATCTGTCATGGCTCCAGGCTGAATATATTCCTCAGTTGTCTCTAAGGATGCTAAAGAGGGGCTGGAGCTGGCTCGTCCAGCCAGGGTGCGATCGCTGTCTGATGTCCTCGAAGGGTCCTGAGAACCAGGGACCAGAGTTACAGAGGAGGGGGGTTCCTCTGAATCTTCCTCGTTTTTTCTTTCTCCGACTCCCCCTGTCACACTCCCTCCTATAACGCTGGCTGAATATCTGGTTGATGGTCCACAGGAAATACTCCGCGCCAGCTTCCTGGGCACCTTACAGACAGCTTCGTAGTCAGAATCCGCCACCCTCCAGTAGGAGCATCCCCGACACCTCCGGGGAGTGCTGGGAGCGCAGCGATGCGAGCCTGAAACTGTAACCTCTGACCCTTGGCCAGCGGTGCACTGAGGGTGGTGGTGGTGACCGTCCAGGCCATCATCAGCCCAGGACTCGTACAGAGAGTAGACCAGGTCATCCTGGAGAAGGGCACAGTACTTTGCATGGGTGAGGCCTGAAATGTCCACCATCCCATCTCCCGGGCCTTCGTCGACCTCAGCTAACGTTACAGCGCTCTCCTCTGAATTTGTCTTCCGATAGAGCCCGCCGATGCACTGCCGCAACCGATGCTTCTCCTGCAGGAGCCGCTGCAGCCTCTCGATGGACAGGGCCTCCACGCGGGCGATGACCGTGTCGAAGCGGTACATGCGGTCCAGCATGAAGGTGCACTTGGAGCAGGCAAACTCCCCCCGGCCATCCCGGGTCAGCTCTCGCCCGAGCGCGTGAGACAGCAGCACCTGCAGGTTGAGCTTGGCGGTGGGGTGAAAGATCCACCGCCTCTGGTTGCCGCAGAGCTCCCGTCCACAGATGCGACACGCCTCCTTCATCTTGAGATCGAGCATTCCACAGGTGTATGATTTTTGACTGTGTGATGTGGCAGAATGTAACATGGACACTTATGGCTGACACAAAAGATGTGACGTTCAAGCTGCATCAGAGCCAGGAGCACAATGAAAAGCTTTTTTTTAACTGCAGTAGTGTACAGCTCCTCATGACAGCAGTCCTTCAGTGGCTCAGAGATAAATGAGAAGAGGTAGAAAAGAAGAAGCTCAAGCTCGTAAAGAAAGGATGCACAGTTGGTTTTTGGCAGGACAGACAACCGTGAGGTAAAAACTGATGAGTGTTGTCATTATAACGCATCCATCAGTCCATTCTTCTGCTGCAGCCGCAGGTGCATCGGAAATATGGCGAAGTCCCGTTAACGTCTCACCAGTCGGTCCTCACGCAGCGTGTGTCCGCGTGCCGTCCTCGCGAGTCTCTGTTTCGCATTCTCCAACAGCGCCGCACGCGCCTCTGCACCATCAGTGTGCTGTCACGGACGCACGCGCCGCACCGCGCGCCGTCAGGTCGATCATGAAGGTAATAATCTGCTGCCCTTCGCGCGGACTCGCAGCGGTGACCGGCGTCCCGGGCCGGTCGTCTGGCTCGTTCCGCGGCGTCTGCGTGCGAAGAGGAGACGCCTCGCGCATTTCAGAGCCTCCGCCGACGGCTCGAGGGGCAGACACGCGTTTGCCGGGTTCGGCTGTCCGCGCGGTCGGAGATCCTCCGGGCTGATAACGAAGTGGCTGCCTGAACCAGACCTGCAGCGGCGGAGCGCACCATTGAGAGGCTACGGGAGGGGGGGGACGAGGAGTCCGGTGCAGTCAGAGAGACTCACGGTTTGATATCCATTGTGATATACATTGAGAACGACTGGGTTTTCTTAAAAACACATATTTAAATGTAAAGTAAACAAATATTAGCTTTATTTTGTTTTTTTTGGTACGGAAACAGAGCAGTGCTCCCCTGGGAATTTGTTACTTCATCCTGCCCGGTTTATTAAGCTGTGTCCGCCTGACTGAACAGGTGAAATGCTCACTAACACGGTAACATTAGTGACGCTCTGTAAAATAAAATACAGCTGAGAGCGAGACACTGTCGACCCTGTTCAAATGTTATTGTCATGACCATAATAGACTGCTACTCCAGGCTGTATAAGGGTCACAATGTAGGTCTATCTATCATAATTCTTAAGATTACATTACAATAGCATCATTTGGTTTGCACATTACTTCAGCATTACAGCGCGCAACTGTGAAATATAATTGTCTGTTTTTTTCTCAAATGTTTCATTCTACTCTATGTTTAAGAAAACATATAATATGAGCACAAACATATAGCACAGTGACAGTTTTTTAAAACATTAGTGCAATGCTAATTAAACCAATATCCAATTTTCATGAGATAACCATCGTTATATTATTTTATTTTTTATAAGGCAATAAGGTCTGCAGAGTAAAGACAAAAAGATGTTTCCTCTGTACATAAGTGATGATCAATACAACCGGTTACCAAGACAACGGGTGTGTAGATCATTTAAAGATGGCTGCCATTTGGTGAGGTGGAGATGGCCTGAGATAGAGGTCATCATAACGCTGGCAGCACAGCAGAGTGAGTGCTATCACTCTGATAATCAATACATAGTCTGAGTCAGTGTTCATGCATTGATTTAAAACTCTTTAGGTTTTAGCTGCATAATCCTGTAATTTTCTGTCTGTCCTGTATTAAGTAATTAAAAGTGGAATTAAGCATTTTAATGTAAGACTGTGAATTTTGTATACTTGTCATTATATAAGGTATTATTAAAATCAATTATTAAAATCAATTAAAATCAATTCCAAAAATGAAATATAGATTTGCTGATGATGTTAGGTTGACGCCTGCTAAATCCCAATAAGTTGACTTGAACATTTGCTAGTATATAAGTGACCTTAAATAGTGCCCCCATCAGGCCAGTGTAACCTTTGTCAGAACATGCTACTGCCTCAGGATTAGGGTTATTTGTATTTCCTGTTGCCGTGGTGCAGACATGTCAACAATGGTTTGGCTGTGATCAAACAAACAGGCCTTTCTCTGGCATTTGACAGTGCGAGTTCATCTCTGAAGCGACAACAACGTTTGCTTTCCCGAGGGCGCACAAGCAGATGGTCACGCTGTCATGCTGTGACTACCAAGCAGGTATGCAGCGTAAAATCCCGAGTTGACCATCAATATACTTTCATCCGCAAAGCAACTCTGCTGCTTTTGGACGGAGAAGAGATCCTGTCCATTCTCACTAATGTGTGGGTCAGAGTTGAAAGGCGTTTGCTTTAAGGAGGCTGCAGATAGCTAACAACACATGTGAGAAGAATAAACATGAGGACAAATATATTTCTTCTTTTTGATTAGATGTTTGGTTAAATTTAATGCCGATAAATACAAGCCAATATGCATCATTTATATAATTTTCTTTTCAAGGGATAGAGGAAATAATGTGTGTTGAGAGGTTTCAGATTTTTCTCTCTCTCTCCCTCTCCAGACATAGATTTGATCTAAATGGCTGTGGTGTCTGGGGAACTAATTAAGAGCTCTTATGGCGTTTGTCTGTCTGAAACAACACAACTTGATATCAGTGTTGAGGTCGCTGAGCACTCAAAGGTCGACCTGACCTATCGACATCCCGTCTGAAACCAGAGCCGCTAAACTGCTAACCAGCAGATGCCTGCTTGAACACACGCACATATGAAAGAGGGCACCCCTTGGGAATGTACTCTCACACACAAACAGACACACACATACACACAAGACCCAAGTTACACTGGTCCACCAGTAGATCTGACATCTACATTTACAATCATTTAGAGCCATAAGTCACCATCTTTTAAAACAAAATATGAAAGCCATTTTTGTTTAAGCCATATTTTATCTGCAGTGGTGTTTGCTTAAATTCTTCAGATGCAAAAAATTTTTTCAAATGCAAAAAATATATATATTTGACAACATGGATTCACTCTCACAGGCATGCATTTTTTCAATTAATCATGCTGCCTCACACACATTCTTGTGCAAAAATACAAAACACTTATCTTTGTCTTCCTCTTAATCTTGCAAAGTCACTTGTTTTGTGGTCTGACCCAAGAACTCGCATGTCAACATGCTGGTATTTCAAATAAACACGTACTCATAACACTGCTACGTCTTTTCTTATCTATATAAACACTTAGACACAAAATGTTGCACCATATGTAAATCATATCATCATTGTCACACGCTAACCCAATTCCCTTTGTGACTGCTTTACACACAGGATGGTTGTGTATCTTTGAACATACAGCTCTTATCAAGGCATGTGCTCACACATACAAACCTGAACGCACACACGCATCCGTGTCAAATCTGAGCAGAGAGCCTGCCGGGAGAGTACATTTGCATCCCTCTTCCACAACTGATTTACAAGTTAAAACTCCTGCACAGGCAGCTTGAAAACAAAGCACTGCTTGTGAGAAACTCACCCAACAACAAACATTAGCAGCAAAAACAGTGACACATTCAGGCCACAGCCAAATAACATGAAACAGCACTACACAGCACCATTGAGATGAATAATAAAGTTCGCTATGGTTATGACTGTTAATTTGTGGCACTAAAAGTTGAGCTGCAAATGGCAAAGACTGTCTGTGGGTAAAGGGAGCTGACATCAAGATAATGCATATGTGGCTTCATTACATATGAAATGTGTCCTTGGGGATGTCAGCACAGCTAAAGCTTGTAAACGTAATGGGATTCTGGCACTTTGTGTGATGAGATAAACCCTCAGTAAGATGGACTGTACTTTCACTGGAAGCCTCACATGATGCCCCACCCATTGCAGAATTACACTAACATGCTACTCTCCTTTGTTTGTTCCCTTTAAAGGAAAGTTAATCAACACATATGTGTTTGCCATTCAGACTGGAATAAGCCACCGTCAATGACTTATGAAACACGCAGGGTCAGATTGCACAAACACGAGCAAAGTTTCAGCAGACAGCCGGATGTTTCACTGGATGTTTTCTCAATTCTGCCCCGAAAGTGTTAACAGTTAGTCCTTTTAGCTGCGGTATAATGGTGCTCCTGTTCTTGTGTTACAGAGAGTAGTTGTATTGATTTTATTGTGTTAATGTCTGAATAAATCCGACAGAGACAGACAGCATTTGGGTAACATTTTGAATGCTGCACTGTTGTCAGAGGCAAAATAAGAAAGAAATTGGTCAAATCAACACAGTTTGTTGGTTTCTGTACCTCAACCTCTTCAATGTATACTAAGTGAAAACATGCTAGTCATATTGATTGTCTGATCTCCCTGTGTTACACACTACAGTTAATTTCTGTAACGTGTAATCTACAAATTATTCAAATGTTTGTCATGTTTTACCTACAGTTGTCAGTTTTGTGTGAAAATGCATTTATCACTTCTCTATAAGGAAGCAGAGTCTGTCTGATGTTAAATGTTGTCAACCATGATGCTGCTCTGACACTTAGTGGACAACTCTATAATAACATGTGATGGCTAATTATGCACATTTTATCTATGCCTTAATCTTTATATAAAAAGCTCCACATACCTGCATCTCCTGTTCAATGCGCAGCCTCTCTTGACCAAGTTCCTCCTGATAGAACTGTAAAAGAGGAGACAGACTATAAACCTACTGTACACACTGATCTGAGAATTAAATAATACATACAGAAACAGAAAACTATATAAGTTAACATTCATGGTTTTCTATGGATGATCTGCTATATCTGTGTGTGTGTGTGTGTGTGTGCAAGTATCTCTTGCAACCTACATGAATAGCTGTTAAAATAAGGCTTAGGAATGTCACACATGCTGCTTCAGGAGACTCTTTCTAGAATAGAAGTCTGGCCAGTGGAGCCACGGTGGTCCAGAGGAATGCAGTATTATTAGAAGGCTTGTATAAATTGTATGGGGTCCGACTCATATACTCTACATACACATATAAAGAAATAACTAGCTGATAAAAAAAACCCAACAATTACTGAAGAGAGAATATGGAAACATTTGGGTATCAGACTCTTCTGGGACACTGTTTAAAAGGATATTAAATTTTGTGGGTCTGTTAAGACAAATATATAATGTGTATCTACCTCCACATCCTTGTCCTTCTGCAGGAGAGATGAGGACAGCTCCTGAACCTGCCCCTCCAGCTCTCCCACCCTGATTGTGAGAGTTGTCTTCTCTCCACTCAGCTCTGTGATGAGGGCCTCCTTGGAGCGCAGCTCTTTAGTCAGCTCCTCTATCAACCTGAAAACAGACAGAGAGATTTTCAGTGTGAGGCCGTTGTGGTTTGTTTGATATCAGCGTTGGTTGAGGAGATGTCTCAGTGTTTTGCACCTGTCTTTGTTGGTGTTAGAAGGTGAAAGGATGCTCAGAGGCCTCTCGTCCTCTGGGATGTCCTCCATGGGGGTGTCCAGGGAGAGGAGGGAGGCGTGGGAGTGCGACCCAGCCAGCGAGGCCATCCGCTCGGCCTCGCTGCGTGCTAGCTGGGCCTCCTGGAAATACACACGTAGAAACAGATACAGTTTGTAAGTGTGTGTGTGTGTGTGTGTGTGTGTGTGTGTGTGTGTCAGTTTCAACTAGTTGGTGTCAGTGGCCGAACCTCCTGCAAGAGCTGAATCTTGGTCTCAAGCACTTGCTGCATGTGGTCGATTTCCTGCTGTCTCTCCTGACATCGTCTCTGCAGCTCTGCCTCATTGTTATTGGTCAAGCTCTCTGCTGTTGTGCTGTTAAATGGGGAGAAAAGGAAAACTAGAGTCAATCACACTGAATAAAACCAAAATCAAAGTCAGTCTATATGCACACACAAAGATAGTCAGGGGGTCATAATTAGCACAGGATGGAGACCAAGACACAACATGATGTCATCACTTTCCTGTCTGCTATGGTGCTCATGGGACACCCACCACTCATACACTTATAGCAGAGAATAAGGAATCTGCCGCACCCATGGAGCAGGCTTTTATTGTCACGGTTAATGTCAACATTAACATGGCAGATAACTTCACACAGTGTGAAAGTGGTGAAAGGTTTGACGTGGATGCAACTTGGAACCTTAATCATGTTGAAAATAAGCAGGACTTTGATGAATTGATTATTTTTTATTATTGATGAGGGTTTAGGGGTGTTTATGGTATTACACTTAGTTGACACACACCTCGAAAGCTTCACATATGTGGGAGACTTTAATCTGAAATTCCTCACACATCCTGTTTCTTTGCGTTCTCCCACAGCCGCATTATTCTTTTTTTGATGTAAGCATTTCTCTCACTCCTTCGGACTCCAAATGTGAAAGCATCTGTCTGCATTGCTTAGTCAGTCAACAACGCTATCCCAGAATTTCTGCTCCCAGAATGGCACACGCCACTCTGTCGCCATGAGTCCTGTTCGGGACACTCTCTACATACGTTTTTAACTCCATCCACCACATGGAACAGCTCAGATAACTGAGATATTTTGAACCAGTCTGAGTAATGCAAACGTCTGTCTCATGGACAAATGTCTTTTTTGTGCAGTGGCGAGATCTTCCTCCTAAGCAGCAGCCCTTCTGCAAGACACGAGACGAAAGAAAATTCCATAAACTCAGTCTGTCAATAATGTAAACAATGAAGTGGCTAAGAAATGCTGGGAGGCTTCAAGAAATTGAGATTTCAGACACTGTTAGAGAGGAATGTGCTTAGAAATGTGGCAAGTTGTTTGTTTTAAATGCGGTGGCAATTATTTGCTTTTTATGAAGTGCTGTGTGTTTGCCAACAGCCCCGGTGACTGAGCTGTTAATGGCCAAACTGCAGAATAAGCAGCAAGTACAACAAAGAACCTTCTTTATTCATTTACAGCCGAGCGGAAACTGTCACCTTTCCCAAACCGGAGCACTGATGTAAGCTTACTCCTTGTGAGCAATTCTGCAACGACAACTGAAGACCGAAGAACACTGAAACTACAAAGGCCAGGGCCAGATGACAGTCAAAGCCATGCAACAATAAGCACAGAAACATCTCTGCCGACACACAACAGCAACAAAAATAGAGACCAGTAATAAGAGCCAATCTATCCTTTCCAAGTGCGCCAACAGCTGGCCAATGATGAACCATTAAAGGTCAACAACCCTGACCTTTAAGCAGCATCTCTGTCGATCAGCACTAACACAGGGCCAACTGTCATCAAGTGTAAGCCATGTAGGGTGAAGACTGATATGCCACCTTGCTAATTAACCAGTAAGAGCTCCATCTTGCCTACTTTGTTCATGCAATCCACCAAACTCCTGCAGTAGTGTTAAACTCCATCCTGGAACAATAGTCAGTATAATAATATACCTAATAATTGGTTTTCCATGCCCCAAACTATACATAATCTCTATCAAATCACCGGAGACAACTCTTCAAACATCACTTTATTTTGAATAGAAACTTCTCTCAGATGACTACTGAAACCCCGAGATTTAGCAGCATTATCCATGATTTTGAAGCTCTGACAAATTTGTGACAGTCTCTCATAATCGTGTCACATTTACAGCGTCAACATTTCTTCTGCCTGTGTACAACAATCCTACACCAGAGTTCTGTCACATGTCAGGACTGTGCATTCATCTGTGCAGGAAGGTTCGCGTATACGTGCCATTATATGTGCATGCGTGTGCGTGCGGGTCCTCTATCAGCTGCTGCATTACAGACGAGCTGTTAGAGATATGAGGCGCTGCCACAGTTAAGACAGGACCAAGTAGAGAATCACACTCACTCCTTGCTAGCCAACATCCATAGATGGAGGTGAATCTGCACACACTGAGTACTGTATTCATTCACTTTATATATGAACATAAACATTACAATAATTGGATCTTATCATGTCACATAGGCTGTTTGTGAAGGTTGTTTCAATAAAGCTGGGCAGTTGATACCTGCCTATTTAGTCTGTGAGTCATTATTGATGTTAAACAGCAAAGGGGACTTTTACAGT
Source organism: Amniataba percoides (assembly GCA_037176925.1). Lineage (NCBI taxonomy): Eukaryota > Metazoa > Chordata > Actinopteri > Centrarchiformes > Terapontidae > Amniataba > Amniataba percoides. The sequence goes on from JBAJHX010000062.1 coordinate 13,599,254, forward strand.
GTATGCCAAGATAGTTAATAAAATTTCCTCTTTGGTGTGATGTGTCTATATAACTGGGGGGAGACTTACAAACTAGGAAGCATTAGTTTGCTTAAGATAGCGATTCGTGTTTCACATTAATAATAAATCATGATTAATACTTACAGGGCTTTATCCAGAAGCTGCTGTTTCTCCTGGAGCTCCTGCTTCAAGCTCTCTACTTCCACCTTCAGCTCGATGTTCTGTAACAGAAGAAAGCAGAAAGGTCATCATCTCCGCCACCACCAGCAAAATGTGTTTCACTTGAGCTTTTCCTAGCACGAGTTAAAATGTGAAAAAAGGGCTGTTTTACAATGTGAATCCCAAAATGAACCAAATCTTTATACAAAGTTTCTGTGTCCGTGAAAACCATGTAAAGTTTCGGTGGGATGCGATAAAAACAGAAATATTTGGGATGTTTCATAGTTTCATTGTAGTTCACTCATCGCGCCTGCACCAAAACATTTCTACTGGACCATGCTGTATGTAAATCAGCTGATAAAATCCTCACATCATTCTGTGAAGTGTTTTTATGTGACGTTCAATTAACGATTCAATGTTAAAAAAGATTCTGAGCATACTAAGTTCTGTCTTTCATTGTTCATAGCATGTTCACTTGAGTATTCTTCTCTTCCTCACATCTTAAACACTCTTAAACACGCTGTCTCATTTCCTAAGCCATCACCTGCCTTAATCTATCCGTCTCTGCTGTGTGAATCAGGGCTGTTGGGTGTTGAGTATCATCGGTACAGAACATCTGACCCTGCTGTCATGCCTGGTATATTTAGAGCCAGAGAATTTGGGGCAGCTCGGATATTCACCCCTGGGGCCAAAGGCTAAGCTCCAGAGTTTGTTTACCTGCTCGGGTCCACAGGGGACATTTTAGGACAAATCAAAGCTCTCAAATTGGGCTAGAGGACAGAGGAGTTAAACAGTGGTACTGGCTGGGCTCATTTTTTCCATTCTGACCTTACAGAGGAGAGACAGGACGGTTTATCTGCCTGTCTGCTGGACTCAGATGGCTGCTCTCGCTGGTTTTATCAATGCAACTTGGCTCATATTCACTTCAACAGATTGTCTACTTTCCCTATTCCTCCATCTTGGTTTCATCCCGTACCTCTTCCTTTCTCTCTTTCTGTTTTAAATATAAGTTTGTGCCTCTTTGTGCTCGTCCAAGTCTGCTGACCTTCCCCTGTCCCTGCCAGAGAGCTTAATGTTCCTAACACTCAAAGAGCAGAGCCACACGTGCACTGACACCTGCAGCCTGAAACCAACCCATAAACATGTTCCTGAAAGGCACCGCGGTGGCTCAATGCACGCCACTACATACTGCTGGTTACTACACAAGCACACATTCACCGTCCACGTGACTACAACCCGTAGTACTTACACATATACATATTTCATATCCACAGTATAGTTTTCCTTAGGCAATTTTTGTCTAAGGGTCAGGTGATGTTTTCAAATTCTTTGGTTGTTGCCTGGGTTTGAATTTAAAACAATATAAAATTTATTTCAAAAACCACATTTGGTGCTGTTGGTTGAAAACATCTGTTAGCTACAGGACATTTTTTAAATTTGCTTCCTCACATTTTCACAACTCGTCTAACAGATTTCAGCTTATCTATAATAATAAAAACAAACAAACAAACAAATTACTTGTTTTCTATGAACACTGTATTTTATCTAAGTTTTAAACTATATATCTGCAGTGAAAGAAAACGAGGGTAGATATTAATTGTCAAGGACATGAAGGTGGGTTCAGTAAAAGAGAAAAAATGCGTAGTTTATTGATGCATAATATATTTATTAATAACCTGTTTCTGTATTAATTTCAGAGTGTTTATAAAATGCAAAGAAATCCATCTTTACATGGTAACACTTCTAATAACTAGATTAAATGTTTAATATGTTTCAATGGCTTAAACCTATTTAGTTTACAGATACAGAGATCACGTTTATAATTAATTTCATGCAGACCAATTAATCTATTAAGAACCCATCAGTGAAGTAATGCAGCAGCAACTTATGCAACACATGACCAAACATGTGTTCTGCAGAGCTACTGATGGTAAATGATTCAGCGAAACGCTGTAATAATAAATAATGTAACACACCAGTAAGAGGAACACGTTTTCCTGTGTGTGTGTGTGTGTCAACAACTTGGCTTACAGTAAGAGGGACATTTTCCCATCTTGCAAACAGCTCTATATATAGACTTCCATCACAGTGCACCTGCTATTCTGGCCCCTCCTGGCCCGTCGGCCCTCAGCAACAGATCCCCTAATAACCAGGCTGTGCAAGAGGAGCCAGACAGTTGCACTTCAGCACAGTGACACTCAAACAGTAACAATACTGACAGGTATAATTATCTCCTCTAAATCCATCTACTGATAACTCTGCTCATCTTTCCTGGTACTATCACTTAACTGACATTGATGAAAACAGTGAAATATGCTGTTTCAGTGTAATATGCTAAATATGTAAATAATTATTTATTTTATTCAATTAATCTGGAGATTATTTTCTTCTTCTTTGTTAGAATTCATTAAAGCCCAACATGACATCTTCAGAATAACTTGTTTCAGCCAGTTCAACACTTAAGAACACAAAGATATTGACTTTTGTATCCCATGAGATGAAGAAAAATAGCTAATTCTCTCAAATGAGAAACTTGAAATAAGGAATTTATATTTAATTTTCTCTCAGTTGATAAATCTGTTAATCATTTCAGCTCTATATCTAATTGCAATACATATGAAATAATCTCAATAACCTGACGTGACTGAAACTAAATGCTTTAAAAAATAGAAAAATAGAAATAGACAAAATACACACCAATTTAACACACAATACAGTGAAGAGAGACAAACAAACACACACAAAAGCATTATGATGCATTTGTCGCGCCATATGGACACTCACAAGAATGCATGTGATAAATAAATCAGTGTACTCAAGCCGACTCTATAAATAGAGTCTCTCAAGCTTTGAGAGAGATCACTATGTGCCCAGGACCAGCACACCTACTATATTACAGTGAAATGCTCGGAGAGATGACGGGCACACTGCCACTCTGTCATGAAACTCAACCATCAGAGCAGCGAGCAGCTCAATGTCAGGTAACAACTATGGAACAAAGATTTAGTCTCCAATAAAAAAGTGATTAGACCGATTAACCTTTACCCACACAGAGTGAGAGATTGTAAGGCACACGGATTAAAATCCAGTTGGATGTCTGTACCATGTTGGATCAGTTTACTCAATCACTGCTGGTATGCAGTAATTGTATGAGGGTAAGAGGCAGGACGCCGTTTACTTTCTCTCATATCAAAGAGTTGTTGATGATCAGGGGGGATTTGGTATGAAGGGAGAAAGAAAAGGCCGGCTGGCTCATGTAAACACACAACAGCTGAACTGGGTCACCTTATTGTCAGCGTGCACTTCACACGCACACATGCACAGGGACGCAATGGACGCACACTATGACCAAACCAGTGCAAATGCCTACAGATACAAACACATGCATAGAAATAACACACTAATTGCATCTTTGACTGAAATGCCTATGACGTCTTTATATATCTTGTTTTGTCTGCAAAGTCCAAAATTCGTAAATGTGTAATTTATAGAGATAAAAAAAAAAACTAAAAGCAGGGAAAGCATTAAATCCTTACATTGACAAGGTGGAATAATGTTGCATGATGAATGACTCAAACAAGTAATAAATGATCCCAATTTTCTTTTGTCATTAGATTAACGGCAATTTCAGTGCTTCCTTTTAAATGCCAGGTAGGACAACAAAAACGCTAAATTGAGAACACTATCATTGAGTTTTAGGGCCAATATATCACAAACCTTATGGGACATATTCAAAATGTTATGCTGTACCTGTTGCATACCAATCTTTTAGTTTTATCTTTAAAGACTTTCATCATGGTCTGACAAAATGCAAACTGTCTGCCTGAAATGATTTTTAGTCACGAGTGAAAACAACATTTCCAAAAAGTACATCAGTCACCATCTTCTGTCCTGTCACAGCTCGTGCAGGAAAGACAACCCCAGGCGATATATTATCATTCTGGGAAGAAAGCAGACATGTGTTTGATCACAAAATGCTGTAACCTGCTGCTAAATATGGTACAGAACAAACTTCTGATTGTACCCCAAAGGTTTGCACAGGGAATGATGTATGACTGAATCATAGCTGTAAACACAACTTTTTTTCATTTAACAAAAAAAAAAGAAGTCACATGTTAAATGTTTTCTAAACAAAAACCATTAACCCTTTTAAAACTAAAATCTGGAACTGCTCAATAAAAGCAATGATGCACCTCAACTCAAGGTTTTTGCAAAGCGACTTACTGGAAGATGGAAGAGTCTGCTGTGACACTAAAGTCTGAATCAGTAGTCTAATGTGAATGATTGAAAGTACCTGATAGTAAAAACACATTGTTTTATTATAGCAATGATGAAGAAACAGTCTTGAATCATCAAGTCATGGCTGATACCGGTCAGCTTAATACATCCAATGGTGCACCCACAGAAAAAGACCTCCTAATCTAGATAAAAGGCCTGTTATTTTGATCATTTCGAAGGTGCATCTCACCAGATCTTCAGAGGGTGATTATAACATTTTCACAAATCCTAGTGTAAGACAACAATGCACAAAAACAAAAAAAAAACTGAGGTGAGCTATGTACACATAGCAGCAGATGTAAGCTCCTGAGCAAAGAGCTGCTTCATGTGTAGTCTTTCACAGGGCAGTCATATCTAAATACAGCCACTTGGTAAAACAAACACATGGCAGGTCACATCACCTCAACCAGATCAGCACAACAGCTGGGTAAACAAAGAGTGGAAGTGGCTCAGTGAAGCACCTCATCAGGAACAATCGCCTATCATTATTATTGATAAAGGCACAACTGAACTCCTGATTACCTACTCAGTGCTGAATTCCTCAACAAAGCAGAATCAATCATTTTTTATCATGTTGCCATCAGTGAAACGGCCCTCGGCCTCTGAGCGGTCCCCCGTTCCATTTATCCTCCCATTCATCTTCCCATGGATCACAAACTGGTTCCCATTCATGTTCTCGCCCTCGACTGAGAGGCGCCCTACTCACCGTGCGGTAGACATCTTCGCTGCTCTCCTCGTACTTCTGCTGTATCCTCTCCTCCAGGAAGTAGATGCGGAGCTTGAGGCTGAAGTTCTCCTTCTTCAGGTCATTCAGGTGCTGTGACAAAGTGCGGTAACCGTTAGACATGACCGTCAAAGAGCACCGACACTGCTTCACATGTCCCTTATAGGTCAGAAATGAAAAGTGGTCCTGGGCCTCTCCGTATCATGGAAGAATACGGAGTCCATGTTAAAGGACAGTGATTGTCAAGGCGCGTCCTTGTGTAAGAGTCCGGTAACCGTTAGACATGCTACCTCCTTTTCCACGAGGGCGTCATGTCAAAATAAACTAATTATTTACAAAGTGGCATCCAGGCCTCTAGCAGACCTTTGTGATACCATCTACAAAACCAAACACACACTAAAACTAACACATTCACACACACACACACACACACTAGAGTCTATAGGGGGGGTTTTGGTGCAGAGGGCGACTCTGCAGCCCGGGCGGTCAGAGATGTGGCCATGTCAGCTCCATGGTGCGCTCTGGTCTGTGAGGGGGACGGGACAGGAGCTTATTTTACTGGAGGAGACATCCCTGGAATCCCAGACAGCCAGGGGGAGAAGGGTGGAGGGGGAGAAAAGGGGGGAGGGGGGGTGTAGGGGGAGGTAAAAGGCTCAGGACTCACAGGCAGTTGTGATGTGAAGGGAGATCTCACCCCTCCGCAAAACAGGAGCGCCAAAAGGCACAAACAGCATAAATGGAGAGGAGGGGGCTAGATGTAAGTATTTCAGATGTACTGACATTAAATCCAGTCTAATGTCTTCTCTGTCTGTTTTAATCTATTTTTTAGAGTGGAGGTTGATCCCGCAGCCAAAAATCTGTCCACAATTAGCCTGCATGTTATATAATCACAACAGTGACTCACCTTCATTAGTCTCAATCTGGAACATGATCTTAATATTTGTTTTTGGTATTTCGCTCAGGGTGCTAATACACCTGACAAGTTCATCAAGCTTGAATTTGTATCAATGCATATATTCTCACTGTTTCAATGCTCTGAACTCGAGCAGATTCAAGTTAGTCAGACCCACAGAGAGTCTTAAATAATTCATATAAATCAATATGTCTCATACAAATTTAACACTGAGTCAAATGACAAAGTCGAATGTGTAGGGTCACTTGCAGTGATGATCTAGCAGAGAATTATCACCAAGGTAAGCGACTCTGGAAATATTTTTGTCTCTTTAACTTGAATTGTTTTAGGTGTAAGCTTTTTGTTTCTAGCAGTAGCAGGCAATAATTTCACATTAAAAACCCCAGAAAAACTAATGAATGCTCTATAACTAGGCTACCTATCCAACACCAAACAGCTGAAGTGAAGAAAGTAACTTTTGTGAGCCAAATACACAGATATTTTTTCTCAGAACATGGTGGAGACCAAAACAGAGACTGAAGTAGAGTAAATATATACAGTCTTTTGGTGGCAAGAAGTCCACATGAATGTTGAACACTGAACTTTGACTTCTGGATGTGAAGCTAACATGTAAACCATAATGACTTATGTATGATACGTCATGTCTGGGCTATGACGGTATCATACATAACTCACAACTACACAACTCTCCTGAAAAAGACAAACCAACATGGGAGAAAGGGGGGCAAAAGCGAGCGGGACTGACAGGTGAGTGGAAAGGAGTTGGATGAAACAGGAGACCTGAGAGCTGTGAGCCACAGAGCTATTTATAGGGAGGTGTCCTGAATCTCACAGAGCGGTGAATCCCTGAATGTCCCTCGGAGAGTTGAGCGAACAGGAAGAAAAATAAAAAGAAACAGAAGACAAGCTCCACTAACTCTCATAATACAAGCAACAAAAATCAAGCTTCATGACCAAAGTCTGGTGCAAAGAGCATCAATAATGAAGCGGCTGTGACCGACACGTGCAGTTGCGTCACTGTTATCTCGGGATGTGTTCAATGAGCGTGCCTACTCAAGTGTCACGTTACGTACCGTCGCTAAATAATTCTGGGCAAAGATAGGACAGGCGCCAAGCGGAGTCTCCACGTCACATTAGGGATGACATCATGTGTGTATTGTGTGTATTTAAACCCTCCACACAACACAACTCACTTGTCCAGTATGGCATCAAAGACAAATGAACAGGTGTGAACGTGTGTAAATGTGTTCATGCGTGTGTAGTGTGTAGGAATGTGTTTATTTCAGTGTAAAAGTGACACATCCAAGAGCTGGCAGCCATGTAAGTGACTCCTGCTTCAGGCACGGTGCCGCCTTTCACAAAGTAACTCCGGCTTTCGTGACTGGTTGGTGACACCTCCAGTTTTTAAAAGGGCCCAGCAGCACCTCCAGAATTACATTAAAGGATGACGAGTGGAGGTGAGTTTTCAGGGACGGTTATAGTGCTCGACTTGGGTTTATTCTGATCTGGAAGGTGTCTGAACTGTATTGTTCAGACTTTTTTAAAATTCAAAATCTTTCTTTAATCTACAATCAACACTGTCAAATTTAATTTAAAAAGTTAAATTCAGTTAGAGGGGCATCACATAAAAAAATCCTGCAGTTTGTGGGGACTCTGTGCTTTTTCTAAGTAGATGTTAGCAAGATAAATTATTTTGCCAAATTCAGGTCAGTACAGCACCTTACTTCAACCATTAAAATTAGTCTTTTTTGTGAAATATAACTTTCACAGTGTCCAAAACTAGTGCACCAGAGACTGATGAGAAATCCTAAAGTGGGCCATCCTGTAGCTGCAGGCAGACTTTCACCACAAGGAGGGTTCAGGGTGTTTTCCGTCTGCTGTCATCAGCTGCAGGTGTTCTCCTTCTCTGTGCAGTATTTCAAACTCACATATAGCAGAGGGTTTGGATATAAGACATGATATTTTATAAACTCCTGATTTTCTCAACATCCAGTCATCGTGTCCCAGAGTGAGGACAAAAGAAAACCAAATTGTAGAAAGACATGACACCACATGGTGGCACTGTGGAGCGTGTCTTCATCTCACTGGAGTGTTATTCATTATGCTGAAGGACGAGGAAGTGTCACTAACATCAAGCTCAATCAGTCAAATTAAAAGCTCTCACCTGTTCAAACTGCTTGAGTGTGTGAAGCTGAAGAGGGGGAGAGTTGTCTGTTTCATCATCACACAAATCTGAAGAGAAGAAAAGAACAGAAATGATGCAATTAGCACGCCATTTGAGCGCTTTGTGTTTTTCCACAGGTTTGATGTCTTAAAATGTATTAAAATTGAATCTATGTACCTGTCATGTGACCTGTGATGTTGGATGAAGTCTCCTCTTCCACAGCACTGTCCACAGAAACAAAGAGAGCGGCACAGTCAGGTGGGTAACACATTTTAACACACAGGAAAAAGAGACAAATACAATGTGTGAAATCAAAATAAAACACCCACAACAGCACATCCATCACAAGAGTCACTGAGGTGTGAGTATCAAACTAAATGACACAGAGAGCTCCTCTAAGAAAATTAAAAAAGCCACTTAGATCTTTTCACCTAGACAACATGATCTCATTTGCACCTCTGTGGGGAATTGTGGGTCGTCAGGAAGTCCCAGCAGGGGAGAGGAGAGATTTGGAGGGATGGGAAAAGCCACTTAGGGTCAGAGTTCAAATAAGCTTTTAGGCTGAGGCCTTTAGTCAAGAATCTTCTGAGCATCAACCACAACTGTAGACACTCACATGGTAATTACAATCAATAGATTCATTCTGCCTTTCAGACACAGCTGATGAGACGGCGCTTGAGGACGTGAAAGGATTTGAACAAGTGACTGACGAGCACAATGAAACACTGCGTGCACTGACCTCAGCAGGACAGTGGCATTATGAGCCCACTTACGGCCTCCTACCACCACCACTCACACAGGGCTGCACCATCACCCCTCTAAATTCCTCTGCCAGCTGCTCGGCCAGAAAACGTAAAGACAGTTGGTGCATGCCCGAGCTTTACGAGTCCACATGCTGCATTACTGTGTCAGGCAGAGACACATTTCACTACTGTTTTCTTTTGGACCGTGCAAAGCTGGTCCATTTATGGTCACAGAGCGGCGTGGGAGGGGTTTGGTGATGCAGTAACCTACATACAGTGTGAAACACGGAGTGTGGTGCTGTATTTGAAGCATAACGTGGGCTGCGATGATGCTGAGAGTCGTGCGTTCATCTTTGTGCTCCCTCAGCATCTCTAACACCTCGTATCGTGTTTATCACTCCTGGGCCTGCTGCACAAAAGTGTCCCCCGGGCCCTACTGCCCAAACACACCACGACGGAGCCCTTTAAATGTTTGCAACTGTATCACGATGCGTGTCCATTTGTGCAAAGTAGGCCAAATAATAATACTAATAATAAATAATAATGATAATAATAAACCACTCCTCCGTCCTTCTCTGCATGTATCGCAGGGAAACATCACAGTAGAAATGTATTTACACAGCTACGGCACCTATAATGCCCGATTTTTGCATCGCCCTCGGCAGCTTTGGACGCGTGCAGATGGTGTGTGTGTG
>JBAJHX010000062.1:13632535-13647538 GCA_037176925.1 Amniataba percoides
TTTTGAACCTGCTCTGAAGCCTTCAGTGTCCTGCATTTGGGTCCTGTCCTGTCTGCCTGCTCTGCAAACCTTAACAGCTATTGCAGAGAACCCAATTTAGGATTGAATTTATTTTAAAGTTATTCACTTATTTTTAACATAACTCTACCAAACTCCATTGCCATTTATGCCATTTTTACAACTGTGAGGGTATTTAGATTTAAATTGCGAGAACATTTCCAAATGTTTAGACATGAGAAAATCCAAGAATGGAGAGACATATTAGTATGTTCAGCCAAAAACTGTAGAGGCTGGAGTATTTTTTTTAATTATCATTATTTCATCAGTATTGGAGAAAATAGCCAGTCCTCAGACCCTCCATGAAAATGAATGTTAAAAGGTTCGGATAACACAGACATCTAACATATAATTTAAACAAATTAGCCTTCAAGCTAATTATGACTGGTGTGACCTTGAGTGACTTCTGGATGTGCTGGTCCTCAGTTAAATACACACCACCAACTTCCTCTCCATATTAAAATCAGTCCAGCTCTTTGTTGTTCAGTATGAAAAGTCTGATCCCCTCGTCCCTCTCATCCATTATGCAGAGGGGAAGTGGCTCCTCAGAGAGATAATACTGCAAATTCTGCAAATCCATAACAAAGCCTCCCAGCATACCCACGCATCAGCTGCTGGCTGTCAGTTTGATTGTCTGTCTGTCCGTCCGTCCATCTTTCTGTGACACTGAACAGACAAAACTTGGCACGAAGTATTAAAGTGTTCGCTGCCAGAAATGGAGTGTGAATACAGATAAGTGTGATACTGCACGTGGTTCATTTATTCATGAGGTGATTGCTTCCTTGAGGAATGGCTGCCTAATGAACAGAGCATATGTTAAGGACCAAATTAGGACCCTTAAGGCAGATTTATACCTGTGTGTCAAAGTGTCAAAGCACCTCTGTGCAGGTGTCTGCTTTGAGACGTGGAGGAAATATCTAAAAACGTCACTGTATCTGGGTCACAGTTTGGTTTTAAAGTTGGAAATAGGTATGGAAGGAGAAACTCTTCAGTCGCTGTACACATAATCACGGGTACAAAATGTCTGCTATCACATAATCTGGTGAATTAAATATCTGGAGAACAAGAACATTAATGTAAAATCATATGGAAAGCAGGGCTGCAATGGTCTATAGAACCGTTGTCTGCATATAAATAGTGTGACAAATTTCCATAGTTTCATATTTATGATTGGAAACCTTGCTGTGGGCGCACAAAATTGGATTAGTTAGAGTCAGAATATACTGTAAGAATTAAATATGGATTTGAATATGAAGTGACATGATAAAACCCTGAGCCAAATTAGATGCTTTTTTATGCCAATCCAAAGACCTGTATGCCAACGTTGTTTCCAGTTATTATCCTGATTGGACCCCTGCTATACTTCGAATTACACCATGTCACCAAACTGCATGAACCAATAACAATGATGAAGTTGTACCAACCCAACAGGTGCAACAGAGCGAATGAGGGATAGGTAATAGGTCAATAGGCTCTTTTTCACAGCTGACATTTTAAATGGCCACAATAGGAAGAGCACAGGTGTTACTAATAACATTAACAGTGTCTTCTGTGAAAAGGGTCTATCAAGCGCAGCCCTGAGACGAGGTCTAATCAGGCGAAGGAAGTGAAAACACTTGAGTGAGTGTGTCATGGGTGTGTAGAGCCTTTAAATCAGGGCCAGTGATTGCAGTGGAAATGCAATGAAAGTCTGTGGGTGGAGTTTTGTTAATGGCTGCAATTCATGGCTGCATTTCAGTTGTCCATGCTACATTTCCAAACCATCCCATAAATAAAAAAGGGGAGATCAAGCAGCTCATGAAGCGCTGGGTAGGACACTTAATTCATATTAGCGAGTCAAAGTGCAGCAGGTACAGATGATGCGTTAAACTTAAATTTAATCTTTTTGCACCTTTTATGTGTTTTCAGAGTAGAGTATCTTCTGCATTAGAAAATGAAGCCACGGAGAGCTGTGTTAAAAACATTTTTATCCATTTGTTTTGTTTACAGCGCAGTGGGCTCACATAATATTTTGCCTACATGCTACATGAAGCCATCGATAAGTCAGTATCTTTGCCATCGGCAGTTTGTGCCAAATACAAATGCAGTAGAAATCTCGTCTAACCAGCTCAAACTGGCTCTGTGCCGGTCAAGCTTTGGTGCGCAACCAATAACCAGAGTTTCTGCCGGTTGTTGCCAGATGTTCTTTCTTTTGATAAAGTCACACCTCTCTGCAGAAAAATTATTTAAACCCAACCCTCTCATGCCATATCCAAACAGAGATATGAAAAAAAGCAAATTAGCATAGAGAAAGAGAGAGAGAGAGAGAGAAAGAGGAAATTACATGTAGATGTAGATGTAGATGAGGAAGTGATCAGGAAAATTTTGAATCTAGATACTGTCAGTCCCTCTTTGTCTTCCAGTTCAGGCAGGTCACAAGTGGTTTTGTGCAACTTGGCAGCCAGTTGACCCTGACCTCATCCCTCCTGTAGTGAAACGTATCTTATTTCTAATTGTTTGTGCAATCACAAACAGCAGTGATCTGCAGCTGTCAGACATCTTTATACCTGCACAGGGAGGCTGTGTTTCCTCATCACAAAAACACATGAATGGGTTTCAGCAAAGTCCGGCGGACATATTGGCCTTCAGGTGATCAAAAATTTATCTGTGGCAAGAGATTTTTTAATTTTCACCATTAAACGATTTTCTTTAGCTATGATGTAACTAAGAGAGGTCTTGAATTGATTCCAAAGTCTGGAGATATTTTTAGTGGAAGGACATCTTTTTTTTCATCGCTACATAACCACTCAAGACTACTTTAGCCAGAAATTTTGTTTGTGCAAAAAAAAAAAAAAAAAAAAAAACATGGTAATGAAAAATACCAGTACTTTGACCTTGACGGACGATTACCATCAGCACACTCTGACAGTCTCAACCTAACGTTTGACCCCATCCTCTCTCAATGTGACAGACGGCTCAGGCTTTGACCTTCTGTTGGAGAGCCTTACGTCATCGCGAGCAGACTGATGCAGGACTGATTTTATTATGCCGCTGTGTGGATGCATCAAGTGTGTGTTTGTGTGGGATGCGTGTGTGTGTGTATAAGCATCACTTACCAATCTCACAGTTCTCCCCAGCGTATCCTTGTGGGCAGTAGCAGCTGTAGCCCGTTCCCTGAGGGAGGCACTTTCCTCCATGCAGACATGGGTTTGTCACGCAGGGCTCTACCTCGACTAAAAGAGACAGACGGTTGGGGGTGGAGGGGGAATTTAGGGATTCAAAATAAGGGATATAATTAGTGATACTGTGAAGGGGAATGTGTCTGTGTGTGTTTATGAGCGCTTTATTTTGGGAAGTCTAAAACAGGTGTATCTAAGCTCACTGCTGACTGAAGCTCAAAATATTCATTTCCATGGTGATCCTCTAAAGTTGGATGGCTTAAAGACTATTCCCCTTTACCAATGCTCGGATTTCGAATGAATACAAAATCAATGTGTAATCAAGGGGAAAAAAAACAAAAAAACATGGCATTCTAATTTTCCATCACTGCAGTTCAGCCAAATCCAGCGGTTACAACACACGCATATCCATTTCACACTCTGTCTCTTTTCAAAGGGATCAGAAGCCAGAGAGCCTCAACCTCGCCATCCACTCACAGCCACAGTTGTCATGGTTACCATATGGAAAGCGGGGCCTTGGCTCACTCCACCGAGCGTAGTGGGCAGCGTGAGAACTTCAGACATTAGCCATCCTCAACAGAAATGAGCAGACCTCCCGCTGAGCGCCTCAGCCCCACTATTCACCCCCTAAATGTTGCGTGTGTGTGGTCTCTTTCCACAATTACACATTTCCATATCAATTGACACGCTACCACGTGTTTCTCCCCTGAGCTGCTCATTATAGCAACTTAAGGTCTTTGAAAACCACCACTTGTTCATCCTGGCCGCAAAAGCTCGGCTGTGGGAGTCTTTGTTCTGCCAGCTCTCTCTGACACTGAAGACTGCTTAGGAGGGGGTGGTGTGTGAGGCTGACAGTGTGTGTGTGCGCGCGTAGGTTAGTGTGTTTGTGTTTACACGGCACGATGAACGAAAATCAATACCTTGGCTATGATTAGCCTTGAGGCTGATCCTGTCCAATAACTAACCAGGAGCAGACATCTCAAACTCACACCCCCTGAATTATCATCATGCCGGCTGCTGTGCTGGGCAAAATAAACATTCAGGGACAAGAGGGGAAAAAAAGATTGAGGGTTTTCAATCTGTGCACTCCTGCAGGGGGCAAGATTTCTCAATAGCATCAGCTCTATGGATTTATGTTAAGTTTTGCGAGCGAATCCTCTGCTCATGGTTTGAAATCTGCTGAAGTCAGGTGCTAAAACCAGCCATGCATTTCATTTAATGTACATCAGTCCAGGCCGAGGTGCACTTGCACCCTCGGCATCAGTCAAGGTCATGGCACGAACCTGACAAATATCAATTGTTATGACAAGCAGATTTACTATTGTGTGTGTGTGTGTGTGTGTGTGTGTGTGTGTGTGTGTGTGTGCGCGCATGTGTGTGAAAGATAAACCTTGTGCGATTGGTCGTTCATTAAAGTGAGTGGTGCAGAAAAATCAATAGTCTGTAGAAGGAGCTGACAGAGTGGACTGTCCCTCGCTCTGCACAGCGGCTGACACCACTGGGCACAAACAACAACAATAAGCTGGCAACAGCAAAATCCAACTAATAAGTTTACAGAGATAAGACAGTAAAGGGATAATACTTTGCAGTGGGATACCTTAAAGTATTAATCCTCACATCACACATAGTCTTTGCTTCGAGTAATCACAGCCACAGACGCTATGGAAATATGGTTTACTTTGGAAATATGATTTTCTGATAAGCTCTTTAGACCTCACAGACGGCACTGGCATTTTTGTGAAGGTGAACAGAGCACGAATAGGAAGGTGGAAAGAAAAGAAGCTGGCTGCAATTTAAATGTTACGCAAAGACGGTGTGATAAAAATCTGTTTAAAAAGATCAGACAATGGCAAGAAATTTGATGGCACCGTGAGTTTTTGTGTGAATCAGTGTGTGTGGGTTTGTGTTTTCATGTTTGAGAACAATGTGCTTTGCTACTGAAGGTCCTTGAATCCGGCCTGAGGCTTCTGTTTTTTTTTCTCTCTCTCTCTCTCTTTTCTCACTCATTGATTGAACTGACTGATGAAGTGCTCCGTGATCCAGTCAGGAGAGAAAATACTGACCACCACCATGAAACCCAACCATAAGGGACTGAACTGGTGCAGAGTGTGTGTACATCAGAGAGACAGAGATGTAAGTCATTATTCTGGTCGAATCTCCAGAGAGCGCATCCACTCTTTCTGTTTGTGTAACAGAGATATCTCTTTGTGTTTGTGTGTTTATGGCCTTCCGCCTGCATGACTCCAGGGTCTCAGTCAATCAATCAACTCTCATACTGTACACCAGCGGCCCAGATGGTTGCCCTCAGCTTTTTGTCGATACAGTTTACAGCTGTTTTCCATCCGCAGACTCCTCACACCCCCTGAGCAGACAGCTCAGCCATGCCTGCTGCAGCCATGAGCCGCTTTCAAAGGGAGCAAAATAAATCACCATAGAAATGTGTGATAGCGTGATGCCCGTGGGGCTTTCAAACGCCGGGTGATAGGATGTTTCCTGTATGGGCTCTCATTATCAAGCGAAAAATAAGTAGTAAACCAGGTGGCTGGCCAGGAGCTTTGCTGAGATATACCGTGCAGCAGACTTAATCAACAGATTGTGTATGGTGGCAGGAATGTGGTCTCCGCTTCTGGAGGGAATAAAAGGCATGCAGCCTGGGAATATATACTGAATTTTCTGAATAAATATGCCAGTGGCGAGGTCAGGGGAAGAAATGAAAAGGCAGTCTTAGAAAACAGCTCTGTTTTTCCCTCACTTTTGTTAGCCTTCAGGTTTATAAAGTATACAACAGTGTACTTACAAACTTACAAAAGTAACTCCTGAGATAGTTATTGAGTTTATTGTTCAATAAAAAGGTAATTACATTATTTTACTAATACTACTTTACTAATTACTCAGCAGCAGAAGTACATATAATAATTACATCCAATATTTTCTCTGCACAGACTCATCCAGCCTTACAGACTTATGGGTCCTGTGCATGAGCAGTCTCATTATTTTAGACCCCCTCTACACCTTCAGAGCACCCTCTGTCTCCCATGTCCTGCACTCTCGGGGGTTACATGCCAGACTCTTTCTAGGCCAGGAGCGGTGACTTCCTGGAGTCTCAGCTGGATGCCTGGCAACTGTTCTCAGCCAAGAAACAGTCTGACACGTAACCCTCATAAAATGGTAAATTGTTGGTTCTAAACCTCAAAGAGAAGCAGATTTTGTTGACTTCAGACCCCCATTTCCAGTCTTTGTGTTAAGCTAACCTCTCGATCAGATAAGATGTCTATTTTTACTGTATTTAGAGCTAAAAATTGTACTATTATGGCAATATATTATAAGTGTCTTTTGAATTTGAATTGTAAATGAATTATTCATTTACAATTTGCGTTTCTCTTCCTTTCTAAAGGGTTTGCTCTAAAACAAGTATGATGTCTTTTCTGAATTCAGCAGTTAATTGGAACTGAGTACAGTTTTTACATCTCTGATAGAAGTGATGGTCCAGACTTCAAAAATAAGTCTAAATATAAAATAATATAATATATGTTGTAATAAATCTGAATTATCCTTTAAACTGTGAAAAACTGTGCTTCTTCTGGAAAAGTATGAAAATATGGGATTATTAGAGTGAATATACAGGTAGATGGGCACACTTATCAAATAAAGTAATTCAGTACTGACCTGATGGGCTGAGAGTTATGGTACTCATGTTGACTCCTCCTCTGTTGCTCTCCTCCTCAATGTTGCCAGGTAACAGGGCCCC
Organism: Amniataba percoides; assembly: GCA_037176925.1. Lineage (NCBI taxonomy): Eukaryota > Metazoa > Chordata > Actinopteri > Centrarchiformes > Terapontidae > Amniataba > Amniataba percoides. Next base: position 13,639,499 of record JBAJHX010000062.1, read on the forward strand.
CGAACCCACAGCGTGAGACCAAGCAGGCTCCTCCTCATCTGGGCGCCCCGACAGTAATGGAGGGTAATCCAGAGAGCTGTTCACAACTGCTTTCTCCACTGGGACCCAGCGAAGCGATGTCAGGGGGTTAGTGGAGCTGTCCTGGTTGTCTGAGTGAGGGGATGCAGCTGGGTCTCCGGATCCAACTGTTTGAGATGTGGAGGGGGGCGATGATGGCAAGGATGAGAGGGATGGGGATTGGGAATTGGACAGGGGTGAGGGAGCGGACGGAGGTAGTGAGGGGGAAGATGGAGGAGACGATTGGGAATCAGACACAGATTCAGAGAAGGACGGAGACGGGGACATGGAGGCGGCGGCAGGCGGCGATGGTGACGGAGACGAGGAGAGGGATGGATCTGCTGAGACTGATGGCAGTGGGGTTTTTACTGGTGCAGTGGAGGGGGGTTCAGACGTAGACAAGTCAGCCCTCTCTGACCCAGTTGTGGTCATCACTGTGAGCTCCAGAGGACTAGCGGTGGTAGTGGTAGTTGTGGTAGTGGTGGACTGGCCCTTCCTGTGTCCCCTCTCTCGGGATCTTTCTCTCGACCTTTCTCTGGGTTTGCTCGTTCCGACTGGGCGACGTGAAACTTGTATCTCCCCTTTAGCTTCCGCACCGGTGATTTCTCCGCTCCCCTCGTCCTCTCCTTTTCCTTTATCCTCCCCCCTGCTCTTCTCTTCTCCTCTGCTCCTGTCCTCCCCTCTGTTCTTTTTCCCTCTTCCTCTTCCTCCTCTGCCACCGGCTCTAGAGGTCACTGTCTCCTCCCGCTTGTCAGCCGGCTGGGTTGTGGTCTCCACTTCAACACGGACCCAGGTTTCCCCGCTGGATAAGGTGATGGCAGGCGCGGAGCTGGAGGCGGTGGACACGTGAGCCTCTGAGTTCTCCCTGCTCTTGGTGCTCTCTGTAGTCATGAAGGTACTGGAGGCGGCCAACGTAGATGCCAGACGAGTGGGTGATTCTTCACTAGCCGGAGTCGAGTTTTCCCTCGAGGGACCGCCGAACCATGAACTTCCCCATGAAAACAAACCTGCGGAGGGCACAAAACAAACAAAAAGAAAAGAACGTGCGAAGTCAGGAGTGCAATTATTGCAGACAGAGCAAACAGTGCAAAAAGACAAAGCCGAGAGTGATGAACAAAGTAAAAATCATCTTATGGATTCCCGCTGCTCTGCCAAGGGAGACAAAACAAACACTTCTAAGCTGTCTGAGCTATCCGTCAGCTGTTTTCTTCTATCATTGCACCAGCACCGTCTACACTCCAGTGTTATCAGCGACGACAGGGAAACCTCTGTGGGCACTATGAAGAAACACATTTAAAGTGAATGTGCTGAACATTTCCCATTATTGTCACGGGGATAAATATAACCAGAGAACATTGTATATATGAGATGGAGAAACTACTGAAAACTATAATATTACACTTACTTTAAAGGCAGCAAACTAGGAGCAGTGTGTTGAATGGTTTGCCAATTAGCAGAAAGTGCTTGTTTAAAAGGTCTAACAACAAGTGTGAGCTTTCAGAACAATATAACACCTTCATGTCATACCACATTTCCCATAATTACCAGTTTCTGACTTGTAAATGCCATTCATGTCAACATCCAAGTCATAATTACAACTAATAAACTGGCAATTTATTCTGAAAGCTCAGATACATTTGACTTGACCTAACAATGGAAGCCTCACATCAACCAGTGTCTGCCGCTCAAAGAAAGTACACCCAGAATTGATAAATATAGTGCTTTCTTGTCAATGCATGTCATTTTAGTCCTCACTTTGCCAAATGTGCCATCATACAAGCTTCTTGATTTGTCCACTTTCAATTTGTAAACAATTTTCCCATCCATCTCTTATGACCTGATGGCAGCCTTAGACAACTGATGGAAGCGTTTCGAAGAGACAGAGCAGCTGAACTCTGCAAAGAAATCAGTCTGGAAGCTGTAGATGTATCTAATGTGGATAAAAGAAGAAATTCAAGACAGTAAAAGAAAAACTGCAATCTCCTGTTAACAGATATTAGTCATTCATTTTAATTCATGTTATTTTCAAACGGCCACAAGACAAAAAAAATAGAAGGAAAAAAAAGAAAAGGGTGAAGGTCTAAAACCTCTCTGGACACACACGCAGACAAAAACACACACATACACAGGCGGGCAAAACTGAATGAAACTAAAGACCACCGCAGCCTCACATATTGCCCCAGAATTAAATCAACAACCCTGTAACACAGTTTCAACAAACACTGAACGGCGATGTCTGCCATTTGGAAACCACTTTGATCCACATGAAGACCTGTAAACCTGCTGGACCCCTGAGGCTCGGGAAAGTGGAGTACAGTCTTTCCACTATTTTTCTGTCATCATGCTGTGCCCATGTTTGAAGGAAATCTGATGTTTCCAATATGCAGTGACAACTGGAGACATTATTTCTCTGAATGAATATAACAGTATCTCACAGGACAGTATGACCATTACTCAGTACTCATCCTGTCTGGTTGGTGTTAAAATATGCAGTAAATATTAGTGTGACCACCCTTAAAAGAACTGTTAAGGTACACTATACAAATGTTTTGCATAAATATTGCATTTGGTTTTGGCATTAGACATTCTTGGTTTTGGATGCAAGCTGTAATTGTTTTAATTAAGTTTATCTCCTTCCACAATCACAGACAACACTCCTCAACCACCTCAGGCTGCTGTCCCCAGTATATTCCTGACAATAAGTTTCCTTGGACATCTCTTTGAGCCAAAGAAAAAACACAAATGTTACCTATAGTTATCAATGAATCAAAAGGATGCCGTAATAACTATTACTACTACTAATCATGATGCCGACTTGTAAAAAGTCATAATTCATGCTTTGTCAGCTCTGTCCACAAGACCACAGGAAAACAGCTTTTAAAATGCTTGTTTTCTGATTGGAGTTCGGATTGATCAGTGCTCTCAAGAATCCTAGACTTTAATTTATGATTTTTTTTAGGAAAAATTACTTAAATATTTTTCATAGAGGTCAATGACAAGTCAAAGTAAAAAGAAGATATTCCAAAACCATTTACAAAGCAACCCAATGTGAGGGAGATCACTAGCTACAGCTGGAGCTCATCAGCTGTCATATCTGCTGTCAATCACAGCTCATTAGTCTCTCCTACAGCAGCTGAGCAGCAGAGAAAGGTCAGTGCGGTTTCGCTTTGCCTCCAGACTTCACTTGCTGTTCCTGCTGAAGAAAGATCCGGTGCTGGTCAGACTCTCCTCACCGCATGCCAGTGCTCCGAGGCTTCTAATCTCCCAAATTCTTACCCCTCAAAGTCTGCGTTTCTCTAAAGAAGCACATTCTGAATGCTTGTTTTACTGTAATTAATGTACCGTCCTGTTGTGTTGCCAAGCTGATGCTCGCCAACATCACAGACCTGAGCCAATTAGTCTCCCAACAAAAATATGTTAAGAATACTGTACATGCTCAAAGACATACTCCGCCATCGAGCCCTCTGGTTGCTTTATAACCCCAATTCTGTGTCTGTGCCCACTGTTACACATAATATTGTGTGCTGACTGTGTGTAAGACATGTACTAAATTTACTACATTTTCCTTTGTTGTTCCATTTTCAGAATAGATGATAGTTCACACTTTAGAAACAGCATAAATCCACTCACCTGGCGACGGTGCACTGGTTGGGTTTGACCCCTCATTCATCTTTTTGGTGGCCATCTCCTCTTCCCCTGCCTGTCTAGTCGGTGTTTGGGCTCCTTCTTCGTCTGCAGTCCCTGCCAGGTAGTTCCAAGGCTTCCAGATTGACTTGACGATCTTTGAGATCACCTGCAGTAACAGGTGGACAGAAACTCTCCTGAATCAGGCCGCTTCTTCAATTTCTTTACATTTCAAAATAAAAGGTTAAACCCCAGACTGACCTTCTTCTCAGCAGCAGTGGGCTGGACAGGCGGTCGGAGAAACTCCTCAGAATCGGGGCCAGGCTCAAGTGGCTCCCCCCAGTCTGCGAAGGTCTGTCCTGGAATGAGCTGGAGGGTCACGAATGACCCCGAGGACTCTGAGGACCAGGGGTCTGTGGCTGAGGACACAACCACTTGGACTAGTATCACAGATTCACATTCTCTTTTGATCAACACATGTAGTTAATTCAGCATTAAAAATCAACCTTACAAGGGTCAGTGCTGTGAAGTGATTCTTCTTCTAGGTCAACCAGTCCAGTCCAGTTTGACTGTGAGACCTCGCTGCCACCTGACGGCCCTGCAAGCACGTATTTGCCAAAAAGCACAGTTACTCTATATTCAGACTTATTGTATTTAGGTTTATTGATTGTTTAATCTGCTACAGATCTGCTGATGGCAGACAAATGTAAAACCTCTGTTAGTGATGCTTTTCTGTGTAGTCGGGTTGGGATTGTCTGTCCCTGCGGAGTCAGCATTGCTTGAGCCTGTGAGGTAGCTCCAGGGCTTCCACAGGGAGGTGTAGATCTGAGAGATGGAGCCCGAATCCTTCACTTTACCTAGGAAGAAAGTTGAAGAGACTTGGTGCTCTGATGGAAATGGCTGTAAAATTGTATCCGTTTTTGTCTCAAAGCTCTACTGTGTTTTAATTTAGCAGAAATCTGACAATAACAGTCAACAAAAGCTGAGCACCCGGATGTTTAACTTCAACTCATTATGTCCTTTTTTCTCTCTTTCCCACTGCTTCTGTCTATCAGGCAGTTTCACAGATACATCACGGTCGGATAGACAATGTGGATCAGAAATCAGTGTTGCCATAGTTACAACAGCGGCAGTGACATTTATTGTCACCATTACTACATTACTCAAAGCTTCGACAGCAACATAATTTCTTTTAGGACTCAGACAGCAGTAATATCAATGTGTATTCATCAATTTTTAGAATAATTTTTGAACCACGCCTTTCAGTTTAACATTGATATGAACCATTATTTCAAATTATTATAAAACATTAGTGAGCTGACATTGTAGATTCATGTTTAGTACCCTCTCATCCATCAATAACTGAAGAAGAACAAACTCCTTTTCCATCTACAGAAATAGTGTGCAGATGCAGTCAGTGGTTTTCCTCTCATGGTCCAATACCTCTGTAGCAGTAAGCATCATACAGCGCTGTGCCGTTGTCAGCGGTGCTGTTGGGTGTGACGGTGCGGACTCCCGGCTGGCTCCCTCCACAGTCCGGACGAGGCCAGGTCACCGGGTAGCGGACACTGCCGTCAGACAACCAGCCTGGAGCGCAGCTGTCCAGACCGGCTTTCCACGCCAGATAAAGCTGCCCGACTGTGGCCAGTTGACCACCGAGGGACACACAGCGGTCTGAGGCTGAGGACAGAGACAGCCTGCCAGGGACCGAGGAGTGAAACACCTCACCTGGAGGAGGAAGACGTGAGACCAGGGACAGGTCAAGAAGCAGCGAGCAGGAAAACACGCTGGTTGAATACTGTAACTACAGGTGAGGTCTTTGAAATTACACATAGTATTGTCTAATTATAATGGTACTTAAAGGATTAAGCTTTTTAATCTCAACGTATCACAAGAAAAGACCTAAACCGATTATGTATTAGTCCATCTATTACTGCTCTCTGATTGGGAGCAAAGCACAAAACACTGGACTCTGAACATTGGTATTCTCTATGGAACCCTCACATATATTCATTTGACCCTTTATACTGACCCCCCCAGTCATACGCAGCTGGACTTGACATGTTTGTCCACTGGTTGCTGAACCCAGCAGCTTTTAGCAAATCAATTACTCAAACAGGTACGATTGGGGTAAATTTAGGGGCTAATTTACTGATGTGGATTAACACATTTTTGTTTATAATTACAATTTTTTTCTTCATTTCACTAGATTTATTTAGAGTTAGAAAAAAATCTTGTCTTTCAAACTTCAGCAGAATATGATGAACACTGTGACAGGTCTATATGTGTTTTGTGTGTGTGTGTTTGTGTGTGTGTGTGTGTACCATCGAGTTCTTTTGCAAAACAGTACACATCAAACAGCTCTTTCGGATCCCTCTTCCCATAGTTCCTCACTCCGGCAGAATACTCTTTGTGGCCATAGCAACCAAGCTCTGGCGACTGGACAGAATATCTGCGGAGACAACCATGTGGGAGTCATAAATGGGAATGAACCTCTTTTTTATTAATCATAGGAAATTAGCAGCAATATCCTGTGGACATGTTCCTATATGAACTTTGTCTCAGCTCACATATAGGAGCGTTTGTTTTTATTAAGACTTTAAATGTCAGTTAAGAGCAAATTCGTATTTGTATTCTCCTTTAAAGGGCAATGGATTTGAATACATTAAAATACAATTAACAGCAAAGAAACAAAAGCGGTAAAGAAACAAGAGTATGAATCCAAAGCAGATGAGGTGACAAAACAAGAACTGAATATTAATTGAGACAACAGATGATCAAAGAAGAGAGGGAACAAACAGTGCACAAAACAAAGAAAATGTCTTCATATCATTAGTATTAGTAAGTGTATCAAAAACATGAGTGGCTGAAATGAGTAATTGATTGACAATTTCCATAACCGTTTAATCATTAAGTACATTTTTTAATATTATAATAATTTTGCATAATAATATTGCAGTTGGACATTATTGATAATATGCTTAGTTGCCTCCCTTATTTGGAGAAGTGTTTGATAAGGAGATTGACACCACGCTCATATCCATACAGTCAATATCAAGCGACTGCCAGCAGCAGTAAATAATCAGCAAACTAATCGATAATATAAAGTTCAAGCCTGTGAGGTAGCAGCTAGTGGGCGACATTACAAGTGGGCAGAAGGAAGTTATTGAACATTTCCTCACCGGACAGTCTGATCATCCAACCAGCCGGCTGCACAGCTGGCAAAGCCGTCATAGTACGCTGCCCACAGCTGGGCCGGTGTGGCCATCTGAGCTGAGATTTCCTGGCAGGCCTCCTGAGCGTCGGTAAATGAGAGGGCGTAACGGGCGTTGGGAGTCTGGTAGTGAAACACCACACCTACACAGGCAGTCACAGGGACATGTGGAGAGGTGTTGAATGTGAATTTATTTAGAGAGATACACCACCACATGCTGCTTTAAAATCAATAAATTAGTGGAATGTGATTAATAGACATGTTATTGTAGTCACAAACAGATCAATATACCACCATGTGAGATTCAGTTGAAATTTCACAGACGAACACACAGAAAAACCATCATTGGTATACAGTCTAAAAGCTTTAATCAAAGGAATTACGCAATTACTCGAGTGGAAAGCTAGAAAACAAAAACAACACAAACACAAGGAGCAATATGCTACGTTAATTAAGTGAGTCATTATGATATTGATATGTTGAATCAATGTTATTAATGTTAAATTAAATAAAAAGCTGAAAAAGGGGTTGGCTGTGCTTTTGTTTCAAACCTGCCACTATCTGTCCTACACTGAGCACAACAAGCCTGGAATGTAAAAAAAACCCCAAAAAACGTAAAAATCGATTAAGTTAGACGAGGAACGTTAAAGCCTCCTGTGTTTCTGCTCAGTCTGTCAGCTGCTTAGTTTCAGTGTTTCCATGAGGGGAGCTGAGGCGCTAAACTTTTCTCACAGTGAAATCTCCGTCATTGGCTGCTGAACTTACCGGAGACCACCAGGGGCACAGTGTCTCTCTCATAGTCGTTACCCATGACAACCTGACAGTGGTAAGTGCCTGAGTCGTTGGTACGGAGACTGGAGATCTCCATGGTAGCATTCAGAGGATTGGCAGTGTATCCTGGCAGCATGACGCGGCCGCTGAAAGCCTTATTCACCTTGATTACATCACCTTTGGCAAAGACAGAGAGGTTTCTTCATGTGTATATTGGCATTTTGCAGCTTTTACATGGCTGGATGGATGAATGGATGGATGGATGGATGGATGGATGGATGGATGGATGGATGGATGGATGGCTAGATAGATAGATAGATAGATAGATAGATAGATAGATAGATAGATAGATAGATAGATAGATAGATAGATAG
>JBAJHX010000062.1:13647638-13670112 GCA_037176925.1 Amniataba percoides
TAGATAGATAGATAGATAGATAGATAGATAGATAGATAGATAGATAGATAGATAGATAGATAGATAGATAGATTTGCTATTTTTACATTTGATTGTTTGTTATTTAGTCATTGACATATGATGGTTGGAGGTAAAATATAAAAAAACATTTTCATGGACTAAAATTGAATCCGATCAATAATTTCATTTTGTTTGAGTGGTTTAGTTTAAAGTAATAAACTGCACGCTGAGTCCAGACAGATGATGAAAGCAGTGAGAGTGAACCTAACAAGTAAAATGGGCTGTAAATTCTGAACAATGAACTGAAAAGCACCGATCCTGAATGAATTCAGTCTGCATCTATCCTTTGGTAAAATCCACTGGAGGAGGTTTGGAGTGTTTACAAGTACAGTGGAAACCCCGTCCTGAGAGGAGCTGTCTTGTTTTAATTCCAGGAGCTGCTCTTGTCAGCTTGTCAAGTTCGCTGACATTATTTTATTTGTGAGGCCTTCAGATAAATTCACTGACTCTGAGATGAGGAGAACTGCGGGTCGGGGGATTATTGTGAATGAGCCCTTTCACATACACGCAGACACTTGATTTGGGGTTAATATAAAAATATTGATTAGTCCGCTCTCTAAGCGCTTGTAGAAATGTTATCTGATTGAGTAAAGTAGAATAATCTGTCTCTTAAGCGACAGCTGAAGCAGACCATTGTGTCTTTGTTTTACCTTTAGCAGAGAGCACAATCTGCTCCAGAGGGGCTCCTTGTCCTCCTGCTGGTGGCCTGATGCGAGTCCACAGGAGGTGAGGCGGCTGGCTGGAGGAGGTGGTCTGCAGGGTGAAGACACAGGGGAGGACAGCTTTGCCTGCCAGCGCTTGTTGCACAGTAGGATGGGTGATCCTACGCATGTTCACAACAGAAGAGGCTGCATCTACAGAGGATGAGCAAGAGAACAGCACATAATTAGATTATGCAATTAAAAACGGAGGAGATTTTGCTTGCAAGGGCAGAAAACAATGGACAGAAAAATATGGTAAATATATTTCAAATAAAGTTAATTCCCTAAATGCATTGTATCGCTCTATGAGCAAAGGATGGACAAGAATGAGTCTGTTTGATTAAAGAGTAAAAGCAGTACAGTCTTCTATACTAGGCGGGAGAGGAGATATATAGAAAGAGTTGTAGCATCTATCCAAGGTGTCTGCTAACAAGACCTCAGGGATTCATTAGCAATTTCACACTCTTATTTCCACACAAGAACGAGGAACTTGTTTTATCTTTCCAGCAAAGGAACACTTTATAACGATCCCAGACACTCACACAAAATTATACATATACACAGACATGAGTAGAAAACGACACACCGGTGGCCACAGTGGCTCACAGGTTCCAACTTAATTATTTAAACATCTATAAATTCCTTTAATCTCCAATCTTTGGGGTTTTTTTCCTCTGCGCCCACATAAATGACTCCAACTGTCACTCAGTCCGAGGAATTTAAAGTTATTTCAAGCAAGAGAAGCATCAGCGTGAAAGCAATGTCCCTCTTAGAGTTCGTGGTTCTGCAGATTGATATCAGCAATTCACTCTGTGTGGTTGCCATGACACACAGGTTCGATGTAACCATGACAACAAGATTACCTGTACAGCCATTATCCTCTAACCAAACAATTCTTGCCTCTTTGTGGCTTTATCCTCTGTGCATGTAACTGTAACAAAACAAGCAAGGTTATCTTACATATATTTTTTATGGAAGGCTGAAATGTATAATTTCTCAAACTTAAAATACTTTATATAACTCTGATAATAATGTCTTTAAAATGTCTTATCTGTAAATAGCATGATGACGACTGAGATTTCTTGATGGCAGCTGAAAGAACCTTGATTTAAGAGTCTCGTATTGTTCATTTTCATTCACTTTGAAGACGAACTACTTCATTCACCTTACTCATCCACAGTGAGCTCATGAGCTGTTTTTGATTGAGGAGGACAAAATCGAGTAACATGAACTGTGAGGTGCGACAGTCTCTGTTGTTAAAGTACCAAAGAAAATGAAGACGACATAATTACAAAGATTTAATAAGCTTACAACAAGTTTGCTCACGGACATTTGTGGTTTTTTTTTCCTTGCTCATCCTCTCCATCCAAATGCTGTTAGTCAAATGAAACAAATTGAAGTAAACCTTTATTAGAATAACAATAGAACCCATGTGAAAAAAAAGCAAAGCTTATTTGGAATATTGCACATGGTGGAATTGAATCCCCGAAAGATATTTCCATCTGCATTTAGATTGGACGGCTTTCACAAGCTGAACCCCCCGAGAGCATCTCTCGGTGCTGAAGAACACCCCCGCTGCCTCCCCCCAAATCGTATGTAATCACAGAATCGCAAATGCCGGGGAAAAGCCAGAACAAGACAGAGAGAGAGAGCAGGAGTGAGGGAGAGATAGAGAAACAGAAAAAGAAAAGGACAGCCAAAGGAGGGAGAAGGAGTAAGTCTAAGAAACTGAAAGGAGGAAATTGAGAGACTGTGGATGACAAGTGCACCCTCTAGCATGGCGGTGACAGATGGGACAAAAGGAAAACAGTCTAAAAAGAGGAAAGGAGCTGGAAGTGACATGAAAGGACACTCTCTATCATTAACAGATGCCATCTCTTATTCCTGTCAGTCCTCCTCCAGACTCCGATGAGCTGTTTGGATTACAGATAAAGTGCAAAGACGTTTCATGGCCAATATCAATGTTTTTGAAATTGAATGTGCACATTGTGCTGGCTAATTGAATTTGATCACTTCATACCAAAAACAATAGTCTTTCCAATACATTTTTGTTGGTAGTGGTTTATAAAAACAGACTTCTGGAGCGTTCAACTGCATCTGTCAGTTTTCCTAAAAGGTTTGCTTAGTTGTGAAGTTATTGAAAAGATGAGGCGAAGCAAATATTTCCTTCTTAAGAGAAATATTCAGTAATGTTCCACCAATTATGTGGATCAAAGATCTAAAATTCATTATATTGATTTAAAATATTGCTTTTAAATACATTTTAAACATGCTTTGGGTGAGAGGCAGAGGACACTGTGGGCATTGCCAGCACACACAGCTAAATACCAGTCCAGTGGTTACATTTTAGAGGAAAAGATTGACATTTTGGGAAATGCACATCTTTGCTCTGTAGCAGGGAGACAGATGAGAACAGTGATACCGCTCTGATGTCTGTGCAGTAGATATGTTGCTGCAGCCGGCCGCCCGCTGCTGTAGGTGGTTTCATATTTACCATACAGACATGAGAGTGTTATCTATGTTCTCATCCGACTTCAAAAAATCGAATGAACTTATTTCCCAGTCACAAACTATTTCTTTATGAAGAAATTATGTGATCGTGAATTTATCAGATATTTTCTAGCAATGTGCATCTGCGGAGCTGCCAAGGTCAGAAAATTAGCATTAAACTCCACTTTTTCTTGTTAGGAGGTTGTTAGCAGGAAAGTACGGGGAAGCTGGATGTGTGAAGCATTAAACTGTTTGCTATCTGTCCATCATCACAACTCACGCAGTAAACTCTGTTATCCAGCTGTCCCTGTTTGGTGCACTGTGGTACACCGTCCATCCATCCATCATCTATACCTGCTTATCCCGACACACAGGGTGGCAGGGGGCGCTGCGTGCTATCTCAGCTATCTCACCCACTCACATTCACACCTAAGGTAGTGCATGAGGAAGCACCACCCCAGGACCACCGGATGAACATGCAAACTCCACACAGCAAGGCCCCCGTCAGCCGGTGGGATTGAAACAAAAACCCTCTTGCTGTGTGGTGACAGTGCAAACCACTACACATCCCACTGTGGTAACTTAAAACATAACAATGTTGTCTAGTCATTGTATTTTGGAGGAATAGCAGGTTCCAGTCCTTCCAGTTTTTTTAATTTCAGTAGTCTGGAAATACTTTCATTTGCTTTTGGATCCTGGACTGTGCAACAACAAACCAACAAAAACATGATTGAATATGGAGCAATAAGTTTCTGCTGTCAGAGCGTAATAACAAGTGAGGTCATGTTTTAATTTTGAAAATGAGTGATGCAGTTTCTCCTTTGCAGTGTCTGCTTTTAATGGAAATCCAGGCTGACCAGCCACCATCATGCATGCCAATTGCAGGAAAAGTAATTAAGCAGAGAACTTATCTTTTCTACAGGCAGTCAGCACGTGGGACCTCAAACCTGCGATCTATCCACTAGAGACCTGCGGCTCTGAGATGTTTTGTCTTTTTGTTCCATAATTGTGAATTTTATGCATAGTTGTAATGGAACAGATGGTCGACTAAACTTGCATAAATGGGTTTGGAGGTGTTCCAGCTCAGTCCCACCGAGCATGTCTGCAAACATCCTCAGCATGTCAGCTCTCACTTATGACACTTGAATTAGTACAGACCTGTCTTGTATATTTAAACCTATAGAAAAATTCATGTGGGAACTAATATTTTCTGTCTATTCGCCTCCCCTTCTCTTTATTTTTCCCATCTTTCCTTTTTACTGAACTCACTTGTGTGCTGACATTATCTGTTACTATTCACTGTTTCTTCTTCAGATCCAAAAAGGCTGGTTCATTTCTGCAGTACCTGGAGACGCAGCACTTTCAGAAGACAAAGAGTAGCGGTGGAAAGGAGACGGAGAACTTACCCAAGCCTAAATAGAGCAGCAGCATCAGAGCAAAGAGGATCTGCTGCCCAGCCGCAAACAGAGCGAGACCCATCCTGGACCTGCAGAGAGAAAACAGAAAGGCGAGCAGTGAGGCAGAATTAAAACATAGAATAAGTAGTAAGTAGAGGCAAGAAGTCAAGGTAAAGCTTTATAATCATTTATAAAACAAAGTTGTATGTGCATAAATACATTTCTTCATGTTTTTATTCAGTGTCAAAGATAGTAACGTTCATGTTTTTATGTTGTTTAAGTATGTAAATCTTATCTTCCAATATATTTTCCACATATTTGTCAGTCTCCTTCTGCTCAGCCCAAATGTATGTATTTAACAATCATAAACCATTTCTTCATCCATAGTTACACAATACATTTGAGCATGCATCTTAGCCATTAACAAATCTTGCCCTTGAAGACATACTAAAACATTCTATTTTTGTATATGCATGAATAAAAACAACTTCACATAACTTTTCATATAATTTCTAACTATTATACTGAATTAGGTCTGACTCATATTGTCTGTCAAGATGGAACTTATGAGATACAGTTTCAATAAACTCTGAATCTCTCCCGGTGCCTTATATCGCTGCCAGTGGTGTGTGAGCATGTGAATGAGAGGCAAATTGCACTGCACTTTGGATAAAAGTGTTATATAAATGCAGTCCATTTGTTCTGTCAGGTGAAACAGTTTGGTGGTTCTTGTGTTTGAACAGATGAAGAAGGGCAGCTTGCTCCTGTGTGCACGCCTGAAAAAAAGCCCCACAGCTGTTTGGTTTAGAAAACTAAAAAACTGAAGCTAATTACACTGACTCAAATCCATGGCAACTGTCAGAAACAAAGTTGTGTTTCTTAGTTACTAAAAGCAAAGAAAATATGGAGATATTGGGTTTACACCTGATGGAAATTAAATGTATTGTTAGCATCACCCTCATCTAACTCTGCTGGTGCTGGTGTGCACACACACACCCCAGTACGTGTCACTCATCCTGACGAGCTGGGAAAAATGAAAGCAGCTCTCACAAGTTGAGGTAACTGGCATCCGTGAAGCAACCACAGGTTTTGAAGCAGCAGCGTAAACTGCTGACCTTCACAAGGTTCGTGGATGGGCAAAGTATTCAAACTGTATTTTGTTTTTCTCTCTGGCACTATAACAAATACACTAAATGCCTCAAAAAGGCTTCAAACACTGAATCCTTGAACAGAATATCTCAAACAAATGAGGTGATTTAGTGGACTGCACACAGCATCACAGACAGGGACAGCTAATGTATCACATTCACTTTATTTATTGGTGTCATAATGTAATAATAAATAAACAATATTGCATTGCAAGGGCACTTTAAGGCCCAGACACAGCTCACTGGAGCTTGTATTCACTGCTTTCCATTTAGCCGATGCCTTTGTCCACAGTGATTAATATTTTTCAGACTAAATCTACTCTGCAGCTACATTATACGCTAATGCTGATATTATTATCCAGTACTCGTCTTATTCCTGGTTAAAACATGCCCTCAGACACGGTTAGGTCTTATTTGATCTCAGACCACACACGGAGTGATACATGTTATGAAGAAAACTAGACTGAACCTCATGAGTGCCAAATGATTTCGCTCCAAAAGTTAAAGATAAGAAGGATGAACTTGAAGTAAACTGCAGTGAAATTGTAGTTCTGGTGCATTCTTACTGCACTACATGGAGGAAATCCTACCACACATCAGAAATGAGCTATTGACTCTGCCAGAGGATTTGGCTTAGGGCCCGAAGCTCCTCAGTTCGATGAAAAGGCGCCCAAAACAGAGCTTTATTGCCCTGTACTGGTATGAAATAAAGATGAAGACAAGAATATGCTGTTTGAAGAAAACAAAGCTTTGTTTTACAATGCTGATATTAGGGGCGTTAAGCTGTGCAAAATAAATAAGTTCTAAACACCCACCTGATTACAAGGGAATTACCAACAGAGGCTCACCAGCAAACTACTCCACATAGGAGTGTATATATGTATGTGTGTGTAAATTAGTAGTAAAGTAGTATTAGTAGTACAAGTAAATAATTAGTAGTATAAGTAAATAATTTATCCTGGAAAGCAAAAGACCTCTTTGCATACACCAAGGTAACAGCAACTCATGCAAATAGCATCCCTGATGCTCAGAAAGCAGATTATGCAACACCAGTTCAACCCTTTATAGATTACTGGAATAATGGCAACTCTCTTCTCTGGCCATGTGAAAGCTCAGTAAAACCTTAAACCGTATAAAACGTGTGAGGCAAAGAAAAACATTCCTCTCAGATCGTAAAGCACTCTGTGACACCTGCCAGGCTATGCTGTCATTAAACAACCATTTGTAATTTTTAATGGTGGGCAACCAAGTTGGTCTCTGGACTCTTGAAAGAGGGGACTCTGCTACGGGTGAGACCCCGCTGTGCCACACACTTTGAGGCGTCCCATCTCTAAAGGTGGGTTAGGACCTCATGATGGGCTGTGACAGATTGGGGTCGAGCCGTTGGACTCTTTGCATGTTGAAGCACTGAACCATTGGTTGAGCGAGCTGGGTGGGTGACAAGAGATTTCTTAAGGCTTGGAGAGGGTCATGACACCGAGGAGTTTGCCCAGTCTTGTAAGCGGAGAGCATTAGAGAGTGTTGTATTGGAGGGCCTGGGACTGGCAGAGGCCCAACAGCCACTATCCACCGCAACAGAATACAGAGTGCGGCCTATGGACATCTCTATGGATGCTATACAACATACAACGCTGTGTGCCTATAGACAGCCACCTTTCAAAGTTACACCAGAGGGGATTTACAACATACAGTGCACTGGCCCTCCAATTGCACCAGCTGCATACTAACCAGCACAACCTTTTGTTAAGGAAGAGACATCAGATGTCGTGAACGCCTCCCTCTAAATCGCCCCTCTTCACTTTCACAGGCACAGTTGTGTCTTGAGGAGAAAAGAGCCAGAAGTCTCTAAAATGCTTCAGTGGTCTTCAATGCGGATGTCCATCCGACACATTTTCACGATGTTGTCTGAATAGGACGCATTCTTAGCTCACTGTGAGAGCCGGCGAGCAGAGTGACAGAGATCCAAAGAGACCTAACAGACTAGGCTGGCAGACCTACATTACGGCTCAGCGCTGAGCTGTCAATCTGTTGAAGCAGGAGACCAACTGGCCTCATGATCGTCATGACGCAGGCAAGATGGGCCCCTCGACCCAAATCTTCACTTCTGCATTTGGTGGGAAAATTGCTTGAAGGAAAAAAACGTGAAAAGTCTAGAGCGCGTCGCGTCGGCTGTGCTTATGGGATGAATCATGTTTGTGAACGCAGCACGACATCTTTATGTTTACAGCGCCTCCATCATGCTGCATGAGCTGTGTGTCTGTGTGTGTGTGTGTTGGCGTGTGTGTTGAGAGACTTCAAAGGTTTACTTAATCAGGCCAGGTTGGTTCCCATGTTGATTCATGACACACACACACACACACACACACACACACGTCGCTGTAATGGTACAGCTACTATAAAGCCCCACATCAAACCGCAGCCAACGCACAAGGTCAGTCACTGAATCTCACCATCTGCATTCATACACAAACATACAGGCTGCACACACTAAAATACACAACACAAGCACACACAGTTGGCAGCTGGCATCACTGTTAGACGAGTTCATGTTAAATAGTTTGTGAATTGACCCACATAATGAGCTTTACAAAGATAACAGTGACAGATTTACTCGGAAATCAGAGTAATTTTTTAAACAATGTGTCCTGGATTTCAGACAGCAGCAGACAAAAGCAAAGTGCTCACTTTAAAAAGGAAAATGGTGATTTTCCTGGCAACTCCTGACAACTACTGCTGGCAGATTTTATCAGCTAACTTTATAGCTGGATAACTAATTAACACAAACACGGTTTGGTGGAAGCTCCATCTCCAGCTGACTTTAAATGTTCCCAGTGGCCCCCCTTTTTAAACCACTTTTATGATACATTCGAATGTGTTGTATATTAAAACATAACCTTTAACACCACAAAATAATTCACTTGGTCAACAATATCACAGTCTATCAACTGATTTTGGAAGTGACTCTACTTACTCTAGTTACTGTACTGCTGTGAGGCAGTATTTCCAGCTTTACCTTAGCTAACCTCTGCAGCTAACAATAGAGCAGATAAACACACTGAGATCTTGTTTATATGCAATGTGCGTATTTCTTTTAGTAGTTCAAAGAAAGAGGAAGAAAATCCAGTTTTTCTCTTCACTTGGCATTTGACAGAATATTGTTCTTCATCCAACACAGGGCAGAAGAACTTGAGCTCTTTTTTTTCCTCGGGGAAATGAATCCAAGAGTTCCTTTTGTATTTTTTACGGGAAGCTCCAAAACTTTTCTTGGGCAACAGAATGACGACAAGAAGAAGCGGCAGAATTAATGTCTAAAAATATGTCCTGGCTTAAGAGCAGAGGCTGAGGACTCCAGATAAATCTGTACTATTAGACCACAGAACAGAAACAGAGCCAGTTTTACCGTGAAGAGTCAAACTGCCAGTCTTGTTTCCCCCTGAGACCTGACAGGAGAAGATGATTCCTCTCCTTCTCTTTTTCTTTAATCATGTCTCACAAAACTATTACCTCCGGAGGGGGGCGGAGCGAACAGCTGAATAACAGCTCTGGGTGAGTGACAGACAAAGTGGTGAGCTGGGAGAGGAAAAAGAGGAAGGAAGAGCAATGAAAGGAAGGTCATTTTATCACCGTCGTGCCAATACTACACCGGCGCCATGAAAGCTCTTCAGAAAAGCTGCGTGCGAGGCTCCGTAATTCCTCTTAATTCGCTGTTTGTGAGAAAAAGGCTGCAGTCAGTCCATCCCGAATAGATTTGTGGCTGAAATTTGAACTCCTGTGTGCTTACACAGAAGCAATTTACATAAATGAACTGTGAAGACGGACGAAAACGTTGGATGAAAAAAAACTTCAGTAGCATGTTGCAGTGGTTATTTGGTGCCATAAACGAGACATTAAACCACACCGCATGAACATTAATTGTTCAGGAAATTAAAATAAAAAAAAGTGAGCTGAGCTGGTTCACCTCCCGCTCCCTGCATGCATCATATAACACACACACACCACAGACACACACACAGACAGACACCCTTTGTGTTCAAAGTGTCTGTGTGGTGACTAATCACACTCAAAGCAGCTAATGACTCATCCAGCTCTGGCCCGGGCTGCAGATGGAAAGAGGACCCTGGAAAGCTGCTGGTCCGTCCGATTCAAGATTACACACTCCTTCCTCTCACACTGACACCATTGATCTCGCTGGGCGTGGGGACAGAGGTTATTTAAACCGGCTCGATAACACGCTTAGGAGAAGCCAAGCTAAGATTTGGCTAGATGTGTGTGCAGTAAGGCGCAGAGAGGAGGCAATTTAGATCCCTCTGAAGGACCCTTGACGGACAAGTGAAGTGAAAAAAGAGGCAGAGAGGAGTCACTCTTTGAATTACGACTTCGGTTTGTAGCAACTGTGGGTAGTCACAGCTTTTCGGTTTCTTTGGTTAACTATTCAACTTAAGAATATATAGCAAGAATACTGATGTAATGTCTAATGTATGTATCACCGATTTGTGCAACTCTGTGACTGACAGCTCTTATTTCATCCATCTGTTTCCCACTTTCCCATGAAGCAATAAAGCGGCTGTCGAGTTATATTCAACAGTCCTACAGAAAATATGTTCATTTTGTGTCTCAGCCTCTTTCTGGCACCATCATATGTGTTTTTGTTGCTTCGTGAATGTGCAAAGGTTGCAGTGTTTGAGTCATTCGGCGTATGTTATTCAACTGCCACTTGGACAAAAGAAAAATCTCTTAAATGCTTTAGATTAACATATGAGGAAGCCGCACTGTTTATAAGTGCGGATGAATGTGTGAGAACAGAGTATTGTAAGAGCTTTTAGAGGAAAGAGAAGCCGGCAGTGGTCTCTGTGGATTCAATCATCACTCAGTTCTGTAATGCATCAAACAGCATTGTATCACACTGACATCAGTTGATTTGTCACCACTGAACCTTTTACTGGAAGAGGAAAAAAGTTCTTGTTATACTTCAAGAGGTTCTTCAGAGGAAAAAACAAACTGATTTGTTTTGTGCAAAGACTGAAATCTGTGACAATGGGGAGTGAATTTATATGAAATTCTTTTGGTTTCTGTGGATTCAGTCTAGTAATTATTTTATCAAGAAGAATCTAAGGTGAGACATTTGTGGCAGGATAGACAAAAATGACAGGTAAACAATGTTTTTAAAAAATGAAAATATTACAAAATTATTAAATACTATATTTAGAGACGACAGTATTTTGACTAATTTACTTTGTTTATTCATTATGTCATTAATTTTGACATATCATATGATTTATGTACTGTTTCTTCATTCTGAGGAATTTTGACTTACCATGACTATTTTGATTTTTACCTTTCCTAACATTTATGTATTGGCTTTTTTCTTGGTAAAAACAAGCTTTTTCATGTCATGTTAAAACAGATGCAATGTCCTTTTAAAGGAACTAATCATATTTATGTGCAGTATTTGCAGAGCACAGGAATGTAAATGAAAACACGGACAAAATATACAAGCAAACAATTTTGGTTTTTGGTCTCCACGGAGCCCTGAGGGAAATATTTAAAGCTTGCTGCTAACTCCTAAATGACTGTGCTCACCTGCTAGATGCTAACTTTGTCTGTCTGTCTGTCTGTAAGTCTTTAGAGCTTATTAATTAAAAAGATAGCTGCCTGCTGTTGACCAGAAACAAAGAACAAAGCAGATGCGAGTGAACCAAAATGGGCTGATAGCAGCTCCTTCCTCGTAGCTTGTAGTCAGTCGATCCATTGTAATAAAAAAATAACTAGAGCAGCTTTAATAAATCAGCTCCACAAAGTGTGTTTGTAAGTAAAATGTTTGTTTAAGTAAATAGCAATATCGAACCTAATATTGATTGGAGGGTCAGAGGTCAAAAATACATAGCTGGAAACCGCCACCAGCTGTGTCTAAAAGACACCAGAGGTCAAAGGTGAAAGTTCTGAGGTTAGCTCCTGGTAGCAAAGTCAATAAAGGATCAGGTGCATGAGACACAGCTATCATCTTGAGTGTATTAGGCTGTGGCTACACACACACACACACACACACTGAATGGTGAGAGCTTCCATGAACAGGCCGCCGCAGTACAACCACATTTTCATCCACAGGGAAAGGTGGTCAGAAAAACGAGCTGCTGTGAAATGAAATGGAATAATAGACACAAATATAGACATGCTGGTGGGACTTCATCCAAGAATTCCTCATCTTTAATCATGTGCTGAGTCTGTGGAATATCAACGAGGTGAGGAAAGGGGATAAAAAAAAAAATTAAAAACCCAGAGCTCTGTCCTTCAAGTGTTTATCGTCAGTGTCTGAAGAGGCAGAAGCTGCCTCCTCATTCTCACATCAGCAGCGAACAATAACATGAAAGAAGTGCTGAGTGTACGTATTTCAAACAGTGTGACATTATAAAAAGAAAAAAAAATCAAAAAGTAACACAACTGTGATGGCTGTTGACTGTCTCTTTGAATGTGACTAATTATAACCACCTCTATGTGGCAGCGGACGATGAAGCTTTGATGCGGCCTTCAAGAGCTTCTTCTCAGCCAACTGTAAAGCCAAACATTTGTCTTCCACCAGTCGCTACCTTAGAGGAGAGCCCCTGGCCAGAGACAAAGAGAGGGACCTTTCTCTTTGTGTGGGGGAGCTGCTCAGCTGTGGTCTCATCTACGCTTGTAATGATTGGCCTGGTGGGCTTCTTTAGTCCCTCCCAGGCTAAAGACTGAAGTTGATT
This sequence comes from Amniataba percoides, assembly GCA_037176925.1. NCBI lineage: Eukaryota > Metazoa > Chordata > Actinopteri > Centrarchiformes > Terapontidae > Amniataba > Amniataba percoides. The sequence continues at coordinate 13,660,166 of JBAJHX010000062.1, forward strand.
GATGGATTGGTTCGTCCAATCCCTTTTGGGTTTTGGCGGCCGGGGACTCATTCGGCAAGAGGGTTTCAGTATTCCAGGGAGAGAAGGAGGCAGAGTTCGACATCACCTCCCCAGCCAGCAGCTCCGAACACAACTATTCACTGCTCTTTTTCTATTTGACAAATGTTTGTGGTCGGATCGCCGGGCTCTGAGATTTGGGAGCTGTCCAGTGCTGAAAACGTGGAAAGCTTTAGCTCCAGTGACTGTGGAAGTCATTGTTAGTCTAAGGCCTATTCCCTTTCTGGCTGTAAACGGACCGCAAAGTTCAAGGAGATCATAAAATTCCCACTTAAGTTCACAGTCTTGTTCACAGCTGGTTCTACAGGTTATGAATTATTGCTAGGAGAAAAAAAACAAAACAGCATCAAAGAAGTCTCATTTATTTGCTTGTGCAACACAACCCATCACATTCTGATCGAAACAGAGTCAACACAATTTCAGAGCAGCATAAAGCAAAGCTTATTTTGATGGTAACTGAGTGAGAGCTGGCTCTGATTTGCATTTTTATGGCGCTATTCTGTTAGCTATTAGCACTGTATTAGTGAGGAATAGACCCCATAATCGCTTAAGTGACATATTAGAGGGGGCACTTTCATTCCATAGAGAATAATATCAAGCCCTGACTGAGAATTACCTTTGGCTTCTGCTGAAAATACACCATCAGCAAGACGTGTGAAATGCATTCATACCAGCAGCCTGGAGAAAATAAAACTCACTGATCACTTATGAACAGCGGGGATAAACTATCTCTGTTACTTCATTGCATTCTGAAGAAAACTGTCCGCAGCACTTTGGGGCTGCAACTAATGATGATTTTTTTTTTCTATCGACTTGTCTAGAAAATGGTCAAATAAAAATGCCAACCACATTTTCTAAAGCCCAACGAGAGGTCTTAAAAGTCGTTTGTTTTGTTCAACCAACAGTCAGAAACACAAAAAACGTTCCACTTAAAGTGATTTAAAACAGACGTAAGCAGTAAGCCAACGCTTCTGAGAAGAAATGTTTGCCATGTTTCCTTGAAAAATATTATATGAAAACATTTCTCCTGGTTCATTTTCTAACCATCAATGAATCACCTAACTGCTTCTGCTCCAATTTTTAGTGATAAATATCTGCTAATTATTTTCAGTCTAGTGTATGAAATGCTGGAAAATTGTGAAAAACTTCAATTTGTCCAACCAAACCTTGAGATAATCAGTTTTATATAAAACATAACGAAGAAAAGCTACAAATCCACACATCTTTCAGAAGAAAAACGGGCATTTTTGTCAGTTCTTTCTGTGACGATCGACTAACCGACTAACCGAGTCACCGCATCACCTCCAGTTTTTCATCTATCTAAAAGCATCTCCCATTACTCCTTTTCTGTCTTCCACTGACGCAAAGTGACTCCTCGGATTGCAGACGGCTCAGAGCCAGACATGATAAACAATACTGAGGCTGATTGAGTGCAAAGTGTGCAGCAACAGACAGCGAGGCAGCTGAACTGAGCTCGTACTCTATTTTAGAATCAGACCCTTTTCTTCCCCACAACATCGCTCTCTGATCCCTCTGCTATGAGCGCACTCATCTGCATACGCACACGAGCACACAAACATACACACTGTGCGTGCTGAGGCTCGTGGGTGCCCACACGCCCTCTTCCAGCACACACACACACACACACACATACAGGAGCACACATCCGGACAAAATGAAAAATGCATGCTGTAAACTTTCAGCCTCGTCCCTCACTATTCTCCTCTCTCCTCATCCCACAGGCTCCACTTCTCTCCTTCCCTGTTATCTCTCTCACACATGCACTTCCACAGCTCGGGCTCGTCGATGGCGTGCCGTTGCCTAGTTAACCACGTCCTGCTTTATGGCACTGACACACAGCTGGTGGTGAGCGCACTAACAAGGCCGAAGAAGAAAAGGCTTGTACTCCTCCAGACTGGAGCGGTGAATAGGAAACAGAATGGGCTTTATTGGGCTGCAGGGACTCTCATATTCTCAGACAATACAGCTCATTTGTCAAGGTGACCCAAAGTGTTCTCCTCCTTGGCTGTGATTTGTACATGCCAGCGTTTGTTTACAGAGCAGGCAGTCATCAATATGAGGCTTTCAGAGGTCGGCTCACCTGCTTGGCACCGGGCAATCACTCATTTTGCCGTCGTTTGTGTCATTCTGTATTTTCCTAAGTAAAGTTACTTCACAAGAGACAGGAGGCGCTTTAATGTAAAGATAAAGCACCCTGTGTAGTGCCAATTACTTGATCATGCAGTTCTTGTACATGGCGGCCTCTTTGATGTCATGCCCAGGTGACAGCTCTGTAGGTGAACCAGCATGGAGATCAGGTTTTTGCAGTCGTTCAACACATGATGTTTGCTCACCAAAGGGCTCTCATTTACATAATAGATTTCACAAACACCTGTTCAAGTGTTCAGATCTCCTTCCACAATCTCCTTCCATCATTTAACAGAACCCCCCCCCCCATAACCCCCCCTTGATTTCCTTTAATTGTGTCATCCGGAAAAGACGATTTTTAAGAGATGTACGTGTGCATAAAGTTCTTATGAAGACGTGGATCTCCTGAGATGGAGCCATGTAAAGGACACACTAACAAGGTTACTTGTCGAGCTGATGATTTATGCATGCCTCTACACGGGTCGTGAATATGGACCAATATTAAAAGCTCTGACTTGTAAATAATTCAAGATATCCCAAACGGGTGCAATTTGTGCTACATCTCTAAAGCTGAGGCTGCGATCGTGCGAGAGGGGAGGCACTGATTGGTCCACGGGAAGCACTTACACGCATACCTGCATATGCACAGAATTAGATGATGCATGGAGGGGAGATAACAGTAATGACAATTTCCAGAATTTGCAAGCTCTGTCTTTTTTTTTCTTTCTTTCTTTCTTTTTTTTTTTGCTCCAGTTTCGCCGAAAGTGCGTCTCCACATCGCAGCCAAGAAATCCAAACACTTTAAATCCTCTGCGAGCAGCTGAGGCGCCTCCTGCCTCACCCGGCGACTTGAGATCATCGCACACTGGCCAAATGACTGATTTCACAAAGCATGCGAGGCGAAATCGCTTCACTCTTACCTTCCCTGACCAAAAACGAGACGCGTCTCAGTGCTGCAGTCCTCGGGAACGCTTCTTCTGCGCCTCGGTGCAGGGCGCTCTCCAAAAAACACACACAGCTCCCGGAGGGTGCAGGCGACAGACCGAGGGGCGAAGCAGCACTTTGCAGAGGCGCTTTGCAGAGAGAGAGAGAGAGAGAGAGAGAGAGAGAGAGAGAGAGAGACCCGGGTGAGCGCGTGCACGGAGCTCGGACTTTTCCTCTGCTTCTCTCTGTCCGCTCCTCACTGAGCAGCCGCGCCGTCCATCCTCACGCCGAAATCTGCCAGAGGAGGAGGAGGAGACGCGCGCACACACGCACGCGCACAGACACACACACACGCAGCAAGGTGCTCCCTCAGTCCCCCCCTCCTGGCCAGCAGCTACGCTGAGAGAGAGAGGCGAGATCAGTTTGAACAAAGAGGCAAAGCGGTGACAGGCAGACGGCCCCATTCAAGGAGGGGTTGGGGTGGGTGGGGTGGGGGGGTCAGGGTGGCGGTGAGGGTGGGAGGGGGAGTGTGGTGGTGGGGTGTAAGAGAGAGAGAGAGGAAGGAGAGGGGGGTGCACTTTATATGAGCATAATCCGATTCCTACATAAACCTCAAAGGTTGATCCGCTGTCTGTGAATTAAATTCAAATTTACCCATGAGCTTACAGTCTGAACATCAAATCACCCCCCCCCCCCAAACCACCACCATCCCACCCACCCCCCTGCATCTTCTCATGTCACATCCTCTGTTTCCACACATGCCCATACACACACTTTCTGTGAATGATTAACAGTGAACCAACTCAACTTGAGCATGTAACCCTCAGGCCTCCTTTTCTAATGAGACAAAATAAAGATCACACTGTAGCCGTACATCCAATTATGTGTGCGCAGGAGGAACATCTGACTGATGCCGAGCTGCAGAATTAATTGTAACGGCGGCTGAGTGAAAACACCAGCTGCCTCAGATGCCTCTCACAACCTGGCAACAGCCAGCATCTCATCGCTGCAGCAGGGTCAGTGCAGACCTTTAGTCTTCATTAGCGCGTGATAAAGAAAGAGAAAGGCTTGTTTGTGTCTGGTGGCAGCTCCGAGCGAGGCCGCCTGACCACAGGTTCGGCTCCTACACTGATTTCCCTCAATGATAACGTGAGCGCAGGAGCAGCACACTCTTTGTTATTCATCATACTGAAGGTCTGCGGTCTGTTGCTCCACGCTCAAGATGGTTTTGAATTATGCATCTTCCCTTGTGTAATGGAGGCAGGAGTTGGTTTTTGGAATCTTAATAGAGCCACTAATCACGGTAATCACAGTGACTTTAAAGTCTTTATTTCAGGCAAATAGTTCATTTCAGTCATCTCTTTCAAATGGTCCATTTAAGTGGAGACTCAAGGTATTGTAGAGAATGAAGTGTAATGATTGTTTCAAGCTGTGCGGACATGAGGCATTTTTCTTCATATCCAGACAAGTAATGAAGCATTGGGTTTGAGCTTTTGCCACATAAAGTTTAACCTCACTCTCATCCATCAGTAAGTCAAGCTTTGCTCAGACCTGCACAACTTTATTCCAAATTCTGGCAGAGATCTCAGAGTTTCCAAAGGTACCAGGATGGATTTTGAGGAGATAGTCACTAAGATATCTAGAGCCCAAGCAACCACACCGGGGGTTTCATGTGTTCGCTTTAGTGCTTCTGCGCCTCCTTTCCGCTCCTCCTCCTGTTGTGTTCTGAGGGAATCGCAGATGCAATAAGAGCTGGATGAATCCCCCACCACTCTGTTTGTCTCTGTTTTCCACATCAGTCTCACAGCGCCGATGAGGGCCCCGTCAACAAACTTGTCTGCAAATGTGTCTGCTTGTAAAACAAACACACTCACTGGATCAGGAGCACCAGTGGTAGGCCTGAACCGCTGCAAGAAAATCCGAGCCTAATTTCCTGTGTCTCTGGGCGAGCAGTGACTGCAATTTGCAAGCACAGAAGTATCACGAAAACACACTATTGTGTTAGGATGCCGGCAAAACCACAGCCAAGAAGTAACGACCGGATTAGAGACGAACTCGAATGCAACTAGGTTTGCACATCAAATACGATTAAATATGACTAACATGTTCTCGAGACATCCGACCGCTTTGTTTCATCTGAATGTCTGCATTCGAAACGGAGATTTAGGAAGAGACTTTTTTCTTTTTTTTTATGTATTTTCTGCAACAAAGAATAACACAAACACCAAGTGAGTGTGATGAAGTGTTTAGACGGCTGAATGAGCTAACATTTGCTTAGAAGTCGTCTGGCTGGCTCAGGCGTTTTTTGTCACAAACACAGTGTCTTGTCGAGTCACTCAGCACTGCGCCCACTCTCCTGTAGATTAATGTGCTGACAGAAAGAAAAAGCTTTTGTGTTAACCGGGGACGCACCTTCCTCATATTTGCACTTCGCTGTCAGTTCTGGAGAGACGGCAACGGAAAAATCAGACAACGTCCATGAATCTCTGCGATATTAATGCCAGAAAACGACAAACTGTAAGTCTGCACTGTTCAATAACAGTAATGGACTGGATCAATACTTGTTATTGGAAACTCCCACACCTCTGTGGACTGGAAAGAGATCAGTGCCACTGTGGACAGACGATCTGCCCTCAGCTTCAATTCCAGGAGATCAATTTCCGGGCTGAATTCTAACAAGTCTCTCCTCGTACAGTCGACCTTGTTTATCAACCACCCTCCCCCAGTCAGCTCTGAATTCCTCGCTGTTGGAGCTACGAGTACCCAGAAACACACAGCACAAAGATGCGTCATATTTATGTAGGTGTCTTCACTTTGTCTGAAGCGTCTCCACTATCTGAGTTTGTAGCAGAAAAGATGCATCATATTTCAAACCAGTTTATGGTTTCAGCGCAGCTTCCACGCCTTCAAGTGTTTCAAATGTTGCAGGAAACGCTGTCGCCAGTGTGTTTAATAAATGTTTTACCCCTCGCCGCTGATTGTATTGGTTTCGCAACTTCGCTGTTTTGGTTCAGTCCCACAGCTCACATCAGCATCATCCGGCACATCAGCACATCAGCCGGCAGCTGTTGATGAACTCACTGTAAACTCTGTGACTTTTCAGCACCAAACGGCAGACAAAGTTGGCAGCTAGCGGGTGAACATGGTGGAGCATTTAGCAGCTAAAGAGACAGAATTTCCCTCAGGAGTAGGTGGAGCCCAAAACAAAGCTAAGACAAGAGAAAATATTGTAGTTATGCTCAGTGTCTGACAGATGTGTACATTTTGCCAGCACCTTCGCCGTTATGATGTGATAAAATGTGTTGTTTTTCCATCTTGCTGCTACCCCCAAGTGGCCAAAAAATGAAGCTTTAAGCGCCTTTAAGTTAGAAAACTTTCACACTGTCTGCCAGTCTCATGTGTACTGTATTCTGTGTCAGTTTGTTCCAGCTCCTTATTGAGCTGTGTGATGTTTTAATGAAATATTTAAAGCAGCATCAAAGCAGATGTGGTTTTGACAACAATTACAAAATTCAAATGTACAAATATTTATTATATATTTATTATTATATTTAGAGAAAGTTGATGTTTGAGCATGTTTATGCTCAACAAATATGAGCTTATATTTTGGATTAAACCGTCATGCAGAATATACATACTGCACATGCAATGCACATAGTCACCATGCACACACACACATACACACACACAGAGTCTTGGCTCAGCCTTAATGCGAGCTGTGACTTTTAGAAATGTCAGGCGCCTCGCCAAACAGACAAACAATGTCAATCACTCTCCAGCAAGGGAGCAGCCATGCACGCACAATGGAGAACACACAATACACAAGGGAGGCAGGATGAGGACGATGACACAAAAACGACTTCTGGAAAGATATTATAGCGTCTTAACGGGAGCAAAATAACACTGCCAAATAACGCGCACTGCCCTCGGTTGGAAACAGAGAGCGTAATGAGGCTTTCAGTAGCGTCGTGATTTGTCCTCGCTGGTAGAGATGTGTGGTGTGTTTAGCCTCCTCTGTTTGCTTATTATTTGCCAGGCGGACTCATTCTTCATGGGTTTGTTTTTATGGTGATGCTGTTAATGTGAGGAGATCAAACAGAGCAGTAACCAAGCCACATAAAACGAGAGGAAACAGGATATCTCCCAGTAGAGATAAGTCTAAACTAAACTGGATTTTATAAACTGCCTGTGTTTGTGCTGATGAAACAGTTTTTCAGACTTCATTTAGCCACCATGCTGCGTTTAAGTGTTTCCCAGCCAAGAGGCCCCATCTGGGTGGCAGCAGCACAGTCATGGAGGAAGTCAGGGAGACGTGGTGGGCACCGATGATAACCACATGGAAAACCTCCCCACTGACAAACCACAGGTCTACCAGTTAATGTTTGCTTTATCATCAAAGATTCAGGGGACTTTGCAGATTGTCATTACACAGATTGTTGTAACAGGCATAATTTTTTTTTTTCATCTGTGGTGGCCGCATGGCGGAAGTAGGGAGATTTTCCTTTAAAGGGTTGATGCAAGCTCTGTGTTACTGGCTTTTCTTTCAGTAAATTAGTGGAGCATTTGCATAAAACTTTACTATGAATGTTCATTAGTGTAGTTTAGTTGTTGGACAAAAACTCAAGGTCCACTTAAATTGACAATCGGTAGGATTAGGAGAAAGTGCTTTTATTTTGAAAGCTAGAGCAAGTTCTTTTTTCTTCAGTGTACACCAGCTCCTCAGAGTGCCACTTGGTCCAATTCTTTCCTTTTAACTCTTTTTTCTTCTTTGTTTTTCATTTTCATTTATTTTTCATGTACATTGTTGTTTTCATGTTGCTTGGTCATTCGGTTATTCCTTATCTATTACCTTTACTCCAAGTTAGTGCATGCAGGGCGGCTAGATAGTTCAACTACATGAGCACACGCCTCTGCAGCAGGTTCATTCCCAACCCAGGGCTCTTTGCTGCATATCATCCCTTCTCCCTGTGACTGACTAGCGACCAGTCCAGGGATGCAACCCGCCTTTCACCCACTGACAGCAGGGAAAGGCTCCAGCTCGACCTTGTGCAACAGGATAAGTGGTACAGAAAATGGATGGATGGATAGAGCATGCAGCTGGAGCAAAGCCTCTGCAGGAATAGTGATTGAAGCTCCATCAGATATTCTGACCTGATTGGTTGATTTTGGAAGGCTGATTATTTTCACAGATTACTTCTGTCAAGAGGACATACTGACAGTTTAGTATTTTCAAATTGCCTACTTTTGCTTTTATCAATTAGCAACCGCTCCATCAGAAAGATTATCTTTATGTCTGCCATGTTCATTTAATGTTTTCAGCCATGCTAGCTGGTGGTTGTATGGACGGATGTGTTGGTTGGTATGTCCCCCAGTAAAATATCTCAACAACTATTGGATCAATGCAGATGCTCATTGTGCCCAGAAAAATTAATCCTAATGACATTAGTATTTTGACATTTCATCTGGTGCCACCACGTGATTGACTGTCTGTGATTTTGAGTAAAATGTCTTGAAATGCTGTACGGATTCACATCATCTGATACAGACATATGTGTGCTCTTCCGATGAGTTATAGGAACTAATACAACTAGATAAATACAAATTTGAAATAGAATATATATATAAATGTAATACAAATAGAAATATCAAGCTGTTGAGGCACTATGGTGCGAATATAAATGAGGTGCAGATCAGAGCCTGGCATCAGTAGATACCCACGGTTTAAACATCTGAATCTGTATTTTGAGAGAAAAAGCTGGGTCTGCTGCTTCTCTACTAAATATGAAACTTTGATCACATGGTGACAACTGAAGTGAACTCTCTATTTGACAGGGAGGCAAACACTATTTGCTGGTGAGATTTGCTTAAAAGCTCCAAAGAAAGCTGCTGAGTCGACCATGACTTACTCTTTTTGTCAAATCAGTTATTTCATTTTAGCTGTGGAGCCTTTTACAGTAAGATGGGCTGGAGCATGTCACCGAGCCTGAGAGAGAGATGCAGCTCGATACATTGATAAGCTATAGAAGAGAAAATATTATTGAGGAATAAAAGAGAAAGGAGGTCTTGGTAGCAAGGAAGAGATGAGACACTGCGAGGGAAAAAAAGATCATAAACAGTAGTGGAGGGACTATTAGCAAACATGGGAACAGAGTTTGGGGGAGGAGAGAACAAAAGAAACCACAAACTCCCAAATCAAAAAATAGTTTTACAGCGATAATACAAATGTTTGAGCTTCATACTTCTGGGACAGAATGAGACTATTTTCTGGCGAAGCTTTTTTCATTTGGATTTTTTGATCTTCGAAAATGTGCTGTTTCGCAGTCGGTTTGTTTGTGCGTGTGTTTGTGTGTACACACTTGTGTGCTTTGTCTTACAGTTGGGCTGATGTTTGAGGGCGTTTAATTCAGACTGGATGGCAGCTTCAACGCCCCCAACCCCCCCAACAACAACGCACACACCCACAGATAGACACACATGTAAGCACACACGCTAAAAAAAAAAAAAAAAACTTTTACATGCTCAATTAACTACTGATCTACCTTGGCAGTTAAAATTCAGGTCATGTGTGGAGGAGCAGCTGTATTTGTGTGTGTGTGTGCTTGTGTGTGTGTGTGTGTGTGTGTGTGTGTGTGTGTGTTGATGCTTGTGCACACAGGTTTCTGTGTGTAATTGTGTACATTTCTAAGCATGATTGGGGTGTGTGACTGAAATTATGTATTTGTGTGTGTGTGTGTGTGTGCATGTGTGTGTGTGTGTGTGTGTGTGTCTAACGAGCTCTCCTGTGCAGCATCTGTGGTCTGTGTCACACTCAGCCTTCG
>JBAJHX010000062.1:13670212-13682365 GCA_037176925.1 Amniataba percoides
GATTGGGGTGTGTGACTGAAATTATGTATTTGTGTGTGTGTGTGTGTGTGCATGTGTGTGTGTGTGTGTGTGTGTGTGTGTGTGTGTGTGTGTGTGTGTGTGTGTGTCTAACGAGCTCTCCTGTGCAGCATCTGTGGTCTGTGTCACACTCAGCCTTCGTCCTTCTCCTCCTCCCGCTTTCATCAGGTATCTGTGGCATTCACTCCCTTCACAGCAGCAGATAAGAAACCACAGAGCTCCGAACACAAGAAGCACTGCCGTCAAAGCTCTCCGCTATCTCTCTAACCTTTACACACACACACACAAATATATATAGTACACACACATATGTATGGAAAGAGAGACACTCACAGTGCAGGTATATTATGTTCGTTAAAATTGTCCCAGATAAACACCATGACTGAAATATTCCAAGAGAAAAACATCATCTTCTCAAAAACTTGCCAACTCTGCTTTAACTGTAACTCCTTCTCTCTCCTCTCTGCTGGAACTTAACTCAGCTGTAACAGTAATAACTCCACTTAATACTCTGCTCTGTGTAGCCATACATTACTTTTAGTCTCTTTTAAATCCACCTGTCTCTGCTCTACTCCTTACTGCAACACCACTCTGATCTACTATTCCTTAGGCTATAAAGAAAAACTACAGTTCATTACCACTTTGGTTTTATTTTTTGCATCTTCAACCTATATTGACTCACGAATGTAACTGCTGAGATATGAGAACGCTGCAACGTTGCTTAAAAAAATATATAAGAGCGATAAGAGCAAGTGGTCAGATAACCCAACCCAGACTGTGAACAAATCCTCAAGTTGGCCGAATACATTTAGGAGCCAAACAAAGATGAACATGCAGTGTTGTCATGATTAAATTGAGAGCCAGAGCTGTGAAAATATTGTTGTGATAAACAGATTTCATCCAACTATGCTTTCAAGGAGTTATTGATTATTGCACATGAAGTTGAAGAACTCACAAGAGACAAATTTGAAAAAAGTAGTTATTGAAGAAGCAGTGACCTGACATACCCAGATTTTTTATTTTTAGCATGGATCAAGCTCCAAAAAAATGCTGCCTCCTAATACCTACTTATTTCCGACTTCACACCTCTAGTTTGTGACGCATGACTTCTTTCTCTGTGGTCATGTTGCAGACCATGTAAGTGGATCATGTGCATCCTTGGTCGACCGGCCTGGCCCCTTTGATGCATATTATCTTTCCCTCTCTTTGCATTTCCTGTTTGTATCTCTACTGCCTCCATCAAATAAAGCCAAAAATATCAATATCTACACAGATTTCAGTTTATTAGGTCCACAGCTAAAGCGTACACAGTCCAACACATCAGTTCTGCAATAAATGCTATCTTCTTGAAGGTTATTTTGTTTTGGTTGAAATTGCTTTAAGAAGGTGCTGATTCAACCTTTTGATCATTTTGGAGGCTGCAGTTTGTGATCTTGTTGAGGTGTTTTGTACAGAAAGGTGTTTCTAATATTTTTTCCACCCCACTTACATCAGCGAGGGCACGCAATTAGATTCTGCCATACTGTGCTCTTCTCTGCTCTGCTATATCTCTACTTTAGCCCGCTCTGACTCACTCTGTCGTCCTATACTCATTATTACTCCTCTCTTTCCATCGTAACTCCACGCGGTGATGGAAACTGTAACATAATGAAACAAGCAGGTGAGCTCTCTGTTTCTTCATCGCTGCAGGTAAGACTTGCCCTAGTTGGCCTGATAATAGTATGAGTTTCAGTCTTATTGCCTCACTCTGCCTCTCTGTCACTGAGGGGGATCTGACTAAATGATCACGTTGATCTGCAGACTCACTCCTCAACCTACTTTACTCCAGTTTTAACCCTGTTTCATCATCCAGGTCTTTCTGTCTGTGTGTGTGTGTTATTTCCAGCCTCATTCTATTTGAAAGCAAGTTGCTAAAAAACATGCTCCACTTTCTCCCCGTCCCGACCAATGACGCCTCAGAATGTTCAAGGACTGTATTTCATAACAGAGTAAACACCTCATGAAGCCTTTCATAATGCCACATCGCTGTTTTTTATCAGTGCTCTCTTTGCTGCTTCCTGCTGAAATGGAAAATGTGGATCTTGGCTATTTCCAATCAAACGGAGGATGCCTTGCATAGAATTGCATGTAATGGGGAGAAAGGAGGGGTTGAGGGGGTTTAGCTTCAGCCCACAAGTGAAAAAGCAAATCAGATCAAATTATAATGATAAAGGCCATAACAGATTGCCTCTAGAGCCGAAAGTATCCTGCACACTAGACCTACCAGCATGGGGATTAATGCTGAATAAATTGGATATAAAGGACAATTTCACAGTATTTAGCCCTGAGAAATAAGGCACCCTCTATAAAAATGTTTTGGAATAACAAAAAGGCTTCATAGAGAGGCTTTAAAAACTGTTCTTTCTGTAATGTTGATGGGGTTTTTTCACAAAACCCATAAATTAACTCTGAAAACATAAATTAACTCTCCCTTTCTCTCTCTCTCTCTCTCTCTCTCTCTCTCTCTCTCTCTCTCTCTCTTTCACACACACGCCCACGTTTAACGCCTCTAATGAAAATGCCCATCTGTTTGTTTTTCCTAATTACGACACATTTGGCTTGTCAGAACATTAACACAGCATGAATCCAACATATTTTTTAAAGCACATAACTCCTCTGGAAACATTGTGCATCTTGAAGGCACGTGGCTGCTTAAGTGCCAATTAGCGCCATACAATCCCGCATACTGACTAAAACTACTGAGTCATGTAGGAAATCTGAGCGTCTTTAAAGGAATGTGTAGACATTTTGGGAATAATTTCTTGTTTGCTGTCTGGAGCAGGGTTACGCTGACAAATCGAGAAGAACAAGCATCAGTCTCATCACCAGCATCAGTAATTTCAGCAATTAACTGGACCATATAGACAAAAAGCCCACTAGCAGCCCAGGAATTTACAACACACAGAGGAAATCATGATGGGCAATCCTCTGCCTAAAACTAATCAAGCCTTAACCATGACCATAACCAACAACAGGTCATTAAACTGATTTATTTACATAATCAATAAATAAATCAAATACCAGTGATTTGCTTTTGTAAGGCATAAATGACATTGCCCTGATGATAGAGGCATCGGGTGTGTAAATGCTTCAATGTGTTGATTTTTTTATTGACGAGTGACAAATGTCGTTTAATTTGGCGGACGTGTTGGTTAGATGAGAAGACTGATGCCGTTTACATGTTTGTACAATAGATACAAGGCTACCATGAGCAAAGGCCAGAAAAACTGGGGCCTGACTCACAAAACATGTCAACCAGAAGCTCCAAAGGTCACTAATTTGCATATTTAATCTCTTTTGTTAAAATAGTATAAAAATCGATATGTAAAAATGGAAATTTGCCATTTAAGTGGAGGTTATAAGTGAGGATGCAAAATTGTCCTGTTAATTAGTCATCTTTGGACATGCTAGTGAGGTTTTGTTACTTTGTACAGAGCCTGGTCAGCTGTTTCTGCGAGTTTCATTTCTTTGTGTTAAGCTAAGCTAACTGGCTGCTAGTTGTGGCCTTATATTTAACACAAAGTCTCTGCCAGGGAGAAAATACGAGCTTTTCCCAGAATATCAAACCTAAAAACAAGTGACGTCATAGCAAGGAGTAGTTGACTGCACATAAGATCAGTTCTCCGTCCTTCACACACACCATTATTTCTCAAACTTGCCCTTCATGCCTCATTGTCATTCCGAGGAACCTGGTCGTCCTTCATTTGTCCGTTGTATCTTTAACATCTTTCTCCTCTACCTCTGTTGTGTTGCTGCCGTCTGTCTGGTGGGGTGAAGGGGAAGTGTTGTGTGAGGATTATGCAGACGGGCTTGTAAATCCTCCACGCTGCACACTGCTGCAAATCACAGCACCGTTGCACCGTCCTTGGCTGAACATTCTTGTTGCTGAGAGCAAAAGAACGGCACATTTTCCTTTAATTTTCCACATAATTTATAGTTTTTTGTGGGGTTTAGGCCGGTATACCTACACACACACTCACCTGGCCAGCCAGCTAACAATGCCATTGATCACTGGTCTTTAACCTCCCGGGTGAAAAGGTCAGTCTAATTGAAACCTCAGCAGCCTCAGGAGAGCTGAACTGTGCTGAACTGTGACATTCACAGAGTCCAGATATGAGGTCGCCTCCTTTTGCCCTCTGTCTCCTCCCTCCACAGCGCTGTGCCGCTAATGGTCTCATCACTGCGGTGCAAGCACTGTTCCTCACATCCACAGCTCCTTTTCTTTGCTCTCTGCTGTCACTTCTGCACTAATAACTGTTTGGAGGAACTTTTCAGGAAACCGAAGTTGCTGCCGCTCGTCCACGGTGCTCCAGTAAATTACACCTCAGTGTCAGCTTGACCCGGCTGACAGACAGAAAGTGATGAGCAAGGCTTCTCAAACTCCTGCAAAAACCTCTGACAAGGAAGACTCCTGGATGGCAGAGTGAACTGATTTAATCCTGAGAAATGTCGTGTCTGCAGTCCAGCTGTTGAAGGCTGAAAGTGTTTGCTGTTGATGTTCTCATTTCAGCTTCCTCTGTCAGCACAGCAGAAGTGCTTTAATGTATTTTATCTTCCACATGAGAGTTAATATTACTGCACATGAGGGGACATGAAAATTCAGGATGATGCCTGGCAAGGTCACATAGTGATGTTTTAGGGCCATCTAGTGGAGATAAGCTGTGTCACAGAATACTTGATAGTCCAAACACACAAGCTAGACTCTGTAGTGTGTAGACTCATAGACTCATAGCGATTATAACTCATTCTAAAAAGACAAACATTAAAAGAGCTTCACGGAGAGAAGAAAATGTAAAAAGAAAGACTAAAAGTCAACACTGAAAAAAATGAGAATTAAGTGAACAACATACAACATAAAAGTTCTGAAATGAGGAGAAAACTAAAGAAGAAAAAGCTTCTTCTCTTGTGGAGGATGATCATGTGTGGTCTTTATTTATCTTGTCACTAGATCAAATTTGTAAATATAATTTTCAAAGATAATGACATAATTATGAACCTCAGTTTGTCTGCAGAAGAATCACTGGAGAAAAAAGAAATATCACGCAAGCAGTGAACAGCGATGACATGTTTTATATTAATATCTAAATGTTTATCTTCACAGTATCCAATAAGACACCAGTTTATTGCTTTTATGTGGTGGGGGGGTGGAAATGAAGTACTTTTACTTAAAAACTGCCCTTCAGTAGAATTTTGAGGTGTCATACGTAAAAAAAGAAGGTACAATACTTTCTATGTTAAACACCTGATGAATTTACAGAATATGATGCATATTTATAAATTACACTGGACACTTGTTTTTTGTTTTGTTTAATTTTTGTTTGTTTGCTTTTGTATGACCTTTTACTTTTGCTAATGCATAGTACATTTCAATAAAACTTTTATGTAAGTCACATTCTAAATGTATCTTTTACCTTAAATATGTTATTTTTACAGTGACTTACTCAGCAAAGAATCTGAGTGCTTCTTTCATCACTGTGTGATGACATTACAAATAAGATTATTTAACAGTGTAAACGCAGATTATATTTTACACCATCTTGATCTTCTACAGCAATAAAATGTAATATATTTATTAGATAATATTAAATAATATTAATAAATTCTATTGTTTCTTGTAAATAACTAATAATGCCTTTACTACTTATTTCTTCCATGTGAACGCACAGCAGGTATTGGATGAGAGATAACCTTAACACTCTGTTCATATCTGTAAGTTACAAACAGACTCCAGTTAAAGTTTCAGTCATGAGGATCAGAGCATCTGTTGTTCACATTTCGTCCAGCAGGGGTCGCCAGCTGCCCTCCTGTCCTCCTACACATGAAGGTCTCTCACCCTCAGATGGAGCTGCAGTCCACCTCCCATTCATCAATCTTCCTTTATTCACAGTGACAAAAGAGACATCAAATAGGGAGGTGTGGGAAAACACAACAATGCATCTCAGAACACAGACACTGGCTAATATATGCAAAGTGGGTCTAAGCGAGTCTAGGCGCTCGCTCTGTGTGTGTGTGTGTGTGTGTGTGTGTGTGTGTGTGTGTGTAAGAGAGAGAGAAAGAGTGTGTGTGTCTGTTTAAATTAGTAAGTTAGTATTTATAGTTTACTTCCATTTTTCAACTGTCTTTGTTAAGATAATACAATTAAGATGAAATCTAAAATCAAAACATTTCTCTTTTTTAAGAAAAATATAAATTTTAAAAAAATATCTTCCTACACAGGCACTTGGGACTGATGAAACAGGGACCAGCACTCATACAGTGAAACAGTATTCTTGCACCAAAATCCGAATAGTTTTTGCTCTCTGCCATTTTTGTCAGTCTCACAGGATCCGCACCCACAGTCCGCAAAATGAACCTGAAATGATCTGTCTCTCTCCTGGCTGGCTGCTCGCTGTTTCCCACCCAAATCAAAAGGGGCGAGTCGTGGGGGGTCATGTCTGGCCACCCCTCAGGAGAATAACGGGGTCTCTGTCTGCCCCCCAAACCACCAACGGTTCTCCACCGTCCCTATGGCAACAGCCAAGGACCCTGGAAGGCCCCCAGACTGGGGCGTCCAAGCAGATGCCCATAATTAACGTTGCTATACGGAGGTGTCAGTCCTGCCAGTCTGCCTTATATGGAGGCAGACCCTCTCCCAGACCTGTCAGAGGCCCATAGGGCTGGGTGAAAAATGATTGCCCTGCGGTGTGTGTCTGTGAGTGTGTGGGTGTGTGTGTCGGTGTATGGTGGGTTGGGGGTGGGTAATGACTGCCCACCAGTGTCTGCCCAGTCCTGCTAAACTCTGACCATCATGCAGTGGCAAAAAAATATAAAATGATTTTTTTATTTAACTTAACAGCAACTAGAAATATCAGTTTTTTTAATCAACAACAACAAGAAATATCTGAAAAATGTGTCCTTTTTGCAAAAGTCACACTAAAAAGGTTTTCAGTGACAAACATTAAATCATTGGTACATATGTTAAATACCTGGTAAAGTCACCTCGCTGTGCTCGGTTGTTTTATGTTAAATCAGTGCTCTTCCCGACATGCTGCGGTGACACTGACTGACTGGCTGTCTGGCTTACACGGTTGACTGAGGATGAGATTGTGTCCCATCATCCTCTCACACACATCCTACCTAAAGATATGGAGCGACCACATCAGAAATCTCCATAAGCACTGAAACAACCAGACCATGGTAATATTCATCAGCCTTCTGAGATGAATCATTTCAGCAGCATGAGTTATAATTGCTCCCTTAGAACCCTTAAATACCCACAGAAATGCCTAAAATATTTTTTTCACTTTATTTTTGTCCCATCTTTGGCATTTAAAACTACATAAGCCATTAATAAAAGGTTTGCGACACACGTTAACACACTGTATCAGTAGAGTATCAGTAACTTGTGTGTAAACATATAATGAGTCATATAATCACACCTTCAATTGTGTAAAAAATTTCTTCATGTGTTTGTTTATCTGTAGATTCTTTTTCACTCTACCCAGACAACTTGACACAGTCCATCTGCTAGTGAAGGCCACAGGATCTGCTTGTGGACATTAAGTCAAGATTATTTTTTCAACCAGATAACTTGATACATGCAGTGTTTTAAACCATGATCAACACCTTTAAATAAACTGGTTTATACATCTGTGAGGAGTTAATAAATGCTTTATAACACACTGAAATGGTTTGTTTACAAAATTACAGGTGTGTTATACTTTAAATGCCTTTTCATCAGTTATGGATGTTTTATATGAGGAGTTATTGACAAATACATTTTTTAAAAGTTTTTTTAAAGACTTTACATTTGCTTACAAGTGTATCATAGTATTTTTTTTTATTAACTGTGCAGATACTGCTTATAAACACTAAATGGGGGGTTAAAATAAAATATTACACTGTCTTCTTGTTTGTTTTCGCCTGACAGAGGTGATGAAATGTCCATCATGGATTGTTTGCTTCATGAGCTGAACTTTGATCGATCAAATTCAGTGATCCAGTGAGGCAACGTTGCCCCCGTGGTTTTCTGCCTCGACAGGTCAACTGATCAGCGCTGATTGGGTTAAAGACACATCCGTCTGCTGTCCGGCAAGTGACACCAAAGGTCAGCAAATGCACTGTCCACGAGTCCACGAGTTCATCATCGGCCCCGCTGGTCACCGGCACACTCCACGGCTCAGGGGGGGTCAGTGGTTCAGCTCACCTCTGACCTGGCCAGCCCTCTCTGTGGTCATTACATAATAAGACATTTCCCTCCACGCTGACCAACCTGTTTTCTTTCTGCAAGACCACTGAGAGTTGAGAGTAAAATGTCTTTATGGGGTTGTTCAGCCTTTAAAGCCAAGCTGGGGAGGTCTGTAAAAAAGGAGCTTTGTGAAAAGGTATATGGGCTTGTAAATGTGAAACAATGGCAGAGCTACAAGCTGCTTCAGAGGCTCGCTCCGAGGTTTCACCCTGACAGGTTTCACCCTAACCCTGTTTTTGGTTTTAGCTGCAGGATTGTCTGTTGTTCTTGCTTCAATTTGCAAATATTTGCTTTTTAAAATGTTTACAATATTGTGACTTAAGATTACAAGTTGTAAGACACCAAGAAGACTTCATTTTAAAGCACTAATGTGAAAATATGAAAGGATTGTGATGACTGTGGATGTATTTGGTTAAAATTGCAGATGTTTGCTTTTTAAAATCTCCACAATATCGTGACAGGAGATGAAAATGAAGTGTCTTATAACTTGTAAAGCACTAATGTGAAAATGTGAGAGGGAGAAATAAGGATACTGAACAAATTCTTGATATGTTAAAATCCTCACTTCATGATCACAGACAGAACTACCCCATCCAAATCATGAGTGAGGGTTTAATCCCCTCAGGGGTCGTGGGATCAGCGAGCCAGACACTTTTTTATGGGACCTCAAATGCAGAAACACGGGGAGGTGGGACAGGGCCGTCTGGGACTGAGCCGGCCAATAATGCTCTGGCTAGACACATCACACTTACATGCCATAAATGTGGGAATCTGCTGCCTCTCGCATCCAGCTCACACTCATGTGTACACCTGGTGCTGGTCTGAAATAAGTGGAGAACAATTAGAAAGCTGATTCACACGCCTTCATTTGAATAATGTAAAATTTAAATACATAAATAATGTAGAAATAGTCAGAAACGCAAAGCTTAACCAGCAGTTTAAGGACTAAAAATGTGCGTTTTGAGATGTGTGTGTGTTTTGTGCATAAGTACCATCTTTTTGAGGATATACGATGTATTTATTTATTGCTTTTGTGTATGTGTGTGTGAATAAACTCAAAGTAGTCATAATGCAAGTGCTGGTTGTTTCAGATAGTCTGTGGTCAAGGATAAAATGTGACAAGCAAGGCTGTGAAAATATGCATCACTATAAAGACTTAAAGGACGAGCTGTGTGTTTGTTTCTGAATGGATCTCACCACATCAGGAGTGGAAGTGCAAAACCTGTGACTCAGTCTTTAGAAGTCTCTCGCTGTCTTTGAGACGTCTGAACTGTGCTTACTCATCTGCTGCCTTTATATCACTTATGTCACTCTTTCAATAATGATTGTTCGTTTATTTCATGTTCTTCCATTATTCCTCAGCTCAGTCCTCAGACAGAGTTCATGTCTTTTAAATACAAAACTCCTCCGCTTTTAACGTCACAGTCCTCAAAGGGAAATTCATCTTACAAACCCTGAAACTAGAAAACACACAAATGGACTGTAAAATACACAAACAGGTAAAAAATAACATACTGTGAAATACGGGTAATGTAACTATGCTGGAAAAACTACTCATAGTTATGTGTGATTGCTTGTGACTGTGACAAATAATTTTTATAAACATTACAGTATCATTATCTTTCTCAACACAACTGTAATCAGCTGAACAAAAAGAGTTCTTCTTTGCTCTTTTAGTCCTTAAAGTATATTCAGCAATATTCAGAAAACAGTATTAATAAATTGAGCACCCTGCACATTGTTGTACATTATTATATAAATTATCATTAACTTTTTCTCACTGCATTCGATTTAGTGATTTTTCACTTAAGCCTCAGTGAGTCCCCGTTTAAAACAGAAACAGGTGAAGTGGGACACAGCCATTAATAGACCTCATATGAGAACATGTGAGCTATCAGTCTTTTTTTTTTTGTTTGTTTGTTTTCTATCCACGTTTGGAACCAAAAAGATCAACGAGTCTGCTCCAACTCAGCAAAACATACAAAAAACAGGCAATCACTCTATTTAATAAAAAGTAACAAAAGAGATGTGATAAATGTCCAAAAGGAGACACAGAAAGAAACAGAGTGATTCGTGTTGTGATTTTTCGTTTGGGGGAGTTGGACAGAAGGGGGGAGTTATTTGATTATTTAATTATTTATGTATTTGTTTGTTTGTTTACTTGTTTGCAGTGTGCGCAGAGCAGTGTGTGTGTGTGTGTGTGTGTGTGTGTGTGTGTGGTGGGGGTGTTGGTGGCAGACCCACAGCGGGCCCGTCCTCTCCCTCCCCGCATTTCAGCGCGAGTTGACGAACTCTCCCACGGCGGGGAGCGCGCGCCTTTTTTCGGAATTAGCCACGCGGCACGCCTCGCATAGTAATGGAGGCTCGCGCTTTGAGCTTGAACTTGACCGGAGGAATGCGGCTCGTGGGAAACTCCCCCCTCCCTCCATCCCTCATTCACGGCGCACAGGTCGGTGTCAGCTCTGATTATCATAAAGCCCAGCCCGCCTCACATTCAGGCACGAGGGCTCGCTCTGCCTCTTTCACTGCAGGCGGAGGAGGAATGAACAGGTCTCCCTGCGCGAGCCTGCTCCGGTAAGAACTTTGATTCTGTCTGCTCAATTTCAAAAGTTTGAACATCTTCTCGTCTCTTCTGCAAAATGTCTCTATTTCTGTCGCGCAGTCTGTGTGTGAGTCCGCGTAAAGTCTCTAAGTTTTATTGTGGAGCTTCTGCAGGGAAGTCAAATTTCTTTTTCTTTTGCATCACTTTTGCAACATTTTTTTCTTTTTCTATTCTATTTCTCCATACATTTTGTTTGAATGTGTTCCTGAAATATGCTCATATGTTTAAGTGAACTGAAAGTTAACCCAAAAAAAAGGCCAGTGAGAATAAAAACGAGTCTTGTGTGTATAAAGGTTAATTTAGTTTCTCAGCGTCTGATTTTTTTTTACACACTATGAATGCAGTCTTGTTGAAAGGGTGAATTGACAGTGTAAATGTGACAGTTTGCTTCAACTTTACCAGCCGTAACTCCTTTTATTTTATTTTGTACAAAACACTGCACAAAGATTGAGAAATTGTTTCTTATAATAAAACACACAGTTGTATTATTTTAAAATCATATGATATTATGATAATGTATAAACAGTAGTATGTCATATTTAGAAATATAACATTAATTCTTCATTCTTCATCAATTCTTAATGTTGTATTTACCAAGTCCTTAAAAACCTAAAAATCTTATTGAGTTGAAACTGTATTCACAACAGTTTGTTCCAACCCAGTCTGTAATAAATGTACAAAAAAGTTTCCCCAAATTATTTGGGGGAAATGCCCAATGACCTAAAATCACAGTGGATTAATAATGTAAAAAACGTCAAAATTCCATGTTTAAAATATCCATGTGTATCTCTTAGGTGACTGAATTGTTCATATACAGGCCAGACTGGCCTGATGCTGTATGTGGTCCAATCTGAGGCCTGCAAGCTTGAACATGTAACATTAACACAGACACTGTTCGCAGATGAAGATCATAAAGAAGTGAAACATTTATATATTTCTGGCACAGAGCATTCTTAGTTACCTTTTCTCATGACATTTAATTCAAACGACAGATGAGCTGTGAAAAATTTCAAATGCACAAAGATAATGAAAAACATATATAGTGCTCATCAACTGCTTAACTAAAGCGTCAGATTTAAGATCACACTGTTCACAGTGGTGTTTTAAAACAACCTTCACATTTATCTCACACGTTTAGAAGCTGAAAACAAAATACTTATACAACATGTGTTTCTCTGTGAGTAACAAAGTTAAAATTATTGAAAACTCAGAAAGTAGATTATATTTTCTGTTTAGGGAACCAAATCTACACAAACCTGGAACTTCA
>JBAJHX010000062.1:13682465-13708191 GCA_037176925.1 Amniataba percoides
TTAAAATTATTGAAAACTCAGAAAGTAGATTATATTTTCTGTTTAGGGAACCAAATCTACACAAACCTGGAACTTCACAAATATACAGAAAAAATACAGAAAAGAGCTGAGTGAGCTAAAGATTTGCTGTAAATGAATATGAAAGTGTTTTTAAGGAACAGGTAGTTACACTGTCAGATAGTCTTAATTACTTTCTTCAACACTAAATTATATCACGTTAATACACAGTGTGGAGAACTTCAACAAACAGCTATAAAATGTATAATAAGATCTAAATAGCCTACAGAATAAATCAGTGCATCAAGAGTTTATTGACATCTGATTTTAAAAAACCTACACAACATGAAATCTCATAGATTATTGCCAAAATGTTTATTTTTAGGCCTCAGAATAAGTCAGATGTGTATAAACTAATAATAAATAAATGACATGTAGTATTTGACAAGTGTGAAGTGAGTGATCTGACCGGTGGTTCAGTTTTACAGTCTGATAAAGAAGCACATGAAAATGTAAAATAGTTTGTAAATTCATAGAAGATACTCCCATGTATCAGATTTCCCAAGATCTTGTAACACTCCTAATGTTTTCAATAAAAAAAGAAGAATATAATCAGTCTAAAGTTATATCAGCCTTGTGTGTATTAAAAAAGAAAAAAATGACCAAATAAATTCCATTTTCAATTAATTAATATTATTTGTTAAAGACTGTTATTACTCACTTTATTGCTAATATTTTTTTTAAAAGATTAGAAATTTGTAAGCTTGTCGCTGTTTGAATTAAACATCATCACATTAATAGCATTTTTTCAGTCAGTATTGTGTGTTCATTATCTGGAATAATATCAAAGAGTTTGATAATAATATTACTAATGATCATAATATCTATAATATTATTAATAATGATAATTAAACATGTTTCAATGAAGCACATCAACTTATTAACAAACTATGAAGTACTTCAGAATTGATTTCACTCAGTCCTTTAACTTTTAAACCTTTTATTTCACTTTCCAGTTCAACAGGTCAGACTGTCTGATCAAATCTAAGATAAAGTGTTAATGAAACATTGTTTTAAAGTTCCTCAGTGTAAACTTAAACATTATTCTCACTCATTGTTTAAGCAAATACAGTAAAGCAGGTTCCTGTTTGTGCCTTTGATGTCTTCACACCACTGTTTTCATCCTCGTCCATAAATTTTCCATTAAATAACATTTTCTTATAAATAAGTTATCATTTTTTTTATTCCATGAGGGAGATGATTGTCCATTAAATTCCAGACTTAAGTATAATACGGTTTTATTTAAATATACAAACTTTGTCTGCTCCAGAATAAGTTTGGGGTCTTTTCTTTTCTTTTCTTTTCTTTTCTTTTTTTTTATCTCTGCACAAAGACACACTTTTCTTGGTGCATAAATACAATATTTATGTGATAAGAAAACGACAGTGACACAGTAAACGGCTTTCACGATCTTGTTCCTTCTCGCCAAAGTGTGTCGCTGTTTCAGCAGCTGCTTTTTTAAATTTATTTATTTATTTTACTGTACACTGTATTTCTCGACTTTACGCACGAGGCTCGCAGCACGTCGTTTGTTTTTAACGTCCAGCCCGTTAAAATTCATCCCTGCTGCTGCAGCTGCTGCTGAAACAGCCGCAGTGTGCAGGTGTGCAGGTGAGAGGAAGTGTGTGCGGCTGCATCCATTATTTATTCTTCCGGTGTAAATAACAGGCGTGCCAGTTACGGGTCCGTCATAAACAGGCTGTAAACTCCCAGCATGCATTATTGCAAAGTGGCCACATTCAGTATATCACATGGAGCCTTCTTGCATTATTTTCTTCTCTCTGTTCTGTTTTGTTTTGTTTTAATGCAGGGTGGTGTGTTTTCCATAAATAACTTTAATACAGGGCATCAACAGTGTCAGATATTATGGATGTATCGATTTGTGAAAAGGAATGGGAGGAGTGGATGAAAGGATGGATCCTGGATGATGAGTAGCCTAATTAATGCTACCCAACTTTAAGAGTGGCTTTAAGAAATCTCAGTTAAATCACTGCATGATGTGAATGAATACATGTTACTGTAAAGGACATTAATGAGGTAAAAACAGATCAGTTAGATCCTGTTTTAAAAAGTACATATAAAATATGCTCACATATTCCAAGAAAAGTAGCCTACTAAATGAGTTTTTCTAAAGAGGCTTTTAACTGGAGGCTATTTGACGCTGTTATGAGCTCGAGGTTGAAGATGATTTTATTTGAGGGTCTGTGTGTGTGTGTGAGTGTGTGTGAGTGTGCGCGTTTCCCTGCTGCAGATTTTCAAAACAAAAGCAGCAGCAACCTACTTTCAGACTATTTTATATTCCCGTTTATCTTTACCCCCCCCCCCCCAAAAAAAAAAAAATATCATCGGGCCTTGTTTGACAAATTTGATAGGCCCTGAGCAGGCTCTTACTCCCTCCTCCTCCTCCTCATCATCATCATCATCACCCTCCCTCCCCTCGCCTCTCTCTGCAGCCTGCTCTCACACTCCTGTCTGACCCGCTTTATCCGGTAAGAGAAGGGATTTTTTCTCTACATAATCTGGTAGGCAGACATGCGTTAATGCAGCAGGTAAAATTCATTTTGGATGAGACGACAGGAGGCAGATCTGTGACTGAATATCCAGTTTCTCAGGACGGGGTGCAGAGAGGACGCGCTTTTTTGGGGGGCGGTGACCAAATAATAATTCACGAATTAATGTTTTTAATTTTTTCTTTTTTAAATCCCGAGAATCTTTTGTGGACGTATTATTTTGGATTGAACTCCAGTAAATTGTAAGTATATTTTTACACGGATGTAGCTGCAACGTGGTGCACTTTAGTCATATGATTTCTCAATTTCACATTTTCACATTTAAAATAATGGTGTTGTTTCTATAAGACAGGGACGTATTTTGGTGTGTGTTGGCTTACTAGGAAAGATATGCTAAACTAACATTTACAGCAAAGTCTAAATCCACCTGAACACCTGTTTATTCTAGCATTTATTCAAGTTATTGACACCCTGCTGCTGTAGGCCAGAACTGTAATATTACATTAACATCACAGCATGTTAGAAATACAGTGACAAGTACAATAAGGCCACTGAGGCACATCAGACTTCAAATCATCAAGAAAAAAAATTCTTACGAGAAGTTTGACTCATTTTTTAATCATCACTCAGTGGGGGAGAAAAAAGTCAATTAGCCCCTATTAAAGTTTATGCAAACTCCAGAATATTTAATGAGGCTCTTCGCTGCCATGTGCTGATGTGAGAAGTATTCATGTAGTGGAGGAGGAGGAGGGGGAGGCCCCAGGCAGCGCTGCAGTGCAGAGTTCAGCGGGGAGATATTGTTGTGAGCCTGGGAAAGTGTAGCAGGGCTGACGCCAGACTCTGTTGTGCAGGGTGGGGGGACCTCGAGGATCCCAGACCTGATTGTCATGTAAATTTCTCCCCGGCACGTTGTTGAACTTGATGTTGACTTCTTTCTTTCTTTCTTTTTTTCTTTGGAGGGGGGGTGAGAAAGAGTAGGAGGTGTGTGTGCGTGTGTGTGTGTGTGTGTGTGTGTGTGTGTGTGTGTGTGTGGTGGGGTGTGGTGGGGTGGGGGGTTCATTTTCCCTGTCACTTGTTTGTGGGAAAATCCATCTGAAGACGGACACACACACACACACACACACACACACACACACACACACGCTTCGTTCAACAGATCTTTCAAACCTTAAGCACAGTTGTAAAGTACAGTCGAGTGAAAGAAGTTCATCTCCATGAATTAATTTTAGTGTTACTGTTTAACAAATCACGTCCTGAATACTTTTTAAATTTTATTTCAAAATAAAAGTCTTCTCAGATATTTTATAACAGAGCTGCTCTGAGGTGTTAAAATTTTATTCAACTGGTAAAAACAATTGATGCCTCACTTGTAGCAGACTGAATGTGGCCCATATGAAGAATAACACCCTGCATTTGAAATCAGATTTAGATTTTCAGTAACACTGGTGACTGCGGAAGTGCAGCTTTTTTCAGGAGCAGCATCTCTTGATTATTGACATTTGCTGTGAACATTAGAGGTTTTCATGCAAACTGGCGACAATACAAAGATGCACGTGCAGTCTAACGCCCTGGCCGCGCATGCTCAGCACCGACGAGGAGCGCGTGTCCAATCAAAATGAACACCGCTCTCATGCTAATGCAGCAGCAATGATTTTTTATATATATAAAGGATGGAGAGGGCCTTTCCCGCACAACGCGGGGAAACGTGGCTCAGTCCCGGGCTGGCAGCGGCGGAGGCCACAGCTGATTAGATCTGCTTACAGATGGTGCGGAGAGGAGCCGGACCTGTGCTGCACCTCCATGATACTAACAGATTGCCCATGCGCAATAATCAGATATGTACCTGCTATCTGATGCAAGCTTCGTTTGGAAACCGGGACTGCACCGCTCCCTGCTTTTTTATTGGTTTACCTGCACACACACACTCACTCACACACACACACACACACACACACACTATTTTTCTCACACACACACTGATCCCAGCACCTTTTTAAATATCCTTTCAAACTTTGAGAGATATTGCAAGTTTCTATTCGGGTCTTGTCTCTGCCACTGGCTTCTTTTATCAAAGGCTGTGATAGTTATCGCGCCCACTATCTCATCTCCTCGGCCCAGATATCACTCATATCATAATATCACCATCGATAAGGATGCATATTGCCTGAATGTGCTTTCAGGATTTGGCCAGGCGTGAATCTTTTTCCTGCACCGAGGACAGAAACCTTCCAGATTCCTCTGCTCGGTGCCAGTGTTAGAATAAAATAAAATATATGATAAAGTAAAATATATTTCTCTTCCTTTGTGGAGGCTTTGCATCCTGGAAACAGCACAGATATACTTCAAGTTTCTGTTTCTTTAATTGCTCAATCGATGCTACTGTAGGTGTGATTAATATAATAATGCAAGAATTGTAGGGGAAAATAGCTCATAGCAGCCATAATCAGGTTGCATGAGGAGGATGTAGGCCAGATAAGTGGCCTTATTTCTCTACTGTCCCTGTGAAATACATTTAATCACATATTGAGCATTTTATAGCATGTGCACAAGAGGAGAGCTGATTGGAGGAGCCTAGAGGATCTGAGGAGCCTTACAGCCAACCTTTGTCTTTTTAAAGGTGTTTTGTAAGAGTTGTGACTTATTTTCCTTTTGTTTGGCTTCTTTAAATGAGCTGGTGTGCAAGCTTTGTCATCCTACATGAAAATGAAGTGCAGCTTTTGTGGCCAGTGATTCCAAACCAACAACATATCAGCTCTAAGCAAAATATTGCAGGCTATTTAGATATTATATGATGCAGAATGCGGTTAAGAAAGAAAAGGATTTATGGGATTATGAGGCTTTTATATATGTGTGTATGTAAGTAAAGAGGGAGAAATCTTCCTGAGATGTGACAGTGAAGGAGCTACTCTGAGGTGATGATAAAGTCCCATAAATGCAGCCACTGCCCTGGAAATACCATGTTTGATCCGGCTACCTTGTTCTTTTTTTCTTTTCATTTTTTTTTAAACCATTTGCCTGTTTTGCATTTTTGAAAATATCCCTGCGCGCTCCTCTGCACTATTTCTCCGCCTCTCTCGTGAGGACAATGGTGGGAATAAACTACTGATTGACGCTCACCTACGTTCATTTTCAAATAGTCTTTAATGATTTCAGATTCCCGCCTCTGTCTCTCCCCCCTCTCTCACTGCCCCCCCCCTCCTCCCTCTCTCTGTGAGGCGGAGTTTCTCCTCTCCTCTCACCGTGTGGACTCTCCGCACTTGTCAGTCGCAGCTCGCGTGTGTGAGGAGAGAGGACACGCGCAGGTCTGTGGAGAGAGAGAGAGAGAGAGAGAGGACACCCTGTAGCTCTGTGTGTGTGTGTGTGCGTGTGTGTTTACACTGTTTTCACACGTTGGATGCGATCAGACCAGGCTCTGATGCGACAGAGAGAGAGAGAGAGAAAGGGGGAAGCGATACGGATTCGCTGGAGGATTTTTGACTGTAGCGGAGCGGAGCCTGATGATGTGCAAGTAAGTGGGATGCTGGTTTCATCAGACCACTGGAGCTGATGGTGTGAGGACGCTTTTAACTCAAACTGCTGTGTTGTGTGGTGCTGCTTTGATTAGTGCAGGTGTTTTGTTTTGTTTTTTTTAACCAGAAATTCAGACTCAGACTGTGACATTATTGCAGGATACTGAAGGTTGATCTGTGGGAACTTTGCTCGTTTGTGTGCGGCCTGGTGTGTTAGAATAATGACTGTGTAAACCCTCCGTGTTGACAAAAAAAAAGACAGCAAACCCTGACTCCTTTAAAAAAATATATCTTTATGTATTGCTGAATGGGACTGACAGGGTTGCAAAACTGTGTCCGGCCTGTTCCTGCGTGCACTTGGGATGCTCTGCAAAACAAAATGCTGCTTTAGCAACAAACTAGTGCGACGCTGACACATGTGCACCTTCATTTATTTTATCCATTTATTTATTTTTGCTTTGGCACCAACGTGTTTTATCATGTTGATGCAATTAAAGCAAAGTTGAATGTGGTGCTGGACCCAGTATGTCAAGCAGTGTGTGATGTGTGTGTGTGTGTGTGTGTGTGTGTTTCAAACGGGTCAGCCAACACAACCTGCGTGTTTTGACTCCATCTCACCTCCATATAATGATAAATGTGTATGAATAACCATATCATAGCTTTTTATTATGCTGAGCAGCTTTGTCGTTGCTCTCCCTCTATATGTGTGTGTGTGTGTGTGTGTGTGTGTGTGAGGTGGTGGTGGGGAGGGGGGGCTCTCAGTGCAATGTGACCACAGGCAGGATCTCTCTCTCCTCTCTCCTCTCTGTGTGGATCGGAGAGGCGGCCCCTTTAAGAGACGACGGGTTAGTTTGTGTCTTTGGTTATCTAGCTGTATGAGTTTTAATTTCATAAAGCTAGAGAACCGAAAGTACGAACTGACGCCGAGCACTTCGGAGCCGGTGAGGGGAGGGGGGGTCCTCTCGCTCGGCATGGACGGTGATGATGATGAGGAGGAGGAGGAGGAGGAGATGATGATGACGATGCCGGGGCGGGCAGCAGCAGCAGGAGGGTCGGATGCTGAGGGAGCCTGCACGCCGATGAGGAGGAGGAGAGGTGGTGCTGATGGTGCTGATGGTGGAGGTAGTGGGGGGCAACGGTGTGATCTCGGCGTCGGGGCGTCGGAGGGGTGCTGGCACGTTCACAGGAGCCCCCCGCGTGTCTGTTATGGTGACGCCGGGGCCTGTTGAGCATCAATAAATCGGCTCCTCCTTCAAACTTTAAGACTGGAGGGAGCGATGCACGTGGGAGAAAAACATCATCAAACCACACACACACACACACACACACACACACACACACACCTCTTCCCACCCTCCTCTCCCCCACCCTACAGCACGTCCTGGTGTGCAGTTGTCATAACTGTGTGTGGGTGTTATAACATTAATATCTTGAGGGGGTTAGACAGAAATAGTTAAAGGGCTTGTGCGATTGGTCAGTCCGAGACTCACGTGACGGTGGTGGAAGCAGCAGCAGCAGCAGCAGCCTCAGATCGCTTTCTAAGATCTCTGCATGTTGGCTGTGGTGATTTCTGAACAGGCCTGGAAGTTGGCACAGCCCTCATTATTAAGCCAATAATTACTTGGAATGAATGAATCCTGCAGAGCAGCATCCACTGCAAGTGCAGACTCCCTGACTCCTCTGATACTGAGTGTATTTCCTTTATGACTGGTGTGGACTAAGTGATGTCCCCTGGCTGTAATTAACTTGACATTAGGAGTGTGATGTATAATTGGATGCACATGTACATCACTTGGTGCAAGATGAAGCCTCGGCAGAGCAAGGGGCCCGAGAGTGTAGGGCTGGATCGCTGTGTGCTAACACGCCTGATAACACAGAAACTGTTTTTTTCCCTGTCATTTTGGCATCTACTAGTTTGGTTCTTTGCTACCCAACCAGAGCCTTCGGGGTACAACACATCAAAATCCTATTGCATCAGTCACTTAGAGCATAAGAGACTGGGCTGTGCACGGCCATCTTCAGCCTGATTCCAACATGCTTTCATCACTGAGGATGAATCCGAGTCAGACATGGCAGATATGTTCAAATTTGTGTTTCGCTGGGTGGATTATTTTTGTGTTTGGCTGCTAGATAAGAACAAAATAGGACATCGGCTCAGGGTTTGATCTATTCTTGGAGCAGAATCAGCAAGCCTTGGAGATGACTGAATATCCCTGAAGTCCCAGCATGCTCT
Source organism: Amniataba percoides (assembly GCA_037176925.1). NCBI lineage: Eukaryota > Metazoa > Chordata > Actinopteri > Centrarchiformes > Terapontidae > Amniataba > Amniataba percoides. The sequence goes on from JBAJHX010000062.1 coordinate 13,690,775, forward strand.
ATTTAGACCATGACTGACAATATTTGATGTGCGCCGTTAAACAAGAGAGCTTGGATGGTGTGTGACAGCGTGTGCATGTGTGTGTGTGTTGTTGACGTTTGCATATGAGAGCCTGTGTACAGTTCAAGCCAGTGTGTACGATTTGACCTCCATGTCCTCCATCTTGGAATTATACAAAGAAAATCAGGGATTAAAATATTATGTGTATTATGCAATCGGTATCTGTCTGTGTTATTCTGCCATCATAGAGATTAATTTTAAAATGTATCCTCTGTGTTTTATATTGTATACAACTATTTTTCTTGCTCAATCTGTTTCAGTAGCTTAGCAACTGGGATGCTGCCAAGATGAAGCCTGCTCTATAGCATTGATTTGTGCTATAGTTTCTCACTTAGTGTGGCTTTTCCATCAAATTTGACAATTTTGGCTCTCCCCAAACACTTTCATCAAGCTCGACTTATTGTTCATGCAACGGAAAATTTATTTAACCTTGCAAAGACGCAAAATAATGAGAAGTGCACACATGAAAACAAGTTCGGTGGAGTGCTGTTAGCTGCAAGGTCAACAAAGCTGCATTTATGCCCCCCTCGTATATTTCCCCCACTGCCTTGCAAGCCGCTTATTTATTCCTGAAAAATGTTGTTCTATTAAAAGCAAAAGCTCAAGCAGTGATTTCACACACACACACACACACACTGATTCTCTTTTCTTGTTTCTCAAAAGGAAAATGCAGATAACGTCAGCCCTAAAGTTTGCATCAACTTGCAATGAAGACAAACTGCCACCGGACAGGACGAGGAGCTCCAGTCAGCCTGCAGGTGAATATTTAAAGCGAGAACACATGCATATAGAGAAGTGGTCCACCTGTCATTTGCATAAGAGCAACAGAGATATCGCCGCAAGCAAAAGTCGCTTGCTGCCTCATATACTGTGGCTATAACAATGTCTGCAGAGTTAAGAGGCGGGTTCAGGTCAAACTTTAAGGTGCTGGAGGCTTGCAGATCGTTGTGTTTCAGCAGAGTCTTAAGCAAGCGATGGTGCAGCATCGCTTGTGTTGGCCACAGTCTGTAGAGCTGTGAGGATGGAGTTGGTTGTGTGTGTGTGGGTGTGAAAGCGACAGACAGAGAGACAGCCTGAATTTTTTTTTCCATCAAGAATGATTGTTAAAGTGTGCAGCACGGTGGTAATCTTCACCGCCTTATTCAAACGAAAGGGGGTATTAAGAGGGACATTTACTGCCGGTTTTATTTGCACACGGTGTAAATGTCAGTTTCATATCATTGGTGTATATATCAGAATATATACATACAGTGTGGAGCTGCAGGAGACTGTAGCCCACAGCAACAGAGTGTAAATGCTGTGATTTGAGCGAGTGAAGTAAGACCTCCATGTTGAATTCCATCATTCCTTTGAAGTATTAACATTTTTTACATTGTACATCACACTCCATCCTCCTCACACACACACACACACACACACACACACACACACCTCTCCCTTTCATTCTCATACATTCAGCGTTTTATCCCTTTAAACACTATGATCCCATTTGTCAGGTAGAGTGTGTGGTAGGTGCAGGGGAGGTGGCCGTGTAATCTTTGCTGCGGTTCTTTATCCCGTTAGGAGAGCGCAGGCGAGGTTTGGACCTGCTCATGTGGAAAGAGTGTTTGGGTGGCTCTGTCCTTTTCGGCCCTAATGCCCTGACGAGCCACCCTCTCCTTGTCCGACGTCCGACGATTATTGTGAGCAAAGTATTGCTTTGCCTAGAGGTCTAGCGCGTGCATAATTTAGCAGCGGTAGTGTTAAATCCAAGCGCAAATGACCTAAATTGCAAAGGAAACCACATCCTGAGATGGACAGTACCGTGAGATGTTTTAGGTTACACCCTCACTTTGAAATTAAAATTCCCAATTTTAAGGCCCCAAAGAAAAAAAAAACCTGTGAAAGCCCACAAGATGTTATTTCAGTGGGATCGAAACAGAAGCGTTCCCAGCTTTACAGTTGTCAGTACGTTCCTTACAATTCCCCCTTAAATAGTTCAGCATTAAGAATTAAACAATAAGTACATATTGTTAGCAAGGTCAAATCTTCATGGTTCCACAACCTTGAAGCTCAATATAAAGCTCAGTTATTCAAATTTAGTATGGAGTTCTTTGAGTCGCCCAGATTTTCCCAAGCTTTATATTAGCATATGCAAGGGCCGGCCTGTGCTGCTGTTTTCTAAAGTGGATGTAAATTATAACCTCAGTATTATACAGGCTGATAGGAGATAAATCTCTGCAGTAATGCATTGCAGCGAATGGGGGTGGGATGGGGGGTGTTGGAGAGGGGTTGAAGGGTGTGTGTGTGTGTGTGTGTGTGTGTGTGTGTGTGTGTGTGTGAGAGAGAGGTACTGTACAATAGCCGGTGGCAGATGGAATACAGACTAGCAAAGCACTTGCTAATAGTCATGCTAAACTCTCTTTTCATCGGTTTTCGGTTCCTTCAGATTTTCTGCCACATTTCTAGACAAACAAATGTGAGATTTTAAGAGGGAGATGCATCAAAACAGACATTTTTTAGACTGTTGCAATATCAGTGAAACAGTTTTGCGAGCGATCACACATCTTTTAAAACAAATATTAACACAGGGAGATTACTAAGTCGAAATTTGCACTTGTGCGGTCCAAAAGGTTGAGGGGCTTCAGGCCTCACGAGCGGAGTGGAGATCTCTTTGGAATCCCTATGCAAACTAGGGCTTGAATAATGAGATGTATTTATGAAGGGCTGGGAAGGGGGTCCTGCTTTTGAAAGCAAGTAGGCCGGAGCCTGAATGGGATGGAAGGGGGGGGGGCAAGGGGGAATGGAGGGTGTGTGTAGAGGGGGTACAGGGGCCCCCAGCAGCCCAGGCCTCAGCCGAGGCAGCTGTGAAAAGGGGTCCCGTCTTTTTCCCACGCCCAGCAAGACGCGAAACACTGCCGCAGCTCTCTAGGGTCAAGTCCCATCGCTAATATATACACACATACGTACACATCCATGCACACACAGAGATGTGTGTGTAAAAGTTGTGCAAATTAACAAGCTGTCTGGGAAGCTCTGTGACATGGGGACACCTGCTATTCTCCCAGAATGCTTTGCACTCATCAGGGGCCACTGGGTTTGATGGGACAACAATTAGGTCGTAACTTCAACTTGAACTTATAATTCAGCTGAGCCTGGATTCTTTTTTATTTCACTTTTTTATTTTTATTTATTTATCTATTTATTTAGCACATTTAGAAAAACTTTACATAATTCATTCTGTTCTTGTTAAAATTTGAAAAAGATCATTTTTAAAATAGTGCAATTTTTAACTTTTTGAAGGACTAATTGTTTATTTTTTATACTGTGTAGAAAATAATAAGAGAACTTTTACAAAAAATAATAATAGATATTTTACTTTACTACAACTGCTGATGTGTCCATTCTCTCAGTCTGTGAAGATAAACTTGGCCTTGTGCTTGATCCGAGACCCTAACTGTCAACTTGGCATTGTCTGCGTGCACTCCCACACTCACACACACACTCCCACCCACACACACACACACACACAAGGCCCGCCCAGGGACACACAAAAGAAAAATTTAAACATGAAATGAAGCAGGGTTGGAGGAAGATATGGCAACTATGGAGGAATGTTTTTGGAGCCTTTTCTAAATACAGAGTGCAAACAGCTGAAAGACAGCAGCATTTCTTTTTTAAACAGAGAATACTGATCACAATCGCCTTTGTCAGAGAAAACTGAGCGCCTTGCAATAATTACTAGTGAAAAATCAAAGCAGGACAAAAGCGTCACATACTTATTTAGATTATTAGCTGCTCAACTGCGTCTCATTGTTCCACATTTAGTGTTGGATTTTGCCTCCTGTTTGTCTCATTTGTCTCTAGCTCATTTGTGCTTAAAAGCAGTGTTACTCATGCAGCTTTCTGTGATGCCGTCCGTGTCAGCAGCTGCTCTTTCGCTGCCTTCCCTGTGATGCTGGTGTCACACTCGTTCCTTCCCTCCATCTCTCTCTAGATACTGGCACACCAATCAAATCGGTGCAGCACTCAGTTCCCTCCCCGTTCCCCGCCATAGCCGCATCAGACCTGCACAGAGCGGTGTCACACTAATTCAGGTCCCCCTGCCTGCGTGAGCTCCCAGCTTTAATTCCACACCATGAAAGACACGCCTGCTATCTCTTTGAGTATATTAGCGAGCATCCCCTCCTCGCTTTCTCTCCCTTGCACCGACTCCTTCTCCCTCCCTTTCTCCTGCCTGTCCCTCCTTCTCTATCTCTTTCTCCCCTCCTCGTTATCATCTCCCCTCCTATTCAGATGAGTTTCAAATAGAGAGGGGGACCCTTCTAATTAGCTCTGTAAAGATGCTTTGTCGCGGTCAGTGTGGCCACCAGTGTGTGCATTGAGAGGGGATGTGTGACAGCTAGTGTTAGCATTGAGAAAGTGTGTATGGGCCCTTAATGAGGTTTGTTAGCTGAGTGTGTATCCTGCTGTTTGAATACACCCTCGTCCGCCTTTGAAGGAGAAGAGATGAAGAGAGAGAGGAGGAGAGGAGTCTTTCAGCATGGCAGGTTGTAGAATGCAGATGATGCATTATGCCCAGTGTGGTTTCCATTCGAGCTGCAGATGAGAGGAGAATAACGCCTCAGTTGCGCGTTGTCCTTCGAAAACTGTAAGAAATATATGGGGGTCGCTGTGCTCATGAGACGTTGGGGGGATTTTCCTCATCTCAGAAATTTGCAGCGATGCCAATGAACCCTCTGTGGATTAGTTCTGATGCTAAAATGGGAGAAACAGGAAATGCATTTTTTATATAAAATATGAGCTCAAAATTCCTGGTTTGGCATGAAAGAAGATGATCATAGCTTTAAGGTACTTTAAGACTCAGCTTCCAGTTTTTTAATGAATGGAAGTCAGTTCAGTGTTTGTGGTTATGAGTGAGGGGACAAAAAAAAGAGTTGAAGCAAACTCAGTAAAGAAGAGAGGGCCTGTCAGATATTATTGAGCATCTTAAATATAAGAAAATCCTTGTGCTTATGACAGAGTTTTATTGTCCTTCTAACAGTCGTGTGTTTAACATTCAGCATCCATTCGATGGTCAAAATAATGCCTTGAAAGGGAAAAGTGATTTTTTTTTTTACAAAATGCAGAGGAGAGGTGGTGGTGGAAGAATGAGGACGATTAGAGATGGCTGGGAGCAGAGGTGGAGGGTAGATGGAGAGAGGGGAAAAAATAGGTTGGGGAAATGAGGGATTGTATGGAGCCAACCTGCTGGGCCTGCCGGCTGCCTCAGAGATTGTAAACTGTCACTCAGGATGCAGACAGACAAGCAAGACAGACATCATTTGCCCATATTACCCTCTACTGCTGAAACTGTCGCCCATGCAGCCCCTTCTGCTCCCCTTCTTTTTCCATCCTTCCTTGTTGTTTTGCCCGTGCACACGCATGTATATGAACTCCATAATCTATTTCCTCTCTATCTATCTTCCTCCTCCACGACTTTCTTTCGGTCTCCAGGTCGCTTTTTTCCATTGATGAAATGAGTCAGCTTGCAGTATACGCTCCCCTCTCATTGTGGGATGGTTCGTTGCCTCTCCATAGGAGGTAGAGAGTGTTTGGGCTCTTTCCCCTGTTTTACCAGTTTACCGGTGTAATCCTTTACACTGGCACAATGAGCTCTCACTCCAGCCACAGGATTCTATTAGGCTCCCAGAGAGACACAGGATCTCCATAAACATTTTCCAGCTACCCCTGCCCCCCCTTTTTCACCATCTATAGCACCTCATGGCCTCAAACACAGCTAAACTGATAGCTTCCTTTATACATTTCAAGCAGAACCCTGCTTTGTTTAGCCAGAGGAGATTTTACCTGTCTGGAAATGGAAGGCAGAGTAAAAAGCTTATACACTTACATTACCAACGGCTTGTTAACGCTGTCAGCCTCACTCCCAAACTGACTCCCAAAACAGTGTTCCTTTACAACCGCCGAGCGTATAACAAGCAACTGTGAACAAGCAAATGCTTGTTATGGTCTTTGGAGGAACGCTAAAGATGTTTTAAAAAAATGCTGAAGTCATTGGAGGATGTGATTCCTGCTCTCTGCTGCAAACATGATGCCATTAAAGGCTGCAGATAAACTCCCCAATCTGTCATCTCATGCACATTGTGTTTATCAAAGTCTCGACTGCGTCTGTGCCTCAGTGAAACCTTTGAAACATACAAATGCAGACATACTTTTTTTTTCTCCATTTCAAATTGTATTTCATGTTTACGAGGGAAAGTTGTTCACCCTTAAAAGGCAACAACAGCAAGAAAATAGTGCTGCTTTTTAAACTTTTACTTTATATGTCACTTTACATTTATTTGCCATTTTATTTAGTGACAGTATGAAAGACAGAGAGTGACAGAGTGCAGTTTTTAAAAAAGCAACAAAAAAAAACAGGAACATTGTGGTGATATGCTGTGTGCGACAAGCATTTTAATTGGCACTCGGTAATGCGTGTTACTTTATTAAAATAGGCATGTGATGTGTGCACCAACATCACTGATGTCGCTACCAGGCAGGGATGATGTTGACAAGCTCCGGCTCACTCAAGTTTCATATGAGTGTGTGAAAGCATTAAATATTTTTCATGTGGTCTGTGCACATGGCTCTGTGTAGTGCTTGAAAATGCTCATTTATTCTGTGGAGTCCAAGCGTATAGTTAACATCTGCTATAATGAAACTCTATAGTCAACGTTCCTCTTTTCACATAAGACAAGTTAACCAGCATAAGCATGAGCAGTATGCTCAAAGACAAGTTAACTAGCAATAATGTGAACAAATTATCAACCCATCAGAGGCCGGAGATGACTGAGTATTCTATGAGGAAACCACATAATTTTTATCCTTGAAAAATGAAATACTATAAAATGTATTTTTAATAAATATCTGTATATTGAATGAATGTGTCTGTGTTTAATGGTAATTAATTAATGACTCAGTGGTGATTTGTGTGGTTAGGGATGTCTTGATTAACCATCTGTGTTTTATTTATTTAATACATCACTTTAGATATGCCAGTATAAGCAAAATGGCACATTTTTCTGCTTTTTTAGACATTTGAAATAATAAGATGGACAACATGTTAAACCAAGCCAAAAGAAAGCAGACAAAATACAAAATCTAGAGTAAATGTACGTACTGTACACCACCAGCCCGTCTTTAAAGTATTTCTTTTTTAAACGTTTAAGGCCGTAGGAAGCCTTGTGCTGCTGCAATGTGTATGCTGATGTCTCTCTGTTTTGTTCCTCAAGTCCAAAGCCATGGGTCACAGGGCTTCTCCTCCCCTGCCTCCCTCCTCATACACAAACATATCCCTCTATCTCCCGTCCATCTCTTTCCTCCTGCCCCCATCCATCCTTCCCTCTCCTCCCATCTTGATAATGCAGCTCTTTTCTTTCTCGTTGGGTGGAGGGCTGCCCTGAACCAACATTGTCCCCTACGCCGGCTCTAGTGGGGGGCCCTATTGTGTGTGAAGGAATGGGGAGTTAACACCCATGTCTGAACCCTCTCAATGGGACCATTGTGTCTGAATCTTCCTCCGGCTCACCCAATCTCACCCCACGTCACTCCCCTGCATAGGGCAAGCCAGGGGCTACTCCGTGTTGCTCGCCCATTAAATGATAAAAACATGCACATAAGAGAGAACTCAAATTCACAAACAAACCATCTCGTAACTGAGCGCTTTCACTCGCTACTTTCTGTGTCTCCTTAATTTTCCAGCAAACCACGCTGAGCTGAACATGTCTTTGCTGCTGGTTTTGACAGAAATGGGGGCCAGTGGGTGCACACAGTTACTGAAGGAGGCCCCTGCAACTGTTTTTTCTTATAGAAAAGAACAAAGCATAAAAGACTATATTGTATTAGCATGATAACAAGATTCAGAATGCTTTCAGAATATCTCAAGATGTACTGCAGTGAAGGAATCCATACAAATTATTTGTTTAATAAATATAAAAAAAAAACATATACTACATATAAAAACAGATACTCTGTGTTTTATTTATCATAGTCATAAGACATGGTCAAAAATTACTAAACATATTGAATGTCAATAATATTTTCTATCAGTGTAGATTAATGATTTTAATGTGAATGATTGATATTGTTGGAATGAACATTTTAAAATCTGAACAGAAGTGGATGTGTCTGTGTTTCATACAGTATGCTGAGCATTTTTATTTGTTTCTGTATAGCAGCAAGCGCCTTGGGGCAGGTTACAAAAGAGCAAGTTGGCGTTTTCTTCCCACATATTTTTAATCAAAGTGTTAGTGTTTACATTTGCATTTGCATTGAGCAGAGGGATGCTGAATGCCAAAGGTGAGATTTTAAAAAAACACTCTATTTTCCTTTTTTTTTCAGATGGAAACAAGGGTGGGTGGTTGGAAGGCTGGATAAAGGCTGGTAGATGACTGAACTCAGAGACCTGATGCAGCTCATCATCATTGCCATGGGCTCTTGTCTTCCTCCTCTCCTCCTGTGGCCCGTACCTCCATCCAGGGGTCCAGCAGAGCCAATGATGCCCAGGCGGGGAACTAGTGAGTGGGCTGGGAAGGATGGAGAAGGTCCCTGGAGGCTTGAAGCACCTCTGGAGCTACCGACATGCAGGAGAAATCAATATGAAACACAGAGCCTGCCCAGCTCTGAGTGGGGTTTCCTGTGTTAGTCTGTGGCCTACGGGCCCACAGACCTCCAAAGGACAGGCCCTGCGTGGCCCTCTCAGCTGCAGCCCCGGCTCCTCAGACTGGACCTCAGTCCCGATCTCCGCTGGCTGTGTGTGGTTCTGCTGAAGGGGATCTCTCCCCAAATAATACCCAATGCCCTGAATGTTGAGAGACCGCCAAGAGGGATATTTCTTTCTCTTGATTTTTCCCTCCTTCTTAAGATTGACATATCCCCCACCTTCTGCCTCTGGCTGTTTAAAAGCCAGTTTGGGAGTTCTGCTTTTGACTCACTCTCCATCCTCAACTCGCCCGTTGTTTATTCCCCAACCGGTTTTTACATTTGACAAAGAGACAGTACGATCTTTATTTTCTCCTCCACTCTCGGCTTGTTGTTACTATGGTGAGCTGTAGACATGTGTCTGTTAAAACCAGAAACACTGGCACATGAAGTGTGATCGTCTTTTTTTTTTTCCTCCATGATGTCTGTTATTCAATTCCAGACAAAAACTGACTGAACAACTACGAGGGCAGAAGATCCCAGACCAGAGAGACCTTCCCACCTTGTAGTGGAAATGGCAAAATGGCAAGTATCTCTTTTCAGCACTCCACACTTTCCACTCTCTGAACAGCTCTCAATGTGCTCTCATTACCTCACACACTGCCTAAAATAGCGCACGTGTATGACTGTAACTTGGCATCCAGTTTGTTTCAGAGGCGACTTTAGCCGATTACAGCTATAAAATATGTTTCTTTGATTCTAAATGAGTGGAAGATTAATATGGTTTTTTGGAAAACCGATTGAACTGGAAGGTGTCACTCAAATCTGCACATTTTGAACTATACGAGAGAGATGCTCTCTATCCATAGGTTTTCCCACGACAGAGAGCACTGTTTGTGTGTATGAATGGGCTGTATATGCTTGGTCTTGGAAGTGTTTGCCAGCGAGCAGCAGCAGTGTGCACTCACAGCTCCCAAACTGCTGCCGTCGTCACAGTAATGCAGTGTAGTTGTTTCCGTCCAGATGGGCACAGCTTCAGACAAAATGGCCGCCAGTCTTTCCCTCTGCCAAAGATGGTGGGCACATCGCTGTTGTCTGCCATCTGTGCGTCCGTTAGCTGTTGTCGAATGCAAATCAAGGCTAATTGTATTTGCATAACCTCCAACCATCATGTCGTTGGCGCGTGCTGGTAATTGCTCCTATGAACATGACGTAGCGGCGGGCAAGCAGGAGTGGGGTGCTGTTTTAAAGTGTATCCGATGCCGTTTGTTTGTTCTCTCGAGTTGCGAGCACTCGCCACCTCTGAAACGTGTTTGATAGGTGTTCGATGCGAGTGAGATCGTGAGCATGGACCTACTGTGCCATATGGCATGTTAGCATGTGATTCCCTCGCATGCAAATGTGGCACTGTACAAAAGATTAAGCTGAGCCGTCTAAAAAAAAAAAAAAAAAATCAGATAGCACTCTGTCACGCATGCAGACTCACACACACTTTTTTTTTACACACAGACATACATAATGCACCGATGAAAGCATTAAGCAAACAGAGAAGCTCAGACACGCACACAGACTCTAATTAAAAGGGGATCCATAGGCCCAACAAACTCCAGACAGGCAGACCATAATAGTCTCATTTTCATGCACATTGGTGTCTGGTTACCATGGCACTGAACAAATCGCGGGGTGACTGATTTTGCTCGAGAAAGGCTGCGCATGAAACGTATAAATAGGTGGTGTAACAAAAAAATTGCCGCCTTAAGAACATCTTTAAGAACTGTAGCTTTGAAGTGTATCAGTCTCATTTCCCAAAAATGCAGCAGTTAGAGGGGAGTCACAGACAACTGAACATCTCATTGTCTGTTTGAGACTTTTGAATAACATGGACAATATTCAAAATGCAGATCTCATAACTTGGCATAATAACGTTCGGAGCTGCTTGTGTAGTCAGAGGATTGAAGTGCCATATAAATTAATATCTCACGTTTCTGCGTTTCGGCAATGCGTCTTTTTTTTTCTTTTTTTTTGTGGTCGCATCTGATTGAGCAGGTCTTGTTTTTTGGGGGGCGTTAATTCATGCGATGAGTGAGTCGTCTAAGCGGCTGAGTGACAATGCAGCGTTCGTATTTGCATTCGCCCATCAAGGCAGCTGCCGTGCTGTACAGTTAGGTCTAATGTGGGCAGCAAAATGGCGGTCACGCGAATCATAGGGTCTGTCTGCTGGTCGTGGGAGCTGAGGAGAGGAGAGAGAGCGGGAGGGGGGAGGAGGTGGGATTGGGGGTTGGGGGGGTTTTGGGGCGTCTGGTTCGAGAGAGAGAGGGTTGCGGGGTCTAGACTGTGGGGTGGGGGTCGCTCATGAGGGGGAAGATGGAGTAGGGGGTGTTAGTGGAGAGGTTATTATTTGAGAAGGGGGGGGACGTCTGGTTTTAGGAGGGACAATTAATGAGGGACTGGAGGGGAGGGGGGCAGTTTGTCTGCATTTGTGAACATGTGTCTGTGTCTCGGCCATTTGCATAGAGCGATGAGGGCGTCCATATGCTGTGCGGGGAGGCAAATTCAGTCACAGTCTTTTGCACGCCTCTCAAGGTCTCTCTCACATGGTCTGAACGAAAAAAGACCCGCCGAGTGTTGCTCCCCTCCACATCTGACGGTCACATTATCTATCGGAGAGAGCGGGAACACGCTCTACCCCATTTCTCACAATAACACTTAAACACTCCTACTATACTGGAGCCTCATGTTGGGCGCATCAGTGTTTCTGTCCGTTACGCCCGCCAATGAGGAGACGCAAAGCTGCTCTCAGCCAATGACAAACAGTAAAGAGTCAGGAAGAGGAAGGAGAGGTGAGGGGAGTCATGGGTTTACCCTTGATGTGCCGGGGGGAGAAGAGAATCAACAATCAAGCTTCAGCGGGAAGGAATTGAAGAAAGGAAAGTGAAGGATAGTGGGAAAGGGAAGGAACAGCATGAGAGCATTATTTGGGATGAAGCAGAGCCAAACATCGCTCAGTCGGAAAGCCCAAAAACAGAATATAAAGACGTTTATTAGAAACACGAACGATGCCCGTGTTACATTTTCTTTGTGCGGCAGTCAGACATGGGATCGTAGAATATTTACAGATCAATTTGAGAGCGGAGGAAAAGGAAAAGAAAAGCCTCCCCTCTGCTGAAACGGAACAAAGTCATGACGACAAGGTGGTCGTCATGAGGCCCAAAAAAGTCAGACAGCCAGACACAGACACAAAGCAGATCTCCATAATGTCCCGTATGAATACTTGTGTGTTTAAAGTGTGATCATCTGCGTGCTGGAGGTCTGAGCTCGGAGCGTGGGAATGTTCGGGGAACATATGCAGAACAGGCAGGCACTGGTGAGACAGCCCCTCCAGCATGAATGCTGTTGTAGCAGGTGAAAGAGGACCCTAGAGTTCATGGGTCAAGGCCAGTCACAGGGTAGTTGTGTGTGTGTGTGTGTGTGTGTGTGTCTAGGGCCACTTTGGTTGTCGTCGGTAGGATGCTAATGAAGTTGCCAGGCTGTTTGATAAGCACGGCTGCCTATTGTTAGCTCAGTCTGGTTGTTCAGAGAGGACTAGACTGGGCGCAGACTTGGACAAGAGCTCCTTCATCATCTTGTAGTCGCAGCAGAGTAGCAGACAGGCAGATAGACAGGCAGCCTAAAGTCAGACCTCCCCTGCTGAAAGTGTGATTGTGTTGTCTGCGAGCCTTTTCTCCCCACATCTCTGCTTTCTGTGACATTTCTTCTCTGAGTGACACGTTGGTCTCCGGCTCTCCAGTGTGGCGCTTGTCTTTGTTTCTCTCTGGATTGATGGCAGCTTTGTGCCGGGACTCCACATTTTGCACGAAGGAGGAAATCAAGAGTGGAGCCATTTAGAGCATCTACTCAGAGGCAGCTGCGATTTCTGTCAGATCAAACCTCCAAAACTCATGAATGGTTTTTGCCAAACTTTGACATCTCTTTTGGATTAAATCAGACAATTATGTGTATTTAACTCTTGTCAACAAATGACATAACAACTGTAACCAACAAATGAGTATTACAAAAGTCTCTTTATGTTGTTGACCATCACAAAAACCCCAATATCACCCTCACTGTTACACGGGATGGTGTGTTCCTTCATAAGGATGAACGCCGGCACTGATGTTTCTTTTGAGTCAATACATACACCATCCTGCTTCTGTAAACACCTAAAAGGATACCAAATGTGTATTAATCCACAGCTGAAAATAGTTCCCTAAAAATGTCCAGTTTAATCTTGTTTGAGTGGCCTTGTTGGAAAAACTACAATTCCCAGCTGTTTAAGAAAACTTCTTGGACTTTAGGAAAATGGAACTATATGTTATTGTTATTCAAATATCCTATCGTTGTTAAAGATCTTCAAGTTGAATAAACAGGTTTGAGGTTTGAGTACTACAAACATAGAGAGGTTGGTTTGGGTCTTTTTAATTTGTTAAATGAGAAAAATCCAGAATAATTCCGGCCCTCACACTTAAAATGTACAGTATTTTTGACAGCTTTTTTTTTTTTTTACTGTCCCGGAGAAACCTGTGTCATAACATCCTCTCCAGTTTCCTGTGGAGGATCATGCATGCAGAAGATTTCTTTTTGACGTGTGATGGTGTCTGAAAGAGCTGCATGCGTAAAGGTGCATTACTTATGGTATCACTTTAAGAGAGAGAGCATTACCTCATCAGGAGCTGTGTAAAGGAAGGAAGTGAGTGAATGGGTGAAGGAGCGCAGTGCTAACTCTCTCCACTCCTTTATGCCTGTGGGTGCAGGCTTCATTAGCTCTACAGAAAGGGACAGCTCCCTCCCAGTCCCCTCAATAGACCCATAGACCTGTCTCACTGGCACAGGCTCTGGCTCAGTGGGGAGGGTGTGTGTATGTGTGTGTGTGTGTGTGTGTGTGTGTCCGCGGTATACGTGCGTGTTTGCATGTGTGTTCCCAAACTATTCACACACCATCAGGCCTCATAGTTTCTCACTCATGCCTAAAGGGAGCCTGGCTTTGACACTTTTTTGAGACTCACATCTCTCTAGCTCTCTCTTTGTCCGTCATTCTCTTGTTTTCTCTCACATGCTTTCCATTATTCTCCATTTCACCATTTTTTTTTTCTCATTGTGTTTTTCCTTTAGTCGCATTTTCTCTTCACGTGTCAGATCTCTCACAGAACTGAACATTCAGTAAAGGACCATATGATGGGCAGGACTGTTGTCCTCTGCAGCAGACTAGTTTTTTTTCTTAACATTTTCTTTCTTTTGTGTGTTTTATCTTGACTTACATTAGTTAAAATATGATATTTAAAGCTTCTATATATAACACTTTATAATCTATATTTGACATTAAAACAGTCCCAGCATTTATTATTCAGTGCCTGCTTAAAGAATAACTTGCCATTATTCAAACTTCCATTTTTGCACAAAGGTACAACTGACTATCACAGTATTTTCAGAGTTTACTCTATAGAACTTTAACTCCAAAAGGTTAACTGAGCTCACAACCTGCAGTGGTGAAGATTTCTTAAGAGATACATGCAGTAAAGGTTCTTTCTTCTAGTAGTCAGATTCTCTCACAAGTAGTATTTTTTCATTATCTTTTATTTTCTATCTGCTTTTAGTATCAACGGGCTCGGAGGTCATTTGGTAGTTTGTCACTATAGTAACTATAACTCTTTGTTATATTGTTTTACAACACATGTGTGTTAAGCTGGTTAGCTGTAATTTAACAGATGCACAGAGCATGTCAAAACAGTTGCGCCCTTTCTGGTAGTCACAGTGCTTAAAAGCAGCCGGTAAATAAACTTGATGTGATCCAAATGAAACAGAGACATGCCACGGACATTACTCCTCAAAACCTTACTGTGGCATCTCTGTTTCCCATCAGGCACCATGCGTAGGCAGCTACTTGGGGTCCTCGTCTCGTGAGGGGGAGGAGACACATGTATAGGCAAAGGTGCTGGAAGGTGGCGGGCTAGCAGAGGCAATTAGCATGGGCGGCCGCCATCGTGCGCGCTGCTCATTGTTGTAGTGCTGCATTAATGAGCCCAGCGTGCATCACACAGTCTGTTCATGACACACACGTACACACACACACCCTCACACATGCACTCAGCGTCTACACACGCTTCTCTTTTGTATCACACAATTATGATTGCGAGCGATAACTTTCTGTATTCAGCACACCTGCCAGTGATTAGTTGTCCTTTAATTATTGATTTTCAGTCGAGTCCGGGTCACATCTCTGGGGGTTCAAAAAGTAGAGTGAGGAAAACTTTGTTATACCCGGGGAGAAATGCAAGCATTGACTCAGAAATAGAAGCTTGATAGTGAAAAAGAGAGAGAGACATAGAGAGAGAGAGAGGCTGACAGAGAGGGAGGAATGAGAGTACAATACTGTGGCCTGGTTTGTGGTTCCAGAGGGATAGAGACACTTTCGCATTTCCCCTGCAAAACGAGATAGGATGAGCTCTTTTAACACACACACACACACACAGATATACACACACACCTTGTTCCCCCCTTCTAAGTGAGCCAGGACTAGATTCACGCAGCTTTGTTGTTGAGGCAGCAGGAAACTTATTGCCCCAGATTTAAGCGAACCTCCTTCACACATGCAGCAGTTCACAGTTAACGCCTTTCAACTGAATTCATTTGAGTCGGGAGTTTCTCGTCCTTCTTTTTGTCTCTTCTGCATCACTTCTTATCGCAAACATCCAGTAAACTGCGTGTGCGTATGTAACAGACAGCCCAACCTCTGATCTTGTCTTGCTGTGAAGCTTTCATTCCCATAGGCTGGGGGTTGTGGTCGTCTCTGCACACACACACACACACACACAGTTGGCTCTATTGGTATAGCTGTCGCTCGGCCACCCATTCAGGGCTCAGTCACGGCCACTTAGAGCGCAGCAGACTCAGGGATTCAGACGAGCTGTGATCCAATGACATGTATTTATAATGAGGGGGCTGCGGGGACGTCTTTGTTGGACGGACACAATGTCAGCATAAGGCTGTGTGTGTGTGTGTGTGTGTGTGTGTGTTGGGGGGGCTAAATACAGAATGAGGGAAAGTGGAGGGAGAGAGTCCAGTAGACCCCCCCACCCCATGGACGCAAATTCTTTCTATTTACACCTATTTTTGCTTTTTTTGCTTTCTTTGTCTTGCCTTCTTGGTCCGTAGAAAAAAAATGTACCTCGTTATAATGAGAATATCGTCTGAAGACTGACCCTGTTGAGTGGAAGACTGCGTTTGCGTCTTGTCCTCTGTGTAGAAAAAGTTAAAATGGCTAAAAAACAGCGAGTTAAAGTCTTGTCAAAGTGAAGTTTTAGATCACAAAATAAGGTCAAGATGCTTGCCATACAGGTGTCTCTTTGCTGAATATAAAAAATAACAGTTTCCAGTCAGAACCAAAGTCCTCTGAGAGGACAGACTATACATTTAACAATTAATTTTTGTGTCAGAGTACTGCCTTGATGTCTTAATTTTTGCCGTTTTATCCAAACTTGCAGATGCTTTGTTGTTTGTGAAGCCAAAACGTGAGCGAATGTAAGTCTCAGTGAAAATCTCAAGCCTAAAACATTCAGGATGAATCAAGGATCAAAATTAGAACATACCGCACAGCTCTTCTTCAGCAAATCATGCGTTATTTGGGAAGTCACCCTCACTGGTGTCATGTGAATTATAAATCACCACAGATACAGGTATACAAAACAACTTTAGCTTTACATTAAGGCAAAACATTTGGTGAACAAAGCACGACGCTCACACTGCTCTGCGCCTCGCTGTGTGTGTGTGAAATTGTTAAATCAAGGATAATATTTATCTGTGTGGAGGAGACAAAGATATTAAAAATTCTGTAGTTATTTTAGGATTTATATGACAGTGTACAGAGGCAGAAAACAGAGAGGACAGAGCAGGAATAAAATGCTAAAATAAGTTGGAAATGGTTCCATCCGCTTCCCCTGACCTCTTGTCTTTAGTTGGCTCTTATTTCTGTCGCTGTTACATCATTTAATAATAATCTTGTTAAGGCTCCCACCTTCACGCCTGCTTTTACTGATAATCAAAACTTAAATATTTCACAACATCACACTCTTTGCGAGTTTCGCCCTGTGTGCTGAAAGGAGTGGAGACGGGACTGTGGGCTCCCCTCTGCATGCATTAGGCTGTTGTTGGGACAGCGTGGGCAGAAGAAGAGCCCTGGAGAGCCCTGCAGGCTCGGAAAGGCCCCTCATAATTGCCCAACGTCTGAAACACGGCATCTATCCAGGGACTGTAGTCTCGCTCTGATCTCCTCAATCACAACCTCCTCCTCCTCCTCCTCCTCACAGCCCACACAAACCTTGACTTTTACTGTCCATCACTCTGTACTGTGTCCATAGAAATAAGACACCGGCATTCAAAAACAAAGAAGCTGATGAAGCTTATGGCTTTTAGAGAAAGTTCTGCTAAAAGTTAAAATGCGAGCACAAAAGGCAGCGGGTCTGTCCTCCTGTCACTGCTTTTCACTTATGATTTAAGTCTCAACAAATTAGGATTAAATCCCTTATCTCCGTTGGTTGGATCCTTATCTAGTTCAGTCATGACAGTGCAAAACCAGACAGCAGAAGTGAGTGTGCGTGTGTGTGTGTGTGTGTGTGTGTGTGTGTGTGTGTGTGTGTGTGTGTGTGTGTGTGTGTGTGTGTGTG